>JAJLXG010000009.1:0-58818 GCA_030571235.1 Wickerhamomyces sp. yHMH26 | reverse complement strand
GGGGGGGGTATCTGTGGTGCAAAGCTGTACACATTTTTTTATAGAGTCTAATTAGAGAGATAAATATAAATTGTAATTGTTTGTCCTTACAGAGAATTGTGTAGACACCGATCACATTGTCTGGGTGCCCAGTATTGCTCAAAGAGCATTAAAGTGATCCTACGGCATTCAGATTCAAAAGATCAGGTGAGATTGATAAATGACGGTCTACGGATCTTGAATTTTGTACAAGTTCAGTTGGTCTATGTTTGAGAACACTATCGTATACCAACTCTATAACTTAATTTACATCTAACCTAGAGGAAGAGTTCATTCAACTTTTGTCTTTTTTGAATATTGGCTCGTTTAATTTGGGCATAAAATTCATATATTCATCTCTGTCATATCTTCACCGTATGTTGTTCATCTTCATCAAACTTCTCAAGAGTTCTTCCTCTTCAAGTCGTTCTTGCTCTTTCTTCAACTTTCTCTCTTCATCCAGCTCTTTGTACTTCCTTGTTGTTTTCTTCCTCTTGACTGCAGCCTGTGTCTCTCTTCTATCTTCTAACGCAGCCTGTCTGCTGTTTTCTGGGTCCATCAAGTGTTGAACCTTCATTGCCAGAATCTCCCTTGCTTTCTTTCTATTTTGGTCTCTGGAACGTGTAGCTTGACAAGACACCACTATGCCAGTGGGGATATGTTTCAACTGCACTTTGGAATTACACTTGTTGATCTTTTGACCACCTGGACCGGACCCACCTTTCAAGAAGACTTCGGTGATCTCGTTTTCATTAATTTTAGGCCGTGGTGGCATCCTGTGAGCTTTGGCCTGAGCACTAGCGACGGTGCTGAAAATGCGTAGCGAAGAAACATGGCAGCACGGCAGAAGTCGCAGCATTTTACGAGCTACTTGTTCGGTTTTGAAGATGATTTGAGCCTTTACCGTTGTATGTTGTTTTTATTTTTTTTTTTGCCCACAAAGTGAATTTAATAGTTTCCTAATCAGCTTCGTACTTCAGCTACGGTGTGAGGCTACGTCACTTGAAGAGAACGTCTACTTGCCTCTTTAATTCTTGTTGAGTCATTTTCAATGAATTGACAGTCTAATTCGCTCATATATACCAGGTTAGTTTGTTGTCATCACGACATGGACAGTTTCTATAATGTAACCCCAGTCTTCAAGTAGTCTTGATAATATACCACTTAAAGAGCCACCACTTGCCTCACTCTCAACTCAGATCAAGCCGCGCTGATGAGTTTTTCTAGAACCCTTAACCGTTTCCCACTATTTAGCTTTGTGTCACATAAATCGTGTCCCCTATTGTTCACCCAAGTGGTGACCACAAAACCAAACTACAAACTCCGCATTTTGAAAGAATGAGTTCGTATGAAGGAATGGACCTTGTTGCTAATGAATAGCTGGCTGGATTGTATGGTATTTTTAGATCAAGATGCTTGCGGAAGGTGAAGAACAAACACCACCGTTAGACACACCAGCAGAAAGCGCATCGCTATCGAGAAGTCCCACACAAGGGAGAAGACGATCTAATTCCCCGTTTCAAAGCACTGGTATCATATCACATAACTCTCTTCTCGCTAATAATTCAACTCCGCTCAGTACAACACACACCAGTAATCCCAGTGGTCAGACATTGTTCTTCACGGCACAGACGAGGTTTTCACCACAACAAATCACAGCAACGACAGATTCTCAAGCTCTTATACTTAATGAAGCAAATTTAGATGCTGAAATGGTGGATGAAGAGTGCAATCTGGAAGAGGAAGATTTACAGGCCCTTTTTGATGAATTGGATCACAGACCGCCACATGTTCCCAGTCACACAGACTTTTCAGGGTTTGGGAAACCGAACTTGAGAGAATCGATCATTGCCAGACAATCGAATCGCTTGATGCCTCCTTCAAACCATATTGCCGAAAGAATGGAAGAACAGCTAGTGCGGTGGGGTCCTCCCGAGTCTCCTTTCCAAAGTGATGCCATTTTGAATGGTAAACATGTGTTTCAGAAGCCAAATCTACCCATAATGGAAGTCCTCCAGCGACAAGAAGAATCGGTATCTACATCTGAGACTGATTTGACTGAAACCACTTGTAACACACCACACATGATTGAAAAGTCATCTTTAGTGAGGAACACGTCTATTTTTCCAACTCAACATACTGCCAGATCAAATTTTCATGAAGAGTTTTCTAATGATTCTCCACATGGTAGTGACTATTCTTTACAAGATAGCTCCCGGCTCTACAAGCCAGCTATTGAAGTGGTTTCCTTACAAGATAGTAACAAGTTCACATCAGACACTCAAACTATCAAACGGACCTCCCCTTTGAAACCTAGGGGAAAAAAAGTGAAAGAAAAAGATGATGTTGATGATGATGATGATGATGATGATAATGATGTGATAGATAAACCTGTAAGTGCTGAACCTCAACAAGGGAAAGATCAGAAATACTCTGCTTCATTCAGCTCTTCCATGTTTCGAAAGATGAATGGCGAGAAAAGTTCTGCTTCTGCAAGCGAACTCTCAGATGATATTGTCTTTGTCCCATCTGGTGTCACGCAAGAGGCTTCCCCATTGAATCAAAATGATTTGAGAATCTTGGTGAAGGATGAGCCTGCTCTCCAAGAACGGATGGCAAGGAATTCAAGCGTTATGACTCACACTATGGAGTATCGATTACCCACACAAGAATGTGGGGATGAAGATGAGAGTTGTTGGGAGAGTTTCACAGCTGATATGAAAGAAGGTTGGAGTCTAATCTGTGATATGTTCACCTGTAGTTTTGAGTTTGCAGAAGAAACGAACCAACGGTATATTCGTGGGTGAATATAAGAACGCAGAAACTAATGGGAAACTTGATACACTTTTAAGGTTCATATAGAGACTATCTTACTTCAAAAAGTTGCCATGTTAGCTGTAGTTTCTTTTTTTTTTTTGCTTTGACCGCATCACGGTAGAATCGGTTAAATAAGATTTTAATTGAACAGTTAAAGGGCAATAGATTCGTAATCCTTGATTTCCAAAGAGAGGAGAGGAAAATCGTAAAGTCAATTGAAATAGACATATTCTATTATGAGATTTGTGTCATATGATCTAACGCTACAATATGATGAACTGAATATAGTCAAAAAAAGTTGAGTATGTCGTATTAACTGATTTTCGAAACACTAAAAAGCCACTTTGATGACTGCTTCAAAATCAATCAACATTTTCAAATTTCTGCTATAAAATTATAGTCGATTTTGCTCAAAGCATCGATATAACTGAAACCTATAGTCTCCGTCAAATAAGGCAAGAAAATTGTGTTCAAAATGATAGATAGCTATGAATTAATTGGTAACTATCAATTCTCTAGCCTTACTTATCATACCTAATATAGGTAACGAACGAAAGTAAAAGCTGAAGTTACAGTTTCTATATAAACTCTGATACTAATACTGATACTACCATTACTACTAATCTAAGAATTAATCAAATCTTTCTTTTTTTGAGCTAGTAGTAAACAAACAAAGAACTCTCTATCAATAAATTTGGCCTTTCTATTCAGAAGCCTCTGCAAATCTTTCAGATATAGTTGAAATCAACTTCTCGAACTCATCTTTACCGGCTTGTTCACCTTTTGATGGTTCAAAGAACTTGGAGCTTGAAACGGAATATTTGACATCAGATGTCTGTTCAGAAAGTTTAGACCAGCTGGCACCGTTAGCAACGGCCTTTTGAGCCTCATCGTAATAACCGACAAAAGCTCTCATCATGTCAAAAGTTTTCCAGATTGGACAGAAGGCATCATATGAAGAATAACCATTCTGTTGGAGGAAATCTTCCTTGATCAAAGAAGCCACATCCAATGTGATCTTATCAGAATCAGACAATGCAGATTTACCAACTAATTGAACAACTTGTTCCAATTCTTCAGCATTGGACAGGATTTCTCTTATTCTGTCTCTCAATGCTGGAAATTCAGGATAGTTTGAATCGTAGTATTTGTTCAAAACATTGGTGTATTTGGAGTATGAAACAGAGGTGTTGATGGATGGGAAATGTTTTCTTTGGGCAAGTTTCTTATCAAGACCCCAGAACACTTGAGTGATACCCAAAGTAGAAGTTGTGACTGGATCTGAGAAATCACCACCAGCTGGAGAGACAGCAGCAACAATAGAAACAGAACCAATACGATTTGGAGAACCAAGAGCAACAGCTTTACCGGCACGTTCGTAGAAAGAAGCCAATTTGGCACCCAAATAGGCTGGGAAACCTTGATCAGCAGGCATTTCACCAAGACGACCAGAAATTTCTCTTAAAGCTTCAGCCCATCTGGAAGAAGAATCAGCAATCATCGAAACATTCTTACCTTGATCTCTGAAATATTCAGCAAGAGTGATACCAGTGTAAATGGAAGCTTCTCTGGCAGCGACTGGCATGTTGGAAGTGTTGGCAACAAGAGTGGTACGTTTCATGATTGGTTCTTTTCTACCTGAAATCTCGGTGAATAGTTCTGGGAATTCCATCAAAACTTCAGCCATTTCATTACCACGTTCACCACAACCAACATAAATGATAGCATCAGAGTTGGAGTATTTGGACAAAGATTGAGAAATAACGGTTTTACCACAACCAAAAGCACCTGGAATACAGGTTGTACCACCTTGAACACATGGGAACAAAGAATCCAACACTCTCTGACCGGTCAGTAGTGGATAATCGGCACTTAACTTTTCAGCAACTGGACGAGGAACACGGACTGGCCATGTGTGGTACATGCTGTAGTTATGTTTTACACCATCAAACTCAACTTCTAGAACAGTTTCGTCAATGTTGTAAGAACCAGCTTCAGCAATGGACGTAATGGTACCTCTAGCTCTTGGTGGTAGTAGGATTTTATGATCATTTAGCAAAGAGTTCTCAAAGATAGAACCAAAAATGTCACCACCTGAAATGTGGTCACCAACTTTCAAAGAACCTGGAGTGAAGTCATATTCGACTGATCTGCTCAGAGCTGGAGCATCGATACCTCTTGGAATGTAAATTGATTGAGACAACTCTTTGATAGCTTTCAACGGTCTTTGAATACCATCGTAAATGGTCTCCATCAATCCGGGACCCAACTCAACAGACAATGGTTTACCGGTTCTCAAGACTGGATCACCGACAGTGACACCAGCAGTTTCTTCGTAGACTTGGATTGTGGCTTTGTCAGCGTCGATTCTGATGACTTCACCAACCAAGTTATCATGACCAACTTTGACTAGTTCGTACATAGCACAACCAATCATATTCTCAGCGATAACCACTGGACCTGAAACCGAGTAAATTTGACCATATTCGGACTCAGAGTGGTCTTCAAGAGAGATTCTCTTGATCTCTTTACGAGCATTTTCAATAGCACCGGCCTATTGGAACAGAAAGAGTTAGTAATCTTATAAACAAAATTTGGCTGTATCCTTGAGACATACCATAGTCTAAAGCAAGTGATATAAAGTGACAATTGAAACGGGGAATTGGAACGAGTTCTTCGGGAAAGCAAATAACAAATGGCCGAGGAGTTCAAAGAATCCAAGTTTTGATTGATCACAGGTTCGTGGGTCCGTGCTTAAATCCACTTTAAAGCGTGGTCGTTGGCCTGAAATGTTATCAATTTTCAATTAGAAAAGCAGCGGTTGTAGAGAGGTTACCCGGTGCCTTCCTAGACTTCCAGATCGGGAAGTAAAGCAAAGCATCGGAGATTTATACTTGATGTTGGGGTATATATACGTCGACTATACTCTTGTTAGTACAATTGAAGGGAAGATTTACTCTCAAACGAACCCGGTACCTTTCATCAGTCATAGCTATAGAGCTAACGTTCGTATAGACGCATAGAATCGTGAAGATCGCAAAGTGATCGAATTTCACAACGATCTCAATGGAGCAACACGACATAAATCAAGCCGTCAAAAGAGAGCGAACACACTCTAACAGAACTACATCAAACAACTAAAACATATGTAAACATACATTCAGATTTTCTTTGCGGAATTTCAAAACACAAAAATCGACACCAATAAATTCAATTGAGTAACCAAACTATACCAGCATCAATCTCCATGTGAAAGTTTGATATAATAAATTTTAAAGAGACAAATCATATAATAAGAAATTCAAACAAACAATCATCAGATCATCAACCACATCTTCAATACCCTTCAACAAATCTTTAAAACTTTGTGAACCAACAATCAAAACTACACCCAATTAGCCAAAACCAACCGGCACAGTATAACAGTCAGCAACGATTTTTTAAAAGACCCTCCAAACATTGTCAACTAGATCAACTCTCCAATAGTCGTTCAATCAATTTTCCATCCGCTTATTTGGATCTGGCTCTAACTTTCCGTCTCTTTCTTTTAAGTCTTCTGACTCTCTTCTTTCTCCATTTATTACGCATCTCTGTTTCACTAGTTAGTATTCATATTCTTTAATGAAGTGATGGGAATCATCATTGATAGTGAAGACATACTGCAATTGCTTGTTTAATACGAGGATGATATAAAGGGAAGAAAAAAAGGGCAAGAAAGGAAAAGAAGAAGAATTTGGTTTTTTCAATTGAATTGTCGACAAGCCAGTGTTTCCCATACCTTGCGATGCCATCCCACCATCAGCCCGCCAGGAGTCCCGAGGGTAGTCATATCTGGTACATGCACGACCAGTGCCCACTAACTAGGTGGAACAAATATAATTTCCGAGGTGTGACATCATAAATGTCCGGGTGTGATGCAGATCAGGTGATCTGAAGTAGGGCTAAGCGGTGTCGATACGATGAGGGCTAAACCTTCGTTTGAAACTGTGATAGTACTACTGGCATTTATATTGTAGTGTTCGTTAATTGTAGATACACTATCCAGCTCTATAAACTACGTGTGGATTTTGGAATGATCCAATACTAACTAATCTGACTTTTCGGTTTGTGTTTCTTGTTTCAATGCTTTTTGCAAACTGTGTTTGATGTCTAGATCATAAGTCTTAACAATCTTTTCAATACCTTCTTCAGTCAGCTTTTTCGTGGAAGAACTGCTATCATAAATCTCTTGGATGCTTTCAGATTGAATAAAGTTCAATTGGTCATCCTCAATGAGTTCCTGCAAGTGCTCTGCTCCAAGGTATGCTTTCAAATTACAATAAAACCTATACGCAAGATAGAAACCTGGGATATTTGGGACAACGGGGACAATAGCAAAAGGGATTGTGAATGGAATACCAATCGCTGTGATCAAGGACTGTCTCTTGTGATAATCTTTACCTCTTTTAACAAGCTGAAGCAGATCTCTTTTCAGCGTTGCTTCATCGAAGTAGGAAGAAGGATAGTAAACTGGGATATCAATAACATCTTTTGAATCAGCGAGCTTATCAGGTGTAATTAATTGTGACAAGGATTTGTTATCTTTGTTTTCATCTTCAGAGGCCTCTGCTTTCTTGATCTGTCTCAATAGAGCCGAAGTCGATGGAATAGATCTCAAAGAATTTTCAGACCATGGCGTTCTGTCCAGAAACTTGTTGATGTAGTGTACAATAGTCTTATTGTATGATTTCTCCGACTCTGTGATCTTTATCCACCCTTTCAATGCCAATTTTGTCAACTTATCCTCGTACTTTACTAGTAAAGAGTTCTTATTGATCAGCTCATCATTGTATTCAAAATGCACATATGTCTTGTCTTTGGTGATTGGAAATATCAGAATCTTAGCGGGTTGTTTGGTGAATTGCAAAAGTCTCTTTGTGGTGCTAAATGACTTATGAAAGACATGCGGTTGTCTCATTATGCTTCTTGTGGTGCTGTTTTTGATACTATTCATTGTACTTTTGATTTTGCCTTCGCACTGGGGTAATGAGGTGATGCCAAAAGTAATGAAAGTTGTGGGCGAGTTAGGGTATAGCAACTGTGTGCGAAAGATAGAAGGCGTCAGTGAAAGATCGACCGAGCAATGTTAGTTTATCAAAGGTGATCGAATACTTCAAGGAGATATTTATATGGCTCGATAAGCTTTATTTTCATTTGCTACTATTTAATTTCATCATCGTTTTTTACATCTGGGTATAACATAGTGAGCTGCGAGACATAGCCCAGACAACAACCCACTCTAGATTTAGCAGAAATTGACCAATGAGACACATAATCGTCTAGAAGGTAGTGGAAGGTACATGGGATCAGGCACAGCTAGTTTCGTATGCCTCGCATTTTAGATGGGGTCTCAGTGCCAACGTCTTCATGGGGGTATGCCAATTTTTTTGCGTACAGCCCAGCCCGCTTAACTCTGAGAGAGAAAAGAGAAACTATTCGCTAAATCGGGCTATTCGTGGGTCATGATAATAGAACTTATTTGAATATGGTTTCGACGACCCCCACGTACGAATAGACACAGATATCTACGTAGTAGTTGCTCCCCAAAGTGTATCCACAAATAGACGAACTAAACACTCGAGCTCATCCATTTCCGCGATTTTGGTATATTCTCGAATCTCCAGATTTTTACAGTTGCAGCTGTCGAACTGTTTTGATTCTGTTTTGTGTCTCGGTAGAAAATTATCATCCATCTCTGAGAAGAATTTGTATTTGTGAACAAGAAGCCCAGACGTAATACTCTCAGAAACCCTAAACACCCTCGTCAGAATCTTGATATTTGGTATTTTCCAACAGCAACTCTCTCCAGTTTTTTTCTTCCAGCTACCTCAATTCATCTCTGCAATAGCTAGCTCATTTGGCAAGTTGCTTTTTATTGCTACTAAAACACCTTCTTCGTACACCATGGAACAAAACGGAAAACCCAAATCAGGTTCATCCTCCATCGTCGCTAGAAAGCCTCAGAAGGCCAAAACGAAGGAATACAACCCATATTACAACATCTCCAACTTCTCGCACGAAGCCAACACAGTGCCACCTTACGTTTTAGCAGGAATTGCAAACAACAAGAACTCCATTTCTCAGAATGAATATGTTTCACCAAATCAGAATCTCCCAGACCCTTTCATATCATCTATGAACAACCATTGGGGAACATTCTTTGAGACTGTTGACTCTACTCCTGCCTACACCGAAGGGGTGTTAAGCCACGACATTGACGCTTTCCAGAAATTCCCAGACTTATCTGGTGATTGGGGCGGTGCTGAGAGATTACAGAGATACATGAACAGCGAGAAAGATTATGAGAGTCAAACGACCCATAATAGGAAATGGTATCGTTGGGGTTCAGGTCCTCCTGATGTGTCCAACGAGAAAAATTTGGGAACAAAGTCCAGGTCTAAGGCCGGTTACTGGATGTCCACTGCTAAGAGAGATGAATGGGGACCTTACTTGAGCAGAATCTTCCTCACAAACAGTTACCTCCCACTTTTCTTCAGAATTCTGATTATAATCTTCAGTGTCATTGCCCTTGCTATAAGTGTGAACATTTACAGAATCTCCAAAAAAAAGGTGCAGTTGATCGATCTTCAACTTGGTGAGGTCACTCAACAACCAAGTACTATTATGGCCATATCCGTTCAAAGTATCGCACTGGTGTATTTGATGTATATCACCTATGACGAGTTTAGTTCCAAACCTTTGGGTATCAGAAATCCAATTGAGAAGTTGAGACTCATTCTGTTGGACTTGCTGTTTATCATATTATCCAGTGCAAACTTGTCATTGTCATTTAATACCTTGTACGACTCAAGATGGGTCTGTTCTATAGATGAGTACTCCAGATATCCAAAAGTTGAGACAATTTGTGCCAATCAAAGAGCATTGTCTGCGTTCTTGTTCATAATATTGAGTACTTGGGTCGTGACTTTTTCCATTAGCATTATGAGAGTTATCCAAAAAGTCTCATCACATTCTGGACCAGGAATGATGTGATAGGTCAATAGATAGATGTATAGAATTTTATGTGTGACGAGACCCTTTATTAATGATTTTTTTTATTATTATGTGCGATTAACACCGAAGAAGTAGTAATAAGCTGGAAAATCACGTGCGTGACATCATTGGTGTCTCTTCCCGAGGCCGCAGATCTTAAATCGCGGATTCGCGCCTCTGTTGATTGTTTTCCGAAATAGGATCTGTAATTGGTTTCCTGATTAGGCGATGGACTAATTTCAGGAGCAACCGAAGAAATTCAGGCGGGGGCTTTATAAAGGCCGGTGAACGCAATTTTAGGGAAACAGCCATAATTGTACTAGATTAGACCCCTCAAACAAAGAAAATATGCACAGAACGTACTCTTTGAGAAACGCTAGAGCTCCAACAGCTTCGCAATTGCAATCCCCACCTCCACCAACGTCCACTACCAAGTCCAAGTTCTTTGGTAAGACTGGTATTGCTACTAATTTCAGAAAAAACACTGCTGCCAACTTTGGTCCTGAATTGGCTAGAAAGTTATCCTCTTTGATTAAATTAGAGAAGGCTGTCTTGAGATCAATTGAATTGGTCGCTAGAGAAAGAAGAGAAGTTGCTAAGCAATTATCTATCTGGGGTGAAGACAATGATGATGATGTTTCGGATGTCACCGACAAACTTGGTGTCTTGATTTATGAAATTGGTGAATTGGAAGACCAATTCATTGACAAGTATGATCAATACAGAATCACCTTGAAAGGAATCAGAGATATTGAAGCGTCTGTTCAACCATCAAGAGACCGTAAACAAAAAATCACAGATGAGATTGCTCACTTGAAATACAAGGACCCACAATCTGCTAAAATCCCAGTCTTGGAACAAGAATTGGTCCGTGCTGAAGCTGAGTCTTTAGTTGCTGAAGCTCAATTGTCAAACATCACCAGAGAGAAACTGAAAGCCGGTTTTGACTACCAATTTGACGCTCAAAGGGAACTTGCTGAGAAATTCGCTTTGATTGCCGGTTACGGTAAAGCTCTATTGGAATTACTTGACGATGCTCCAGTCACTCCAGGTGAGACCAGACCTGCTTATGACGGTTACGAAGCTTCCAAACAAATCATTATTGATGCCGAAAATGCTTTGGCTTCATGGACTTTGGACCAAGCTGCCGTTAAACCAGCTTTGTCATTGCACCACACTGCCGAGGATGTTTACGATGAAGCTGAAGAAGCCGAAGCTGAAGCCGAATGGGCCGAACATGGTGAAACTGAAACTGAAGCTGTCCGTTAGTATCATTCTTAATTGACAGTTCATTTTTTTTTTCTTCTTAATTACTTCATTTCGTTGACTTTTTTTTTGTGATATTAAAACCTGCCCGGTCAACATTTGTTTTTTTTTGGATAATGACCATCATTTGTGCTATATAATATCGTTCTGTCATTTCAATAGCCCATTTGTCTTTCTCAAACCAACCATTGTAGCATTAGTTAGTAGATTGATTGGTTACTTAAAAAAATTCGATGAATCATTGTAAATTCTTTTATACAAGTGTGATCATGAAGTCAGAAGGACCCATGATTCTATACTTGTCTTCACCAGAATAAGAACGAGTGAGTCCAATTTTATTCAAAGTAGCCAATTGAAGAACCTCATAAAAAGATTTGACAACGATTGATTTCGAAGCCTCTTGATCTTCCAACAATTTATCAAACGTGATTTCATCTTGATCCTCCTCATCCATTCTTGTTTCGATAAAATTCAAAAACTTCAAAGTTCTTTTGCCAAGCTTTTGTAGAACATCAATTTGAGAAAGATTATCCTGGAATAAATCATTTTTATTTGTTGGTGTTATTGGAACCTTATCTTGATCTTCTCCAAGGCTGATAGCAAAGTCTGCCTCAACATCCTCAGCTAAAGGCTCAAATCTTGTCAATGATGAGCTTCTCTTTTTGCTCGATTTTTCATCAGTGGTGTTATTTTCTTGACCAACACCACTCTCATTACCAAGATCGAAATCCAAATCGTAATCAACGTTGTCGTAATCATTTTCGTCTGCTTCCCCATTTTTATCTTGCGCATTGAATGGTAAGTTGAATCCAGATATACTGGCTCTTGAGCTTCTTCTAGTTGATGAACTACCTCGTCTTCCAACTTCAATAGATAAACTTGATCTTCTGTTTTTCATTAATCCATCCACAAAATCATCTTCGACTTGATCCCTCTGACGTGACCTCCCACGATGAATCAAATCAGCATTTCCAAACATCTGTGGCATAAAAATGTCACGCTCAGATAGTAGAGCAACAACATCGAAACGGTTATTTTTGATTTTTTTCTTGGCCTGCATTCTTTCAACATAACCATCTCTGAAAGCTCTCAAATCCTCTGCTTGTAAACTTGTGAGCGGATCAATGATAATTTCATGCTTACCACTCCTTGTTCTCTTTAATCTTTTCTTCACCTCATTCACTGAACCAACTCCAACAACGGGCTCCTCATTTCCAAGAATGCTATCGAGAGCACTGTAATTGGTATTGGTATCGATATTCACAGCTTCTTCACCATTGTTACTAGGCAAACATTGAGGTGCAGGCTTGCCTTGAATATCATCACATCCAAGATCAAAATCCATATCAAACTGAAATTCTTCCGAGTTTTTTATATCATCTTGTTGAACTTGTGGCTCTTCGGGTAAACTGAACAACAACCCATCTTCGTCAAAAGCAAACTCAGCAACATCTGCCTCCAACTCATCATCCACGATTCTCTTACTGAACAAATCATCAGTATCTTCAGTCAGCGTAGTCATGATTGAAGCGGTGTGATTAGCCATATCCATCTTTCTGATCTCAATCTTTCTTTTTGACACCACCTGTTGTGTGTTTGTGAATTGAAGTGGATCCAAGAAGTCCAAACCGGTCAAAGAAGGCAAAAGGCCAGTAGCCATGTTGAAAGCTGGATCATCACCAAGCAAAACCTGATTGTTTCCCGATTCGAAAGACCGATTCGTCTTCATCAAAACATTGGAAAGCGACTTGTTGTTAAACAGATCCTTCTGAACTTTTGTTTTGATAGCCGCCGTGTCATTATTCAAGTAGTCCGTCTTTTGTTTGTAGACGAGTGTGACGCCGTAGAGTAAATTTGAGGAGAGACGAAGTGCAAGTGGGCCGTGGTTTGAGATAGCTGTGCACGTTTGAGGAATCGACACGGCCTGGATGTCACGTTTGGAGATTTTCTTGTAACTGCTCTTGTTTCCCAATATTGATATCAACCTGTGCAAAGAGTGTTAGTGCCCTGGATTTTGTGACAGTTGTGCGCAATGCAAAGAGGATCCACTCACCAGACAGTGGCAATACCGGCGTGCTCTTGGATCAACGAGTCTTGTGCACCGAACATTGGCAATATCTTCTCAGAAATCGAGTTATAGCACACCACGACAAGAAGAAGGAGACGCGTCAGGTTTCAAAAAGAAGAATTTTGCCAACTTTTTATACTTTTCAGAATGTGTCAAATCGGATTTTCCCAATTCGGAATCAGGAAACAATCACAGCCAAAGTCCCACCAACAGCGAAACAAACGGCCAAAACAATGGAGACGACATATGTGATCTTGGTGAGCAGCGACATGGCTAAATAGTTCAGTTTCAAGTAGAAAGACAGCGGGAAAATCAAACAGATGGCAAAACAAATGGCACTTCCCAGAAATGACATGATTCTACCAAAATCTGTAAACACCAATGATGTGATGAAGAAAATGGAAATGATAACAAATCTGTTCAAGAACCGTATCCATGGAGCCACGTATTTCTGTTTTTCATGTTCAATCTTGTCCAATGTGACCTGATCTGCCAAAGTGATAATAGGCCTTGTAATTAATGGACCTTTGGAGATAGGCAAAATACCCATAAAAACACATAAAAGAACCTGCACCCATTGAGGGAACCCAGGGTTAGTCATGATGGATTTTGTTACTTGATCAGAAATTTGTGCGCCAAACATCAAGTAACCCAAACTTGCCATGACATAGTCAACGGTCCAAGTAAATCCAAATATGGCTGTACACGACTTATCGTACTTTGATGGATGTTTCATATCTCTGTACAGTTCGGGAAAGATTGCATGCCCACCGAATGGTGACATGAATATTCCAATACTCAAAAACAACGACATGACATCTGCGGGCCAAAGTGAGGTCGGGGAGAAGTCTATTAGGGAACCAGGAGCCTCTTTCTTCATGAACCCACAAAACAAAACAGTGGCAACGATCATGGTCGTGCAAATAATCCCAATGAAACTCAAATGGGATAACACGTCAAGCCTCACAAAGCTGGAGAAGAAGAACAAGACGGAGATTAGAACTTTCCAAATATATTTATCAATACCTGTAATGGCATGGAATGAATCTGAAAAAATGATAATCATGGAGATACCAGCAGATAGAAGGTCCACTGTGAAGATTGATACTATGACTGCTTGAGCAACATTTCCAAAACTTTGGTAAGCAATATCACCATAGGTCTTCAACTCATCATTATGGATCATGCTTCTTGCTAGTAACTTTGCAGTGTATTGGGTGGATAAAGCGCAACCTGCTAGGATCAACGTACCACATACCCATCCAGCATAGTGTAAACCCAATGGTAACGACAAAATACCGATTCCAATTAAAGTATTTATGCCGTTGAAGATGGTTTGAGGAGCCGTACTATTCCCCCAATCTTTGAGCACCAGACTTCGTATGCTTCTATCTTCACTGATCTCTCCAGATTCATCAATGACACTTTCATAGTTTTCAATATCAAGGAATGTTGGGTTTAGCAAAGGTGAGTCTTCTGTATACGTTGAACCGATGCTCAACCTTTTGGGCCTTTGGTTGACGTCAAAATCTGCATGAATAAACCCAGTGGAACGAGAATAGGATGAGGCAAAATTGTTCAAGGAGTTCTTCCCACCAGCCTTCAGTATGTCCTGGAATGAGTTGTAGACCGAAGATTGTCTTCGCGATGAAGTTGTGCTTGACGGTGAGATGAGATGTGATTGGGACATTATAGATTTTACGATGATATGCTTGCGATGAGTGGTGAGTTATAATTTTGAAAGGTACTGTCTGTGTGCAGACGAGATACAGGATGAGTGATGAGTATAAAGGACAAGAATCACTGAATTAAACGAACGACAGAGCCTTCTTGGGGAGCTCGTTGCTTTGGAATTTGCCAATCGGCGATTTTCTACCAAATTCGCACGATAAAGAGAGAAAGGAAATATGTAGACAGCCAAAAAAAAAAACAAAAAACAAACAGCTTGGATTAGAGACCCAAGCAAGATAAGCCAGGCTCAATGAAGAAAGTCGGGCTCTCGGCTTTTGACACCAGACGAACCACTCAGAACGACTATGCCCTGCTGGCACAGTCGTTGTTGGCCAAGAAACAGCAAGAACTATCCACACAATTCCAGCTGTTTAAGTCAATCTTACTGAATTTCTTGAAAGAGCACGACTTATCGTCAGATATCCAGCTGCGGAATGAGTTCATCAGAATCTGTTCACTTGTTGGTATAGACCCGTTGAGTGTTTACCAAGGAAACACAACAGGTGATATGAAGGAGTTCTACTATGAGTTATGTGTGCGGTTGATCGAATTCAGCAATCTGACAAGAGACTTGAACGGTGGTTTGTTACCAATTGATGAGTTCCTGAAGAAGTACTCAAAGCTTGGGATTACAATCAAAGATGTGGAGATGTGTATTGATATGCTGGGAGCGTTGAACCAAGACTTCAAACTAATCACCATAGGGAAGTTGAGATATTTGAAGAACTGTAAGATCGAGCTCACCACAGATCAAAACAAAGTGATGGAGATTGTCAACGACATCGGAAGTGTCTCCATACGGATACTGAGGGACAACTTGGCCTGGAATAAGGTCAAGTGCAAAGAGGTTGTGAACGAGATGATCAAGAACGGCCATCTGTGGGTTGATCAGGGAGGAAAAGAGACGCTTTATTGGGACCCTGGCTGGATCAATCGTATTTAAGAACAGACGCTGCTAATGACTGGATGACTATTACCTTCACAACACAACGTGTAGTTTACCACCGCTACCACCACCATTACCACCAAGAGCAGAAGCTTCAGGCTCTCTCTCTGTTGATGTTGATGTTGATGTTGATGTTTCGCGGCCGCCAGAACACGTAAAAAAACTGAAAAATTTCACACGCGCAAGTTAGCGTCAATAATTCTGTAGTTTTAACAATGTCCTACGCTCCTGAAGACTGGACCACATCGTCCAACGATGCTTTGAAGATCTCCATCACCGATTCAAACGGAGCCTTCACTTTCAAACCTTTGTTCACTTATCCGATCTTCGGTGAAGCTGAACAGATCTTTGGTTACAAAAACTTGGAAATTAATTTGGTGTTCGACAGCGTGACATTCTTACCTTTACTCACGGTGAAGTTCGATGCAAAGTTAAATGAGGATGTCGAGGATGTCCAGGCGAAAATATTGGAGTTCTTACCTGACTCCACAGTCATTGGAGATGAGGCTAAATGGGCAGAACAGGTTGAAGAAGAGTCAAGTCAGATTGCAGAACAAAAGAAGAACTATCAAGCCATTGGTGACTATGAAACTAAGGGTCAAAAGTTTACAGTTTACAAGACTAAATTTGACCGTGATTTCAGTATCGAGTTGAACAAGAGATTGCAAATATTGGTACTTCTCTACATTGAGGCTGGTTCGTTTATTGATGCCACTGACCCACTATGGGATTTATTTTTAGTGTTAAGTGAAAACAATGAGATAATTGGATTCACAACAACGTATTCCTATCTCAAATATAATGGTGCTGGTCAATTTGATGCTGAAGATGGAATAAAGACAAGAAATAAAATTTCACAATTCGTGGTTCTCCCTCACAAGCAACATGCTAGACATGGTTCAAATCTCTATAAGTTGGTGTTTGATCACTGGTTGAAAGACCCAAGTGTTGAAGAAGTTACCATTGAAGACCCAAATGAAAGTTTCGATGATCTAAGGTACTTGAACGACTTTAAAAAATTGTTTGAAGACGGTGCTTTGGATAATTTACCTACAGATATCAAACAAATTACACCAAATTGGTACAAAGAAGGTTCTAAGAAATCAAAGATCGAGTTGAACCAATTCAAAAAAATCATTGAAATTGCCTACCAATACCAAAACAAGAACCTGAAACTATTGAGACTAATCATCAAGAAAAGATTATACGAGAAGAACAAAGATGGTCTGTTGGAACTGGAAGTGAACGTGCGTAATGATAAACTACAAACAGCTTACGAACGGATAAAACAGGACTATGCAAGACTAATTGATTCCCTAAGACTCAGAGAACCAGACACCGACCATGCGAACAAAAGGCAGAAAATTTAGTAAATTCTTTGTAAAAAAACGTAATTTTTTATTTTTGACATATTTCTTTGTAAGGATTTGGTAAGAGAGCAACTTTCCCCACAATGGTGTCAAAACAGCCACAAGTATAACTTCTTGGGTGCTTAAATAAAGTTGGACCTGAAAAGTTATATAAAGCATCCTCTTTTCCCGTACGAACTTCATCCTTTTCCTCAGTAAGCTTACATACAATTGAACAATCTAAATGTCGCAACCAAGAATCGCTATCATTATCTACTCCCTTTACGGGCATGTTGCCAAACTAGCTGAAGCTGAATTGGCAGGTATCTCTTCACAAGGGGGTAATGCTAAAATCTTTCAAGTTCCGGAAACTCTTTCGGAGGAGCTTTTGACAGCTTTACACGCACCAAAAAGACCAGATTATCCAATTGCCACTCCTGCAACACTTGCAGAGTACGACGCGTTCTTGTTTGGTTTCCCAACGAGATACGGTAACCAAGCCTCTCAAGTTCGTGCCTTCTGGGATGCTACAGGTGGTCTATGGGCTAAAGGTACGCTTTACGGTAAACACGCAGGTGTTTTCTTTTCCACTGGATCATTAGGTGGAGGGCAGGAGACAACAGCTTTGAACTTCCTATCAACTTTGGTCCATCACGGTATCACTTTTGTGCCATTGGGTTATTCCCCAGTCTTTGCTCAACTGAGTAACCTTGAAGAAGTTCATGGTGGTTCCGCCTGGGGTGCTGGTACAATCGCAGGTGGTGATGGTTCAAGAACACCATCTGAATTGGAATTAACCGTAGCAAAGACTCAAGGTGCTAAATTCTACGAGCAATTGACTAAGAAATGATGATGATAATTCAATATATAATTGGCACATTTTCTTATTGCGTAGTCCCCAAAATTGAACCGAAAGACCCGTTTAGCTGCAATTGTAACTCAAAACGAGTCCTGAAAGTCCTGAAAGTCTCTTTGATTACGTAACTTCTGAATATGCCTCACCTGGAATTTTCAAAAACGAGACTTTAAATTCAGGCCGCGTGGTCTAGTGGTATGATACTCGCTTTGGGCGAAGATAAGCTAAACTTGTCTACAATTACCATAAGCATGCGAGTGGTCCAGGGTTCAATTCCCTGCTCGGCCCGTTTATTTTTTTGATATATCACTCAGACGTGGAGATGTACGGGTGTTGTGGACTTCGAGAGAGATTACTTGGAAAGATCAAAAGACACCAAATTCATTGTGGCAAAATACCGTTTTCGATTAAATTAAGGTCATTTGCGATTAGAAAGAAGATGGATTTGTCACCGGCTGAGCAGGAGAAGCTCAATGAATTTCAGATCATAACTAATTTTAAAGAAGAAGAGTATGATTCGGTGGTGAAGTTGTTCAGAGATAATTATTGGAATTTGGAGATTGCAATTTCCAAGTACTTTGATGGTCCCAATAGTTTTGAAGAACCACCACTTGAACCCACACAGAGACAACCTGATCATATCCCGGCTCAACTTCTGCCTGAACGTGTAAACAACCCAGTCCAATTGGTCGAGGAACTAAATCATTTAGCATTGTTTAAGCAACTCCCGCTTGTCAAACCACTAACTAACAAATGGCGTTCACAACCCGGTCTTCCTTCGCAATCCATCACTGCTCACTATGGATCCATATCTTCAAACCCATTGATATTCATCCTACTCTTCATCCCACGTACAATCACTCTGATACTAAACCTTGTGGGTGTTCTTTTTGACTTCTTGTTCCCAAGCTCAAGCGGCGTACCTGAAGTGCCAAGTTTGAGTGAGTTCAAGCCACTGCAATGGTTCGAACATGTCACGAAGGACAAATGTGACTTACAAATATGGGAAGGAGAGTTTAATGATGCATTTGAGTTCACCAAAATTGAAAATAAATACCTCCTTGTGGCTGCTATCGGAGAGAACCCCGAATCCACAGAGTTAATTAAGAGAATAAACACTCAAGCTGTCAAAGAATTGCTCAATGGTGGTGAAATTAACACCTATATTGCCAATGTCCATGAACCTCAAGGGCATGAATTGGCTAGATCACTCAGAATCAGACAAGTCCCATCAGTATTCCTCATAGCGAACGTTCCAAATGGTCCATCAGGAGTGAGCTCCATGTCTGTCTTGTCAAAGATACCAACAAGAAGTGCTCAAGCGTTTATATCTAAGATTCAGAAAACAATTGATATCTATGGAGCGGAAATGACAGCCAAGAGATTAGAGAGTGAAGAGTTGGAGTATTCTAGAAGAATAAGAGAGATGCAAGATAAGGCTTATGAGGAGTCCTTGATACAAGATAAGATCAAAGCAGAGACAAAAAAGGCCGAGCAAGAGAAGAAAGTAAAAGATGAGGAAGACAAATTGTTTCAAGAGAGGAATAGGAGATTATTCTTTTCTCAACTACAGAAGAAGTTCGAGAATCTCGAAGGTGGTAACGTTAGTGCAAGAGTTAGATTCAAACTACCACAGGGCAACCAAATCACTCAAAAGTTTCCATCAACATTCACTACATTTGACATATATTCATACATTGACCTGCAATTAAATCTTGATACTCTTGAACAAAGTAACATTGAGGAGGGTGATGTTGATCCAGAGTATACACACAAGTTTAACTTTGAGCTGATATCACCATTCCCAAGAATCACGATCGACATTGGAGAGAAATCCATAGAGGGTATCAAAGAGCTTTATCCAAATGGAAACCTGCTCTTGGAATATATCGATGATGACGACGATGATGATGATGACACTAAATGAAATGTTTTTTTTTCTTCTTTAAAAAATAAATACCCAGAAGAAATCAACTATATTCTTTCAACTTCTGCCTTTGCTTCTTCCCAACTTTGTAAATTATCATGCAACCAAATCAAAATGCTCTTTGAGTAATCCCTCATAATTTCTTTCCATCTCTCATTGTATTCCTGTAGTAAAGTCAAAATGTTTTCCTTGACAGCCACGTTTATCTCATCTATATCCTTCAATATCACACGAAGACAATCATTCAACTTCCCCAGCTCAACTTCAAGTTTCTCGATTTCCACATTTCTATCAACATCAGTCATGGAGTTTTTACTAGCCTCACCATTTTCCAATCTTCTAACTGCAGCAGCAATGGTTGCACTGTGATTGGCATTTCTCTTCAATACTTCTTCCAGTCTTTCAGCCTGTTCGTTCATATTTTTGAGTGTATCAAGTCTCTGTTTACGTCTTTTTATAGTGGTATCGATAATGTATAACTGCACCATCTTCAATTTTCTAAAATGCAAAATGTTCAATGCAGCATCGGCACAATTCATAATATCAGCAACAGGTTCTTCCAATATTGTCAAAATTTTGAAGTTGAAAGCTTCAGAATTCAAATAGTTGATATCAATAGCTTGACCTGTTTTTTCAATAGCCAAGCTCAGATCCATAACATCTTCAAGCGAGAATGCGTTATAATATGCGCCTAGCTCTCCAAAGTCTTTTATCATACCTTTGAAGTGCCTTTTCTGTTTCTTGACGTTCTTGATCAAGTCATTAGTATACTTTGAGTAGATCTTAAAAATCTGTTCGTATTCTGTAAATTCTCTCTCTCTTGCCCTATCTACTTCTCTAGGTCTGAAATTATTTATGGATGATGATTGTGGTGTAGGTAATAATAAATGCAATGGGGAAGGTTTAGTAGGGTTCAGTGGAGGTGCTAATAAGTTCGAATCAGGCAGAATTGTGATTGGTGGACCAGCCAACACCTCGCTCCAAATGACATCGGCATTGAGAAACTGTTGGAATATGAAGCAATCTGAGATCTGTGCACTCTTCAAAGACTTTTGTAAGAATTGCTGGAGAAGCCTCTTTCTTTTCTCTATCACCTTCATGTCATTTTTGGCATTTAAGGGATTGATGAAGTATTTGACAATTGAATGCTTTTCCGGTATTGCTGGAATGATGACAGTTGGGAGTAGTTTGATTAAGTTGTTCCGCAGAGAGTCGAACTCGGAATACCTTCTCTTCACTAGACGTCCCTGGTATTGAATTGTGTATGTAATGACCTTATTCCCGCTGAAGTCTCTGGTATGACCGGCATCAACGATAGTGATGTTGTTGTAATTGACATAGCTGTCGTAATTGTAGTCCTGCGTAGGATGTGTGATCAAGGTTTCGTCATCATCTTCCTCATCGCGTGGGTCCTCTGCAATATCCCCAGCAGAGATCGGAGCATAGCTGTCTCCAAAGATGCTCTCACCAAGCACGCTGGATCCTATCTGGGAGTCGTTGTTCGGTGACCCTTGTTGGAACTGGTTAAAGCTCAGGTCGCCACCGAACTTGTTGACGTTGGAGATGCCACTAGCAAAGAGATGCGATGTGCCTGAGAACGGGTTGTTGTCCTCCTCATTGAAGTCCATAGTTGAAGGACGTAGCACTGAGGTGGGTTCTGCCGCTTGCGTTGAATCTGATTGCCAGGCTTCTCACTTCATAGCCGCCGGCCTAGTTTTCCTTTGTTTTGGTTTTGGAGATTCGCGAATTCCAGTGACGAATTTTTGCAAACCTCTATAAACTTTGTTTCTCAAGGTTACTGGAAACTGTTCGACTGTTCATTTGTGGGCTGTTTGACGTTGCTCACCGCACAATCCCTGAACAACGCTTCCCATATACATACTAAGCCACACTCCATGAGTACAGAACACAAACGTAAGTGACCCAATTAGTGTAAAGAGTGATCCACCTAAATCAACCCCCAATGGTCCATACAGATGTACTAACACCTAATTGGCAGCCATCTTGAAAGCCCAAGACATGGCACCGGAGCTACAGGCTCAAGTGTTTGAGATTTCCCTAGCTGCTCTACAGCAACATGTTCAGGAGAAAGACATTGCATCAGCCGTCAAGAAGACACTCGATGAGCAGCTCGGTCATACGTGGCACGTTATCGTGGGCAAGAACTTTGGAAGTTACGTGACCCATGAGCTAGGCTACTTTGTTTACTTCTACATTGGCCCATATGCTTTCTTGGTCTTCAAAACAGGCTAATTTACTAACCTTATTGGCGATCTTGTGATACGAAAAGTAAAAAGAAAACAAGAAAACACAATGAAACCTTTGAAAGGGGATCATGAATATTGTTGAGGGGTACGCGTGTGACGATATTATTTGACAAATACACGGAGAGAGGAGTTTAAACTTGTATACAACGTTTGTAGATCATAGATATCTCTCCTCGACAGTTGTTTTCGATACCTATCGCCGAGACGCGATCGACTAATAATAAGTAGCCTTGAAGCGTTGATTTCGATTGATATTATATAGCAAACAGCTCCAAATCACGTTTGAACTGTGAGCTCAATTCTTCAGATGCCGAAAGAAGTTCATCGTATTCTGCAGTCAATGCATCAATGCCAGAATCAGTAGCAATAACTTTGATTAATCCGTCAAGTCCGCGGTTAGAGTTATTCAAACTGGCTATCAAATTAGCGTTCCTCGATTTTAATAGTTCATACTTCTCTGTTTGATCGTTCAATCTTTTTTCAAAAAATCGACTCATGTTACCTACCTGAGCGATTATTTCATCTTTGACTTTTAGTTGACCTAGACTGGCTCTCATAGCATCAAGCTCTTCCTTCATTCTGGCAACTTCATCTCCGTTATCAACCTCGTCCACATTAGCAACTGCGTTCAATCTCACCGATTTCGCGATTGTGGCATATCTTAACGTGGATAAGGTCTCATCATAGTCACAAGGTGATATACATGCAATCATCACTGTCTTACTATTACCTCCCAAGCTTTCTTTCAAGATCCAAGTTAGTGTGGAGTCTCTGAAAGGTGGTCTTTCACCTTTGCTCAACGAACTGATGACTCTACCTAACGTAGTCAAGCTTTTGTTGATATTAGAACCTTCTTTGAACCTCATACCAGTTGAACCAGTTGAATTTGCTCTTTCACTTCCTGCTAAATCAACCAATCTCAAACTAGAGTTTAACTCGATCAAATCATCACCATCAAATTTAACTATCTTGAGAGTTATCGTAACAACAGCATGTGACCTTGACGATTTGTCATTCATCTTTGTAGCGCCAATGGTCCTGTTATCATTACCAGCTGCCATAAAATCACTGAACTTGTGATAACTATCTATCTCATATTCGCTTAAGTTTTCGATATAAGGACCTTTCACAGGATCCTCTCTGACCTTTAACTTTGCCTGATCACTCAACAAATCTCTCACCATTTCATTATAGATCTCAAAATAAGAAAATTTTATACTAACCTTCACATCACTCGCCTTCATCTGTGTAACCTCTTCAAATAAATCGCTGCAGATGCTTGGAATGATACCATCTTCATTACCCATCATAGTGTAAGACTTACCGGATCCGGTTTGACCGTATGCAAATATACAGGTGTTGAAACCATTCAACGTGTGTTCAAGAATATCCTTGCCGATGAGGTCGTAAGTTTCGCTTTGGCCCTTGTGACCTTGACTATCGGGATTGATGGAATCAATGGATCTGTCGAACTGAAATGTCTTTGACTCTTCTTTGCTCTTCTTGGAATGTGAAGACTGTTCTGTCGGAGTGGGACTTGTAAGAACCGTAATTTGAGGTGATGGAACACTGATAAGAATAGGTAGTTTTGCGTCAATCTCACGCTTCACTTGTGGCCTAACGCGCACGTATACTTTGACGTTATCATTATCGGCAGATGTTGAAGGAGGTGTGCTTTTTCTTGGAGACTTTGGGGCAGCTCTCTGCTGAACCTTGTTACTTTTCTTGGCCATGCTCCTGAATTCTTTGTATTCAAACGAGCTCAATGCGGAGGATTCAAAAGTTTTGTTTACCTTTCAACTTTTTTGATGTTTACATTTCAACAAGAAACAGAATAAATTCGCGCGTCACGGGATGAGATTTGGAATTAAGTAAATTTTTGCTCTAGTGCTCCTTCCAAATACTCAACCAGTGAGAAGTCTCCATCCCTCAATTCTCCCGATCCCAACGCCCGAACATGTCATACTCCACATATCAAACAAGTTCAGGCGAGAGCCTACTCATCTATGACACGATCGTGCCTTTCAACAACGACTTTGCACTCCCTCCTCTTATATTTATCCATGGAGGTGCCTGGAGAGATCCTAAAAATACTGCCAATGACATCGACAAGCTATCTACTGTACTCAACAAAATTATACCGTTGTGCTCCATCAATTACAGATTGAGTCCCAATGTCAAATATCCAACACATTTGGAAGATGTTTATGCCGGTGTTAAAGAGATTATCAGTAGGTGCTACGCTGGAAGTGGGGCCGTGAAGAAAGTGTCTCTAATTGGTCATTCTGTTGGTGCTATGCTGAGCTTGCAGTTACTGAGCAAGTACAAAGATATTGAAGTGGAGCAGGTGTATCTTCTGGATGGTATTTACGATCTGAATGAGCTTGTAAAGGAATACCCTGATTATGCATCTTTCGTAAACGAAGCCCATGAGGACTTTACAAAAGTCCTGGAATATGACTGGGAACTCTTCAGAAGCCTGAAACAGATCCACTTGGTCCAGAGTTATAGCGACGAACTTCTAAGTCTGAGACAGACAAAACTATTTGCAGAAGAACTGGAGAAGAGAAAGATCGGTTATATCATGAAGGTAGATGATTTTGGCAAGCACGATGATGTCTTCAAGAATGAGAGAATTGCAGAATTGATCAATTCTACGTATTATTTATAGCGTGGTGTTCAGATACATGGAGAACCTCTGTCTCATTCAAGTAGTCAGATTGGAGATCTGTGCGCTTCAGAAACATCTAAATAAACACCGTCGAGAGCGTTTACTCTGATCATCACGAGGGTAGGTGGATCAATATATATTCTTTATCCGAAAACACATGATCCGCTGTTTTCTTGTTCAACTAAGTAAGAGCTATTGAATCCAGATCTCTTTCCCATTCTCTTCCATAAAGCTACCCAATTTGGAAACACTGGCATCCCAGTCAATCAGTTTTTTCTTCATAGCTTCAATTTGCTCTGTGTTAACTATTCTTGGTTGAACCCAATTTATGGTCACCAACTGATTGATTTGATCAATGGATCCTTTCAATAGACCCAAACTTAAAGCTCTCATGACCAAATGTTCAACTTCATCCAAGTTTAAGAGTGTAGCTTTTGAAACATCCTCAAATGAAATGATTCTAATTGTTTGTGAGAATACTAGCTCGACCAAAGTCATCAAACAAATTTTCTGTCTGAGAAATGGTTCAGAATTCTTCAAGATTGGAATTTTAGACAAATTATCCAAATTTTTAGAAAATTTAGCCAAATCGCCGGAATTTAGTGAGAGGAGAACGTCAATCAGCCATTGGTATTCACCATTAGCCAAGGTTTGAAGAACTGGGTGCGTCAAGAGCTCACCAAAGTTATAGATTTTGTCACCAAGCAAAGCACTGATACTCAATTCATAAGCCAATTTTTGCTGACTTAAGTGAGAGAGTTCATCAACGTTAGATAGAGTCGATAAGTATAGAAGGCTTTGATAGTAGAAGTTGTTGTAGTCTGATTTGAACTTGAAATATTCGGAATTTGTTTGATAAAACGATTGGTTTAGTTTGAGGTCAATCGTGTCCAAGTTTTTTAAAATAGAATCAATTCTATCTAAAATTTCTCTAGCTTTTGAACTTTCACCATTCTTCAACTCGTACTTGGCGATTTCAATATCAATCAAAATCAAAGCTTGTTCTTTGTCCAACTCTTCTTTACCTTCTAGATCCGATTTCAAGTCGGTCAAGTATTTCAAGGCTTCTTCAAAATCATCAACTCTCGCTAAAGAAGCAACCAGGAATTCGACAAGTTTGAGCAGGTTGATCTTGTATCTAAATGTAGAAATGAATTGATTGTAGATTCTCAACTTCACAGGGTCACTCAGTGGATTTTTGTAAAAGTCAATTAGCGCTAAGGTCAACTGGTGATATAGCTTTCTTTGATACAAATCTTCGAAAGCATAATAGGATGTAGCTAAACCTGGTGCAGACTCTTGGCGAAGAGTGGCAAGGATTCCTGGAACGTCAGCTTCAGCGGTCATTGAGTTGTGGGCGTCGTTGGGTTTTAGAAAGTCTTCTATGTTCGGTTTTGTTGTTGTTGGTAGTGTTCTCGAAACTTTTGGTGGCGATTCTGGAAGGAGCGATTTTTACAGAACAAGATCGCGTTAAGTGGTAGGCGCAGCACAATCAGTTTAATTTATTTATACGTAATTAGAGATATGATCTCCTCGATTGTTCTTCAATGTCAAGTGTACTACTACAGAACATCACACGCCAGTAGCCTTCATTGAAACCGTTGATTAATGTGAACGTGCACTAAACTCCCTATTTTTTCCCTTTGTTGGACCATTCTATTTGTAGAATCAAGTTGTGGTAACCACCATTGTTCAAGTGATCAAGAGCATGTTGAGCATCAGCTTCAGTTTGAAATTGGACAAAAGCGAAACCTCTCGATCTCCCTGTGTCTCTGTTTCTGACAACATTGACTCTAACTAATGGGTGATATCTTCTCAATAGTTCTTCTCTCAACATGTCTTCATCAACAATTTCATTCAACTGTGAGATTCTCAAAGTTGTAGAATCATCACGGTCACCTCTAGCACCAGCACCAACGGCACCAGCACGTTGACTTGGTGGAATGTATTTACCAGTCGAGGCGGCAGCACCTGGAGCTGCTGGAACATCGTCAGTAGCAGAGCCAGCAGCAGCATCAACAGCACCCAGAGTATCTTTGAATGGACATTTTGATGTGAAATGAGAACCGCCACAAGTTCTACATTTAATGGTACTGGATGTAACAACTTTGTTGGCTTCTTGAGTTTTCTTTTCTTCTTCTTCTCTCTCAATTTCTTTCCAAGAAGTTCCCAATCTTAGTTGCACGGCTTCACCGACTTGTGTAGTTCTAATATCTGGACCTGGCGCCGAATTCTTCTCGGATCCAAATTTAGCCCATTTCTTTCGGTTGGCGACAGATTTGTTAACAGTTTCCTTCACTATGACTTCTTTGATTATCTGTGTTATTTTGATCTTCTTACCTTCGTCATTTTTTCTATAAGTTGTGAGTGTTTTGGAGCCATCAGCATTCACCTGAATGATCGGTTGCTGCTGATCTTCTTCATCGGCCCATTGACCAACTCTTCTGTTAGATATTAGTAACGTGGTTCACGACAAGGTATTTTTGGTGGCCTCTCAGTTGAAAAAGAAATGCTGTAGCTTACACCAAGATTGTGATCTGCAAACAAAAACAACTTTTCCAAACGGCATATATCTCAAGACCCCACTGAAGTTCAAACATACGATATATCAGTCATTTTACTACGATATGTGGGAAGTTTTATTAGACATCCCAGTACCACTCGTTTTTGCTGATTTTTTCATCGTTTTTTTTTTTAACATAGCTCGAGGATTACGTAAATATTTAGCAAGAAATTACCAAATACAGAAAATTCCAGAATAGCGACACGATCGGAAATGGCAGTAGTAACAAAAGATTCTGAAGCAAATAAACTGTTGGAACAGAAGGCTTCACTACCACGTCATAAGTAGAACAACGGAAGATGGTGTCTCCACTGCAGCGGAAAAATACAGGTTCCATATCATCGACACCTTCTGAATCAACTGAAACTTCCAAGCAACCCAGAAAGGGATTGAAGGGACTGTTCCATCAACGCAATCGGTCTCCCACTCAATCGTTGTTTTCAACGCCATCGAGTACTACTTCCACCCCAACACTTACCTCATTCGATATGAAAGAGGATGAGGATCTCAGTTCCGATGACGAAAGGAATGATCCAAGCTCTTATGCAGCTGAGAGCTCTCCATTGTGCTTTAAGTCGCCAGTATTCACCAAATTGAAGAAGAACCCTCACGGAACGGAAGCATTGCACACGACATCAATTGAGATTGAGGATGAGTATACAAAGTATCTCAAGCAACCGAAATACATCAAAACGTTCAAGAAGAGTCATGAGTCTGTGGATATCACAAAGCGGTTATTTTTAGCTCAAGTTCTTAACCAAAATATGCAAGAGGAAGTTGGAGACTTAGGTCAAGACGTGGATGATATACGATTGAACATACACGATGACTTTGAGACGACTGAAGATGATTCAAGTGATGATGAAAGTGTCGATGATACTGCCAAGGTATCAAAGAACTCCATATGGGCCATGAAGTTCAGTGTTGATGGCAAATATCTTGCAACCGCTGGTAAGAATAATGGAATCCGCGTGTGGAAGGTCATTTCTTCACCGTTGGATAGAATCACAAATGACCCCAGCAAAAATCTGAAAGATGGGAAGACAATGTATGCATCTGTGTTTCAGCCCTATCCTTTCAAGGTTTACAAAGGCCATACGCATGATATCTTGTCGCTAGATTGGAGCAAAAATGATTTTCTATTGTCAAGTTCGATGGATAAAACGGTTAAATTGTGGAATATCAAACAAGACCAAGTGCTAAGGACTTATCAGCACGGAGATTTTGTGACAAGTGTGAAATTTCACCCCGCTGATGATAGATTTTTTGTGAGTGGATCTCTTGATCACAAAGTGAGGCTTTGGTCCATTTTAGATGACGAAGTCAGTTATGAGTTTGATGCAAAGACTTTGGTCACTGCTGTCGGCTTCACACCAAATGGTAACTTGACCATTGCCGGAACATTTAGTGGTGTTGTTTATTTCCTTGATACATCTACATTGGAATTGAGGCATTCTGTGGAATTAAACAAGAAGAAATCAGGAACAAGTTCCAAAATCACAGGTATTGAAACTTTTGTGGAAGGTGATGATATCAAAGTTTTGATCACATCCAATGATTCCAGGGTAAGATTGCTTTCATTAAGGCATCGTCAGTTGGAGTATTATTTCAAAGGTCCATCGAATAACTCATCACAGATTGTTGCTACACTAAGTGACGATAAGAAGAGTATTATATGTGGTTCGGAAAATCATTGGGTGTATCTCTGGAATACTGAAAGGAAAACTAAACATGCCCATGATCCACTGAAGAAAATCTTGTCCAATAACAAGAAGAGAAACGATTATACATCATTTCATGCCCATCACACAATTGTGACGTGTACTCTTATTGCACCAACAGGCACAGCTAGGGTCTTATCATTGTCTAATGACTTCATATATGAGCTCAATACAGAGTTGGAAAATAAAGAGAACGGTAATGGAACAATAAGCACACCATTGTTCAACAGTGATTTCATTGGATCCATTATCGTTACAGCTGATGACGATGGGACTATAAGGATATTTAGACAAGACTTTCCTTCGAAAGTAAGAAAGAAACTTTTGGAAGCAAGCAAACAGAAGAAAGCTGAGAACGTTGTCATTATCACCAATGCTCCCATAAAAGAGGACACGAAGACCCATCCGAACAGGAACGGATCGGCATCATCACTGCTTGGTAGAGGATACTCCTTCAGAAGAAACACCGTTGTTCCAGAGTCAGGAGAGAACTCAAGAAATAGGTCCAGATCAAGAACAACGACTATAGGAAGTGGAACATCACCGTTGAGTGGCGAGAAATCTGTCTCGTGTGAAGTGTGTGGTGGTGATAATTTCAACGTGCTGATGAATGACGATTCTGAGAGCAAGGTAAGTGTGTTCTGCAAAGATTGCGGCAACCAGATCAACTGAATAATGACTGTTATGATACACAGGATAGACATGAATAAATATGACGCTGTAGCTAGCGGTGAAAATCGCAGCCGAGACCGCGAAAAAAAAAAAAAGGTAACCGAAGCGGACTGAAAAATTGATAAAACACACGCTGAAAGCTAATCGCCAGTCTTCCTTTGAAGTTGTTTACCGATCCAGCCTTTAGTCAATGTCCACCAAGGAGAAATCAGCTTCTCAGAAAATCTCCACAGTAGGTGGTTTCATTGCTGGTGGTTTGGCCGCCTGTGGTGCCGTCACTTTCTCGAATCCAATCGAAGTGGTCAAAACCAGAATGCAACTTCAAGGTGAACTTTCCAGTGCTTCTGAACGTATATACAAGAACCCAATCCAGGCACTCTACACCATTGGTAAGAATGAAGGTATCAGGGGTCTACAGAAAGGTTTGGTATGTGCATATCTGTACCAACTTGGTTTGAACGGTTGTAGATTGGGTCTTTACGAACCAAGTCGAAATGTCATCAACTCGGTGCTCTTCCCAGATAAAGATAGTCATTCTGTCCAAAGCGTCCCAGTGAATGTCGCTGCTGGTGCGATATCAGGTATTGCTGGTGCTATCGTGGGATCTCCTCTTTTCTTGGTCAAAACAAGAATGCAGAGTTATACCAGTAGTACTGCTGCTGTTGGTGATCAGACGCATTACAAAAATGCATTTGATGGGTTGTATCAGATTGGAAAGAAAGAAGGTACTAAAGGTCTATTCAGAGGTGTTGATGCTGCCATCATCAGAACAGGTATGGGTTCTGCTGTCCAACTGCCTATTTACAACTTTACCAAACATTTTTTGTTGGACAATGGGTACTTTAAAGAGTCTCCAGCTTTGCACTTGTTAAGTTCAACAATCGCTGGTTTCGGTGTTGGAGTCGTGATGAATCCTGGTGATGTTATCTTGACTAGACTTTACAACCAAAAAGGTAACAGTCATTACAAAGGCCCAATTGATTGTTTCGTGAAGACTGTGAAGATTGAAGGTGTGGGGGCTTTATACAAAGGTTTCTTCGCTCAAATTCTAAGAGTCGCTCCACATACCATCTTGACTTTGACATTCATGGAGCAAACAATGAAGTTGATGCAAAACGTTGAGAGCAAGCTTTTTGGTCCATGAGTAATAATTATTAATGCACAGGTTATAGAGAATGAAAACAAACAATTAGATGTCGTTATATTCGCTTCACATAACAACACACTTACCATTACCACCATATAGTCTTGCAACGGCTTCATCAGTGATTTCTTTATCGTTTGCTTTTTTCTTGGCTTTCAATTCCTTAGGGAAATTTGCCTTCATCACCTTTATTAAATCTTCGTCAATGTTAGTCTCATCAGCCTCCATAACAACAGGTTCCCTACAAATCGGACATTTTCTCTCCCCATCTCTTTGCAATTTAATCATACACCTTAAACAGAAAAAATGGTGACAGGATAGTCTCACAGGTTTGTATGCAAGATTGAAGCAAATTGGACATGAGTAGTCATCAAGTTGAGGAATGATTTTGATGATGCTTGTAGCTATGACTTGCTCTATAGACGTAGGTGATAACTGTGTGGGAAGCTGATGTGGATTCAGCAATTTTGTGAGGTTTTGAGATGACTTAAGCAGTGTATGCTTGTCAAACTTCTTGATGATCTTTCTCAGTGCAATGTTGTTCAGTTTTTCAAAAGAAAGATATTGTATCAGTTCCAAGTTCAAATGGTAGAAATCTTCGAATCTCTTTGAGTTGACTTTGGTATGTTTAAACTTATCCAAGATCTTTATGTTGTTGATATGCGTAAGAAACTTGCTCAGGTTTGTTATTGTGAATTTTGAATTGAGATCTAGCTTGAAATCGATATACTGGTTAAAAATCTCTCTCCAAAGGTACATATCATTAACGTTTCTGTTATTAAAAGTAAGCAGCTTTATCATCTGCGCCAGTTCGTTAATCTTCTGGAGTATAAGCGTCTGCTGTTTGTCGTTGAATTTGTTAAGTGATTGATACTGTGAATATAGGGCCTGGAAGAAATCCTCATCTCGCGAGAGCTTCCACTGTTTTAACTCACCGATTTGCACGAGATTGGGTTTTAGTTTAGAGTGTATAGAATCCTCTTTGAACGTGTAGAAGAGCTCTAGTCCGGTTTCATTGATATATTCATGTGTCAAACCTACCCCATACATCTCATCCACTACTTTATTTATTCTTTTCTTCAGCCGTTTGTACTGGATAGAGCTCAGCCTCCACTCCTCGGGAATATTCTCCTCTTCAAGAGTCCTCTCATAAGTCTTTCCGAACTTCATAGTGCCATAATAGTCAATTTATTCTTGTCTCAGCTTGTTGTTTATTGTGACTTCAAAGTGGGAAAATTTTTTGACGTTTTCAGTTTGAAGCGATGCTCAGATTGAAGCCCACGTTTTGGAACCGCCAAAAAAATGGGTTAACAAAATCCGTTGGTTTAAGTGCTGTGAGAGGTGATGTCACTATTTCCAAAGAAAGATTTCAGGGGAAGGAATACAATTCCCGCCTGCTAGTTCCACAAATATTTTTCCCATCCTTCTTATTTGAGGATTTGCAACCACCCTTGTCTACCCTTGCCAAGACCCCACAGAATTTATTCGCGAGCAGAACACAAACGCGACTTTTTTGTTCTTTTTAACTATTACTAAACACTGAGCGCATAGCACCATCAAAAGAACGATATAGAAGTCTGGAGAATCCCACAGGGGCCAGGGAAATGAGTAAAGACGAGAAATACGACAGGCAACTCCGTTTGTGGAAATCACAGGGACAGCGGTCTCTTGAGAAATCGCACGTTTTGATCATAGCGCCAACGATCACATCGATTGAGCTTTTGAAGAACTTGGTATTGCCAAACATTGGTCAATTCACTCTATTGGATACGAAGAGAACAATAAGCGCTATTGATCTGGGGAACAATTTCTTCCTCGATGATAACGATCTGGGTAGAGACAAACTTGGGGTGCTCACGAAGAACTTGAACGAGTTGAATTGGGATGTTCGTGGTCATTATTTGAACATTGAAGGAGACGTTGAGAATTTCATAGCTGAGCAAGATGAAGAATTCTGGAAGAAGTTTACGTTGATCGTGTACAATTGGAATGACGAAAGGCTCATAAAGGTTACAGACAATTTGGATATACCATTGCTTGTTGTGAATTCTATTGGATTCTTTGGCTTTTTAAGAGTATACAAGCCAACATTTGAAGCAGTGGAAACACATCCTGAAACACTAGTTGATTTAAGAATTTTATATCCATGGAAAGAGCTACTAGAATATTCAAATTCAATTGACTTAGACACATTGGATGTTGAGAAACATTCACAGATCCCATATTTAATTATTCAGTTGAAAGCAGTGCAGCATTGGGTTAAAGAGAACAACAAGTTTCCCGAAACATCCAAAGAAAGACAAGAATTCAAAAAAGTGATAGCAAACTGGAAGAAGGATTACAATGAGCTCAATTTTGATGAAGCAATTTCAAATTCACATAAGATTTTTAACACGGTGAAGATTCCATCGCAAATCGAGGCGATTTTTGGTAAATTGAAGAAGTATGAAGGCACAAGTGAGTTCTGGCTATTAGTGAGTGCATTGAAAGTTTTTAGTGAAAAAAACTCTGGGTTCTTGCCTATTTCTGGAGAGCTTCCAGATATGGATTCCAACACGGAGAATTATGGAATATTGAAGAAAATATACAGAGATAAGTTTGAAACTGATCTTGTTCATTTTGAGAATATATATAAAGAGCTGAATGGGTCTGATATTGATAGAGAGACATCAAAAGTTTTCTTAAAGAATTCCAAACATTTATTCTTTTCAGAAAATTCAATCACTAAGCTTGACTTGGAATCATACCAATTGACCATTCTTAATGACTACAGTTTAAGTGATTTTGAAGGGAGATACGATTTAAAACCATTCATACTTGCATACATCCTCATAGAATCATATCATACCGAGAATAAGCTTTTCCCGTCAACTTTACAAGACCTAAGAGCACAAATTGATAGTATTCCAGAAACGATAACAGCAATGGTCACGAATGAATCTTTGGAAAAGGCAATTATTGAACTAATCAGAGGTCAAAATCATGAGTTGAACAACATTAGTTCCGTTTTAGGTGGTATTGGTGGTCAAGAAGCTATCAAGTTGATTACAAGTCAATATGTTCCTTTGGATAACTTTCTGGTCTTTGATGGGTTGAATAGCATTACTGGGAGAGTGAAGATATGACATTACCTTTCGATATTAGTTACGAATCTATGATTGAGAGAATTGAGGCACTGTAGATCTACGATAGTTCCCAAATCATTGACGAATGAAAAACGCTTGGTTCTATTAAATTGTAGTACTAACAGCATCCCAATTGGTACAAAATATTGCGCATGGATACATGAAAATATGATTCTTGTCTCCCCCCCCCTCCTTCCACACCCAGGTTGGTCAAGCTATAAGTAAATTTCCATCAATATCACAAATCAACTCTTTTTTCCCTTTTAATATTACCCGGGTTTCACTTTTCGCGAGACTCTTTTCGCGAATAATCTCAAAAGGGGGCAAAAATCCAAAATGTACAACGACCAACTTTGAAAAACAAAAACAACTTGTTGTTACGATCTTTGTTGAAGTAGAGAAAATCCATAAAATCCAAAATGGTGAGTACCTCGGTGAAGTCGATGCATCGGATTGAGTAGATACCAGACCTAGCGCAGGTGTTCTCAGAGTGGGAAATTTCCAATTGGGATCCACGCTAATCCGTTACCATCTCCGGGCATCCTCTAAATGGTTGACAATATCAGCTGATTATACTAACATTTCCGTCAATAAGTCCAGATCAGGGTACGTCACTTCTCACTCTTGATTCAACAAGAACAAAAATATTACATGTGCTCTGGAGGTACTAACTATGGCTAATTAGTGTTGTCGTCGCTGACGAATCTTTGAAAGCTTTCAACGAATTGAAACTAGGTAAGAAATCAAGATTCATTTTATTTGAATTGAACCCTTCCAAGACTGAAATTGTCGTTAAGGAGACTTCTGATTCCACAGACTATGAGGATTTCATCTCCAAATTACCAGAAGACAATGCTCTATACGCCGTTTATGATTTTGAGTACGAATTGAACGGTAATGAAGGTAAAAGATCAAAACTTGTCTTTTTCACTTGGATTCCAGATACTGCCCCAATTAAAGCAAAAATGATCTACGCTTCTTCAAAAGATTCTTTAAGAAAAGCTCTGAACGGTATCTCTGCTGATATTCAAGGTACCGATTTCGATGAGGTTGCTTATGAAACCATCTTGGGGACTGTTAGCAAAGGTGCTGGTAATCACTAAATGTCACCTTTTGTTTGTGTGTTTGTTGTTGTGAATAATATCCCCGACTTCTGTATCTTATCTTCAAGATTTGAATCCGTATCGATCTACACACATGCGGTGTAGTTTAAAGTATACAAAATTACTGTCAAATTCGCAACGTAAAAAATTACCAAGCCGTATTACTCTAGTTATAGACCCCCCACCCTCATTTGAGAATCATTTCCCAAAACCATATCAAGAAAACTGATCACTTTTTCTCTTCTTACTAGGATTGACAATCTCCTCAATATCATCGGCATCTTCCTCCTTAACCCTTTTGTCATTTGAGATATCACCAGTGATATCTATAGAATCATCACCCCTTGGGATCTCTTCAACTCCATAATCATTATCATTAAGTTCATCAAACACTGCATCATCATTCAAAAAATCTTCAATATCGAAATGTTGATCTGAGGGCGTTGCAGTTGGTGTTTGAGCCGATTGTAATTTAGATATGATATCGTCAATGGTTTGTCCCTGTTGTGTTATACTATCATTTAGATGTTTATATGATGGGTGTGATAAGAGTCTTGGTCTTTTCAATGGGACTGGAGAATTCCCATATTGGCCTTGATTTGTTGGTGTTGAGTCCCTATTTGGAGCTTCTCCATTGATGAAAGAATTCGTTGGTGGTGAGAATTGTGGATAGTAAGGTTGAACGTCAGTTTGTGACGATTGATTCTGTTGGGGACTTCTAACAATCTCTTGTATAGGTGAATTGTCTTGTATCTCCTGAATATTTGGACTATCTGACGCAGTTGATGGATTCGAAGAGTGACGGTATTGTTTAAGCATGAGTCTTGGTTTTGGACTGAAATCTTGATACTTGTCCTTGTGTGAATGATCCTGATTTGGTGATGCCACGCCATCTTCTAATCCTTTGACATTATTACCATATATTGAGGCAAGAAATTGTAGAATTCTTTCAATCTTATCGTTCTGAACATGATTTTTCTCTCTTGTCGATATCAACTCTTGCCATAGAAGATCGTTATCATCCCTCACCCTGGACAATTCATGACTGATCTTCATCTGATTGGCTTTCAATGAATTTAGTTGCTCAATGAGCAAATTGACATCTAGTTGGTTGATGTTTGCAAGATCGGGTGTGTCATTCAGCGCTGTTTCTTCATGTGGTTTGTTTCTAACGATTTTCTCCAACAATTCAGGTTTATCCTTTTGGAAATTTGGATTACTGAATTGCCATTTCTCATCACTATGCAACGAACCCGAGTTTGCATCTTGAACCTTATGCCAGCCGTACATGTTCAACTGACGCACAAAGCTTGCAAAGTTGGAATGCTTGAAGTATTTGGGTAAGATCTTTTGAACGAAAAGTTCTCGATTTGAAACTAGGAAAGATTTCCCATCAGGCAACCAACTGATCAAACTCTCGTTACTGCGATCGTTGACCATGGTCCATAGTTTCATGACGAACGCAGGTTTCGATTTAGCCTTTGGTATTTTCTTTGGTAGCGGTGGCAGTGGCTGTTGTTTTTGTGTTGTCAAGGAGAGAGCGTCATCAGGGCCCAAAGTGTTTATAGAAGAAGCGTTGTTCCCGATGACAGATGCAGGAAGTGCCAAAGTGGCATTTTCAATGATTGGAGTCAGACTGAGCTGGTTGGACGAGTCCTGCAGGTCGCTGATGTTGACCATTATTCGTGTGGCTAGTGTGCAGTGGTGCTGAAGCTTTTGTTTATATCGTTTTGCAGACTTCTTTTCGTTTGTGTGCCTTGGATGTTTCTGTTTAGAGCTTTTAATGGTATGGGAGGAAAAAAAAAAAAAAATTGTGCAGCGGAGTGTTATGTAAGCAAATGGAGGGAATATCTTTGGGCGTATTCACAAGGCTTGGTGAAAGAGCGAAATGAGAGCGGTATGAAAGGATCTGAGTCGTGGGCCTGCTGATTCTGCTTATGGATGATTTCTAGTGAGATCTGAAGGTCTTTTTTGTAGTGGGAAGCAGTGGAAGGTTCTAGAAGTAACCGTGGTGAGCATGTGCAGTGGCCCTACCGGTTTATGTTAATGTTTATTGACCACTTTTCTGTTTTGTTTACCGTTTGTTTTTTTGTTGTACTTTCGAAGGAGAGGCAAGATAGAATTGCTTGAGCTTGAAGGCCTTGGAAAGAAGTACAGACCCGTTCTGGTTCGTTCATTGCATACTGCATTTCTATAGGTCATGGGCTCATGTTGATGTACAATCATCCGATTTCTGCCCGTGTCTTTGGAGGTGAAAGCACACACTTACCCCTTAAATGGACGCAGTTTGCTACGAGTGATTATTGTATAAAGTATACGATGTTAGCCTGATATTCCATTGGTGCTCTTTGAGAATAGATAGGGCGCGTGACTCCGGATTTTATTCATCATTTGCCGCCATCGGGTTGTTGTAGTTTGACATTGTTCACTTCGGAGATCAAATCCTTACGCATCCATCACTAATACCACCTTTCTATATTCTCATTCATTAATTTATGAAGGTCCAGACTGATATATATCTCCAAGAGCAAAAAAAATTAACTTCAATTGTCGTCGTCGTCGTCGTCACACAGTTTCAAATTGACGATAAAACTTGTTCATGTTGTCATTCAATTTCAAATAGTTTTGTAATAACTTGAGAGATCGTATCACCATCGCGTTGTACTCTAATCTTAACTCTAATACCTTATCCTGGTACCGCTCTACCCCTTCAGTATGGTCCAGTATTCTCAGATCGAGATCGATTTTGTACTTCTTCCCATCTAAATTCCCCAATTCCTCAACAAATTTCTCAATCTTTGAAATATTGGCCTCAATAAACGCATGTTCCAACTCCATCTGTTCTGCACTGTATTGTTCGCTATATAGCTTCAAGTGTGAGGAATTCAACGTTTGGAACAACTTGAGCCATTTGGAGTTGTTATTTATAAAGGTGTTGATGGCAATGTCCAATTCATTGAGGGCTTCGGAGACTGTGAGACTTTGCGAAGAGCTTTGTGATGTGTCTACCACGCGTCGAAGATGTCCCAAACGGGATGAAAGCTTATCCAACTGTTTCATTGTTTGTTGGTGATTTTGTTTGTCTATAAGAGGGCTGGTTTGTTTTGATTTCGGAAGAAAAAAAAATATGGAATCGAAGTGATCGTCCAACCTCCACCTCCCTCCATAATCGAATAAGTCAGCTGCTACGTGCTGAAACGCTGAAATGTATCATGAACCCTGAAATTATTCGAAAAAGAGCCCCCCTCAACGGGGTTTACATGGCTGAGGACTATTTACATTTCATATATTCATTCAACCATTTCAATAACACCCGATCCTAAACATCTCTCTCCATGGTACATCGCTAGATACTGGCCTCTAGAAATAGCCCTCTTTTCTTCATCTAGTGTGAATATCAACTTTCCTTCTCTCTTTTGGATATTTGAAACTTTAACTTCTTGTTGTAAAGATCTATACTGCACCCTTAATTCATCCAAGGGAAGCTCTTCTAATGGTTGCGAAGTCAACGATATGAAACCATCAACGTACACGATCTTCTTGAACAAAGCAGGATTATTCGAACCTTTTACTATTGTGATCTGATTCGTATCAAAATTCTTCTCGCTGATGAACCACGTACCTTTGTACTTCTCATCACCTTGAGGCATTGAGATCCCATTCAATTTCTGTCCGATGGTATAGCTCCAGAGACCTTTATGTTGACCCCATATTTTGCCATCAGTTGTTATGATATCTCCTGGAGTCTCTTTCAAGAACTGACCAAGGAAGTCGTTAAACTTTTTTTGTGATTGGTTCACGAAGCATAACCCCATCGAATCCTCTTTTGAAGCTGTGGGAAGTTCTAAGTCCTGTGCTAAATCCCTCACTTCTGGTTTTGTCAGGTTACCTATTGGTAGAAGTAGATTTTTCAACACCTTTGACTCGATCTGCGAAAGGTAATAACTCTGATCTTTATCTTTATAATAACCTCTCCAAAGTTCAGCTTCGTCTCTTTCAGCGGCTTGAAAAACTCGCGAGTAATGACCAGTAACCAACCACCATCTCTTCTTCTGATATTTCTGACTCAAATAAGCGTAAAGACTTCCAAATTTGACGAACCTATTGCAGTTGATATCTGGGTTTGGTGTGATACCTCGTGAGTAACCATCAATCATAGGTTCAAAAACGTCTGTCCAGTATTCTCTCTCGAAATTCACCTCGTCCAACGGAAGTTTGAGATGTTCTGCAACTCTCCTCACATCTCTAATGTCCTTCTCAAGGCATCTTTGTGAATCGTCTTGGTTCCAGTTCACCATGAAAACACCACGAGCATTGGGGTAGTGCTTATAAAGAGAAGCTGCGACGGATGAATCAACACCCGAGGACATGGCGATGATGACATGGTCTGTGATTTGAGGTGTGGGAAGTTTGACGCCACTGGGTACCCGCTTCTGTATAAGGTTCCAACAGCTTTTGATCATCTTTGAGACATTTTCAAAGCTTTAAGGCTTCTTTTTGGAGTCGAAGAGTAAAAAAGAAAATATTGTCCGCCAACATTTAAAAATGAAAATATTCATCAACATCTCATCAACTCTCCAATTCCCCAACTATCTCTCACTAAGAAATGAGCAGTCTGGTCAAGCGGACGACGAAGAAGCTCTACGGCTATCCACTGAAAATCTACAGGGATGCGCTGGCAGCCAACTTCAATATCGTGGACAACATGACATACGATGAGATCATACCCAGAGCTGAACGGTTAAAACGTGGAGAAGACAGAGAGTTCAAGGAGAAGATCGTGTTCATCGAGAAAGGGATTAAGCAGTTTGACCAGGACGAAGTGAAACAGCTCATCAAACTGGATGCCAAACACTCAAACGTTAAGTTCAGACTGACGACGGACAACAAGAGACTCCTTGACGAGACTATAAACCCAAATTTTAGAAGATTCTTGAACAATGGCATGAACTATGGTATTTACATGAACTCACCTTCACAAACTGATGCATTCAATCGTCGCTATCCGGAGGACTTCGAGGAGCATCGTGTCCAAAGTTACCTTAGTCTCACATTGTCTAAGAGTGGATACAAAGCAACAGAATTGAAGACAAAGCCAAAGAACCTGAAGGTTCCAATCACTATCGATGACAAGACTTACAATCTGTCAACCCCATCTCTTCCTATTCTAACGAGACTTTATGCGGTGGGTGTTCCGAAAACACATCCAGATCACGACCAACTCACAACATTCTCAACTTTCATCAACCCAATTAACGACAAGGAACTTCCTCTCATAAGCATACCTGAATCCACAGAGTCGAACTTAGACTTACAAGCCATAGTACCAAAACACATACTGGAGCATCAACAGTACGCAAACCAGAAGCCTTCGTCTCCGTATGACTGGACATTCCCATACCAAAACAAATTCATTCAATTCAATGAGGCTTCCATGTTGGTTAGTAACAAATTCAACGTTCCGGTACCGTTCTTTGTCATTATTCCGTACATAACGGAAGCGCTATACAATGGGAAAGGTGAGAAAGTGACGAAAGTCGTCAATGATAAGAGAGTGTTCGAAAGCAGTGCGTTTGATTCGATAAAGACCGAGCTTGGAAGAACCATGATCAACTTGACTGATCGTGTCAGGCCTCAGCTGAATTCGAGTAACATCAACTACATTGTGAAACCTGAGGCAGAGCATTTGATTGCTGGTGATGTGAGTCCCGATATGCTGAGAAGCGTCATTTTAGAGAACGATATGAATGAAGTGGCAGTATTCGCTGATCGAAGAAACGCTTTGGAGTTATTGACCTCTGCTTTTGGTGTTTTCAAGACCGTGTTCTACCAGTACAACAGCGTTGTATATCATGATGATCTGAAGAAGTTGCTGGAAGAAGCGGAAGGTGATGTGTCCGATTATTACCTGGTTAGAGAGTTTTACCGATTGCAGGATCCAACACAATTCAGTATTGGTGATTTTGCTATTTCATTGACCAACTATCTAATTTACAATAAAATCAAAGGGTTTGACAACGAGCAAAGAAGAGCTTTTATCATTACTCTGGTTTCCAATGTGTTGATCAGATTTTTACAAGACCATTTGAGACTCCATTTCCCAGAGTTCAGTTATTTCTATTACAACTCTAACGTGTTCAAATTCTCAGAAGTTGAAGTTCCTGAATTCATAGAGACTGCATCTTTGAAGCTCAATCAATGGACAAACTATATCAAGTATCAAATTCATAAGGATATTTTCCATTCATCAGAGGCTGAATTCCCAATTGATAAGATTATGGATCTCACAAGTTGTCTCACAGCCATTCCAATTTTACCTCCTCCATATAACTATCACGCCGTATTGAACACTGCGGACGCTTCAGTTAATCACTATTTAGACTTCCTTAGTTCAATCTCCTCCACTATCCACGGTTCTGAAATTCTGGTGAATAAATTCGAAATTGAAGATGGATCCATCTTCAAAAACAACAGCGCGATGTATCACAACGGTACAGTGAAGCTTTTCCCAGTGAGAAAAATCCGTGATGAAGATCTGAAATCGTGGGTGGTGTGGTATCGAAATATTCAACCGAGATTGTCCAAGTTGAAAGGAGTTGAGCCTGAAGAATTCAAATTTCATTTAAAATCACAATTGAACAGAAGTATCTATGAAACCTTCGAGTTACAGGATTTTTCACAATATGAATTGAAGCAAATGCTAAATTTGAACAAGTTCTTCACTGAAACTTTTTTGGATGGAGACAAAATTCAAAAGTTTATCGAGATTTATGAAGAGTTAGAAGAACAAAAACTACAAGAAGAAGCTGAAAGAAAACCTGTGGAGAACAGTCAGCTTGATGATACTGAATTTAAAGAAATTGTGTGATTTGCAAATAGACAAAGTAAACATAGATGAGAGACTTCGATGTTATCCATGGAAATTCAGAACTTCTTCAAGTTGCGCATACAGTAAAATGCACGAGCTGATCGTATTGGTGTTATTTTTTTCTATAAATCTGTATTCTGTGTAACTAAATATATAGCATCTATTATAACCAAGCCGATAATTCTCTGACACCTCCATTTATCTGTTGGTATTACAGTCTTAGAAAGCCGTATCTAGTCAAAAAAAAAAAATATCCACAATAAGCTTGTCTATCTTTTTTTTTTTCCTTAAGCAATTTATTAAACGATCTAATCTATATACTTTCAGCTCCTTGTCTCATTGTAGAGTACAGCATCTGATTCTCCTCTATCTCGTTCTTCTTCGTCTCCTTCTCCTTCCATATTTAATCTCTTTGGACTATTTTAATGGAAAACATTCTTCTTAAAACACTGTCTCTGGAAACACCAGAAGTACTGGTTTACTAGAAACCAAGATTTTACATCGAGTTATTCTCAGGACTGGATTTACCAGTTCACTCCTATGTTCCTATCTCCATTGCTTTTAATTTTGTTGACAGAAAAAAAAAATATAGCGCCTCTCGGTTTCGATCCGAGGACATCAGGGTTATGAGCCCTGCGCGCTTCCACTGCGCCAAGGCGCTAGCCTTTCCTTTATTTAAGATGTCCTTAAAATACGTTTCGTACAAAATTGTCACGTGACTCAGACTTAAATCTGATAAAAAACCTCTAAGTACCGTATTGCAAAGGATTTCCAGATTTCAGTTAGCATATGAGTGTTAAAGTCACTGTGTATGATATAACAACAGCCTCATATGAAAGCATTTTATTGATGTAATTAAATGTTCCATGATTTGGCACGTGATCTCTTGCAGGGGCGTCTAACCCGTACCTATATACCCAATTTTTTGCCACAGTTCACCAATTTATTGTAAAAGTTAGCATTGAGAGCGTTGATTTGTAAGACAATAATTTGCAACTCATGGCCCAATCAAATGATGCGATGTGATGGAATAACGTCTCACTGGGAATTTAGTTCCGCCTTTTGTATCTAAATTGGTAGGAAAGCAGGGACTAAATTTCATCAGTTTGACAGAATCACACTTGTTTAGGTAGTTGAGCCGGAGCCATTCTTATCAGCTGGAAAAATCATCAACCTACAAAAGCAAACACGGATCACTCAAATTTCATCAGGCTGGAACCTGTCACAATGGACAGGATAATGCTGAAAGAATACACAAAGGTAAACGTGTCGAGAGCAGACTCAAATGCCTCAGAAGATGTCGAAATCATCCAGGAGATAACGCCCGTCAAGTCGTACGGATCCACAGATTCTGGAAACAAGGATTCAGAGACTGGACTGTCCTCATTCCTTGATCCAGAAGACGTGCCACAAGGAAGACATTTGGGGTTGTTTTCTACCGTCGTTCTATTCATAAGTCGAATCATAGGTTCTGGTATTTGGGCCACACCAGCTTCTGTCTTTGCAGGTGCAGGTGGTAATCCAGCTTTATTTTTTGGGCTATGGTTTATAAGTGCACTGATTGCATTTTCTGGACTATATGTCTATTTGGAGTTGGGTGCTTTGATACCGAGATCTGGTGGCACAAAAGTGTTTTTAGAGTATATTTATCCGAGACAAAAGTTGTTCATAACAGTGATGTACAGTGTCATTACGTTGGCATTTGGTATGAGTTTGACAAACGCCTTGATCTTTGGTAAATACTTCATGGCTGTATTTGGATATGATCATGAGTACATTGAGAGTACAAGATGGGCCAACATTTTGGGTATAGTTCTTATTCTTGCTACAGGCATCATACATGGTGTAAGTGTCAGACACGGTGTTGTTGTTCAGAATTTCCTCGGTGCTATGAAACTTGTGCTTGTCGTAATCATGTCATTGACTGGTATCTATGTTTTGTGCTTCCCATCAACTCTGACAGGTTTGGAGAATCACCTTGATTTGTCAAAGTTTTTTCAATTCAAAGATAGCAGTATTGTCAATGCGTCCACTTTAACTTCTGCATTTCTTTCATGCTTTTTCAGTTTCGGAGGTTGGTCCTCTGTTCATACTGTTGCTTCAGAGATCAAGGATCCTATAAGAACTTTTAAGATTGCCGGTCCACTCTCACTTTTCATTGCATTGATAAATTATATATTGATAAACATTGCGTACTTGAAAGTTATTCCTCATGAAGTGTTGATGAAAGCAAGTCCACTTGTTGGATCAATGTTGTTTGAAACGATATACGGTAAAGACCTTGGTAGGTTATTTGTGACGAGTTCCATTGCTTTAAGTTCAGCATCGAATGTTTTTGTTGTGGTCTACTCCATCTCTAGAATGAATCAAGAGATCTTCAGAGACGGCTATTTGCCGTTCAGTTCAACGCTAGCATCCAATTTTAAACATACAAACACGCCACTGTACTCACTTGGAATTTGTGTTGCTTTAACTGTTGGTTGGTTAGTAGTCCTTCCTCCAAGTGGCAATTCCTTCAATTACATTGTGAGTTTAGAATCATTTCCAAACCAAATCTTCCTGATATTGACTGTCGTTGGTATTTTCATTATTAGACGCAGAAATCCGGATGAGAAATCACCAATCAGGTCAAGTCTTGTGGGAAATGTGTTCATGATCATAGTTTCCACCACTGTTACTGTTTCACCATTTTTCTCTAAGGTTACAAAGACAAGTCCAACATATATCGAAAACTTGCCACCGTATTATATTGGTTCCATAGTGATTGTGGCTACAGCGGCGACTTTTTACCTACTGAAGTTTAAATTTCTGCCATATTGTTTCAACTATGAATATGAAGTGAAGGTGCGGGTTCAAGATGATGGTTTAACGGTAAAGGATTGGGTGAAAATTTACAAGGAAGTCCAGCGAGGGTGATTGATGAAATGATCACTAATCGGACGATATCATATACAGAGGCTCATGAAAGTGAGAGTACTCAATCATATTTATTAACTAATAACAATATCGATTTTATAGATAAAAAACATCAAGCTTATAGATAAGTGGTGTAGTTGATGTCAGAGTCAACAGTGTAGGTGCTAGACAAAGTGGTGGAACATCTTGAGGTACCAGTTGGCTCAGTGGACAAAGTTCCACAAGCCGCCAAAGCAGAGGTAACATAACCACTGTAGTACTTCCATAGAGTCCAACCGCACTCCATACAAGATGGGTAGTAACTCAGGAAGGCAGAGTCGGAAGCACACAAACAATCAGGGTCATATGGACCAGAGTAACTTTGGTCATTAGAACAAGCTTGCCCTTCAATGATCAAGTTACCACAAGCAGCGTGACAGGCAACAGTAGCACAGTCATCAGCAGAGGCAGCCAAAGCATAAGCTTCTGGTTCTGGGTGACCAATAGCCTCAGCTTCGGCTAGAGCATCAGCATAAGCAATTGCAGCAGCTTTAGCGTGAGGGTTAGCAGAGGCCCAAGGAAGAGCCTCAGCAGAGGCAGCAGCAGCGAAGACAGCGGTAAAGATAGCGGTGGAGAATTGCATTGTGACAGATTATGATCTGGTTGATTGATTGATTGATTGATTGATTGATTGATGAGGAAATTTGAAGGATGAACTTAGGAGAATAGCGTGATCTCAGGACCCTTTTATAGACAAATCGTCAGACAAATTGAGGTGTTTCAGCGATCTATTGTGATCTATAGCCACTGGGTGCAATCTAGTATTGTTCGATGAGTAAAGTAGTGTGCCGCGGTGTAGATCTTGATCATATCTGCTAGTGGAATACACAGGTACGTCAAACCAGGGTCAATCACTCGAAGTCTGAGGCCTAGCCAGATCTAGCAGTGCGTGGTACTCTCCTGTTACTTGCTAGAATTGTGCCAAGGGCTAAAAAAACAGAATTTGTATCAGGATCTAATCTTTCAAGCCATTGGTTGTAAATCAAGGGTTACCGTAGATTTCATCACCGAGTCAGGGATGTGGGTGGCAGTGAGTGCCTTAGCTGCTGCAGTTTCCGGGAACGAGTGAAGGTGTAACCGTGCAATTTCTCAAGAGGTATACGAAGAGATTTGCATCTGACACCCTTTTTGCTGCAGGTGGATAATGGGCCTGATATCGGACATAGCGTGGGCAACGGCGAACTGCATCATGAAGGGTTCCCCGTCCTGGGTCCTGGAGGGCAGTACTGATCTGGAAGATGGCTCTCGAGTTGAGTGTCATATTGTGTGCTAGTATCCAATTCTAAAGAGTGTCACACTAGTGGCCGCTGAGCAGAACGTATTTGGGTGCACCTCCGTAACAGAAGTGACGGCCAACTTGGTGAAACCTCACACCCTCCGATATCTTTTGAAATGTCAACAAACCCAAGAAAAAAAGAGGATTCTAAACACCTGAATTCCTCTACAGCGCTTGAAAACAACCACTGAACATCGAGTACTCTACCAAAAACGCACCTTGTCCCAGCTTTGCGTCTCTCACAAATGGGCGCTTTGAAGCAAGCACAGTCACTCATTACCTCCAATTACAATTAGCGTGAGGAAGCTTATATCGCAAGAGGAGAGTTATTCGCCTCCAGAACTGATGACACCCAAGGATCGATACGATGCATAAAGTGCTGCATATTTTCGAGTCTTCGTCTCCGATATCTTCGTGAGTTCTGTCCCATTTTGTCTTCCCGATACAGCTCTTGGGCAATCATACTGTGCTCGATACTGGTAACATAAAGTTGGGGCAGCGCTAACATTGTCTGACAACACATTAAAACCGTGAAGTTTCCCACTTTTGACCCTTACCCCGTTCAATTGCCATTCAGAAAGCAACTCTCTCTAGACTTCAACGTCAACTTCAAGCACCATGAAGCTGTCATTCACTCGTTTAATAGTCTCCTTGGGTGCTTCGTTGCAGTTGGCTTCTGCCTCTGCGTTTGCTGATGCTTTACCTTGGGCACATGCCAATCCACAAGCTTACGCTGCTGCTGAAGCCTACGCTGATGCCTTCGCTGAAGCTCAAGCTATTGGTCACCCAGACCCAGAGGCTTATGCTTTGGCTGCCTCCGATGATGATTGTGCTACTATCGGTTGTCATGCCTCCTGTGGTCTTTTGATTATCGAAGGTCAAAAATGTTCCAATGACAACAGTTACTCTGGTCCATATAACGAGACTTGTTTGTGTGATGGGACAACCAAGTTCAAGTCATACTACCCTGCCTGTATGAACTGTGGCTGGACTTTGTGGAAATACTACGGGGGTTACGTCTCTTCTGCTTTGGAAGCGTGTTCCACCTTATCTACTGAACCAACTGGTACTTTGAGATGTTCTACCACTTTGACTGACTCGTACACTATTGACACTAACATAGAAGGCTGTTCCTATTTGGGTAACTGTGAGACCGCCACTACTTCCACTTCCAGCTCCAGCTCGTCCTCCTCGTCGAGTTCTTCTACTTCCTCCTCTTCCTCCTCCTCCACCTCCTCCTCCTCAACTACCTCAACCACCTCAACCACCTCAGTCGCTACAACTTACACCGCTACTACTCACACTGTCACAACTGACCTATCCATTGATTTCACCTGGACTTCCGCCAACACAGATGCTACAGATTGTTACACCACATCTACCATCTATCCAATAGCCTCAAACAACCCAATTGAAATTGAGGTCACATCGTGGATTGTCAAAAACGCTAATAGCTCTTACACCACCTACTTTGCCTTCAATTTCACCTCAGACCAAACCGATGTTACTGACTTTAAGATGTTTACTGGTACTTCAGCTACTGAAATATATCGACTCAAACCAGAATCTGAAGTTTGGTTTAATCCAGCTCAAGGATGGGCAGGTTTTGTCACGATTTCTGGTACTACCTTTATAAATAGAAACGTGGCTTGGAGAATCACTTACCAAGGTACTGAATACCTGTATGTCTTTGCTTGCAGAGCCGTCAACAGTGTTCTGGTATATGGGGAAATCGATAGCTATGATGTTTGTGTTGCTGCTCCATCTAAATTCTACTATGGTAATTACCAAAAGGATTGGTGTACTCCTCATGAGGATGGTCATGAATACCATGTGTATTTCAGGCCTAATTCGGGGGATGGTGTGTCGTCTGACTATTCGTCTGAATACTCGTCTGGATACTCAACTGAAGCTTCCTCTGAGGTGTTTTCTTCTTCTTCTTCTTTTTCTTCTTCTTCGTCTTCATCTCCGGTCTCGGAATCTTCTGACGTTTTATCATCTACATGGAGTTCATCTGTTGCAGAATCTGCTGTTTCTTCTTCTGAAGCCTCTGCCGAATTCTCTACCGAATCATATACTGCTTCTGAAACCTCTTTCCATGCCACATCATCCTCTTCTAACTCTGGGGAGTCCTATTCGTCCTCTAGACTATCATCACAATCCTCCTTTGAGTTTGAAACCTCCTCTGATGCCTCCTCTGGACAACCATCTGAATCATCATCTTATGTGTCTTCCCAATTTATCTCTGAGTTCCCATCTGAGGCTTCCTCCCTTGCAGCCTCCTCTCAAGACTCCTCTGTTGCTTCCTCTGTTGCGTCCTCTGTTGCGTCCTCTGTTGAGTCCTCTCAAGCTGCCTCTTCATCGGCTGCTACTGAACCAATCCTCACTGGTGAATTTGTTGATGGAAGACTACAATGGAAACTGAGAATTCCAGGTTCTATTGGTGCTTGGACTGGTTTCACTTTACAAGTTTCCAACAATGCTTCACAAGGTTTCTTCTCCTATGATGATGCATCTGTTTCCATCGATGATGTCGATGCTGGAATTGCCCCAGTTGTCACCTCTTCAGGCGTGTTCTTGAATTTCGATATCTCTATCGATGAACTGGAGGAAGTGACTGTTGACTTTGCCGGTTCCATCTTATCTGGCCAAGCATTCACTTCATTCGCCAACTTGGTTATCACCTTGCCAGATGGTAAGAGAGTTGTCAAGAGAGCTGAAGTTACATACGATTTGGAGAACACTATCACAGTTAATGCCTCTTCGTCTTCTTCTGTTGCTGCTTCTGCTACAGGCTCTAATGGCGCTTCTTCTTCTGCTGTTGCTGCAGTATCCTCTTCTGCTTCTGCCATCGGTGGTACCACCTCAACTGTCACTGAAGGTGAAGCCTCTACTACTGTATTTACTGTTACCTCTTGTTCAGCTGACGCTTGCTCCGAGATTGCCATTACCACTGGTGTCACTGTCGTCACCGCCACCGAAGACTCCACTCTCACCACTTACACCACTTACTGTCCAATCTCATCTACTGAAGGAATCTATACTTCTACTGCTACTGCCATTGGCTCAGGTGCTTCTGCTGCTGCTACCGTCTCAGGTGCTGGTTCTGGTGCTACTGTCTCAGGTGCTGGTGCTGGTGCCGTCTCTGAGGAGACCACTACTGCCTCCTCCACTGCTGGTGCTGTCTCTGAGGAAGATACCGTGAGTACTTTGAATGTTACCGTGACTTCCACAGTCCAAACCAGTGGTGAAGCTAGCACGCCCGCTGTCTCAACTGAATCCGCTGGTGATGCCTCTTCAACAGGCGCTGCTGCTTCTAGTCAAGCCAGCGTAGTTTCCTCTTCTTCAAGTGCTGTCATCTCAACTTTCGAAGGTGCTGGTTCGAAATTGGCCATCGGTACTGGTGCGTTCGGTTTCCTAATGTCCTTTGTCTTATTCTTTTGATTCCATCTCCCTTTTTTGATACCACTACGTTGGACTGAATGATTTCGTTCAGTCTGTGTCATTGATTTTCTTATATAATACCAACTAACTGCACTGCTCGAATTTCTCGAATGTATATCTAGTCAGACATTTAACTACGCAATGTAGTTCCACCTACCGCTAGTTTGACAGGCTCAAAATACCATGATGCCTAATATTGTTTGTTCGCCAAAAATAATATAAGAACTACAATCACTCCCAAAAATGAGTCACGTGAATTCGCTTACCGTCTGTGATCATGAGTGAATAGAGCTACTGGTGTGACGAAAGCACACAGAGACGGCTGCTACCTCTACTGCCACCACAAGTGCTTTCTTTGTGTCAATGACACAAAATCGATCTGGAGCTTCACAGTTACACAAAAACACCTTGAATCTCCAGATATAAAAAACCTTGAATTCCCACTTTTTCCTGAAAAGAAACCAACTCATCCAACCATACCAACTGAGTTGAATTAGATGTCATCACCACCGATACACGCATTCGGTAACTTCACCAAGCGAGCCCACCTGTGAGTTGCTTCTGCTCTCCATCATACCATGAGCTTTGCTTACATCATGGCGCACTTTTGACATCTGATTCACTCCAATTCGATGGTTTCGTGGTTGAGCGTGAGGCTAACAAGGTGGTGACTTGGACATCTAATGGGTTATTCGGTGCTCTTGACTCTGAGATGCTGTTGCGAGCAGCTTATCCTGTTCGTTAGATTTGCTTTGATCTCTTTATTTTCACATTTGGTGTTGATTTTGGACCCATAAGAGATGATGCCTTGGAAGGTGGTAAAAGCTAAGATGGATGAACGATGATGTGAGATGATGGTGACTTGTGGTGGTAGACTGAGGACCTACTGAAGAGGCCATGAGAAACTATTTTTGGATCTGAGTCTGACTGAAGTCTGGTGGATGCAACTGGATGGAGTTGTATGAGTTTTGAGGCTGAGACATGGCCTGGATAGTTAGTTGATGTGTGTGGTGTTTGTGTCTTAGTGAACGTCGTTGGAACACAAGCTCGTTACTTAGTCTTCTACCCCACGATATGAAGACACTTGATAATCTTACCCAACGAGTCTATTTATGGTTTCAGATCATTTGATGACTGCATCGAGCGTTGGTTGTTCCTTGTGATTGTTGCTGCAGAAGGTAAAGTGTTGATCGTGCTGAGATTGTTGGTGGCTGTTTCCATGTTCGTTGTTCCAAGCCGACAGGTTGAACTTGTGATTGCTGTTTGAGAATATGAGGTGTTAGGGTTCGAAAACTCTGCGTTTCTGCTGCGATCGTACTGCATTTGTGAATGCTGTCTGTAAAGATGCAGCTTTGATATTATGCTGTGATCATGTGGCTCTATGAACTTCTACTGTGATCGTTGGTCACTGGTTCCATCCCAGAGATTTGACGTTGTATATTGTGGTTTGTGTGATTGTGATTCCCGTATGGGAAGACAGGGCTTCGAACTTCCGTTGAGATGTCTGATGATTACTTTCAGTTTCTAAACATAACTAGAGCCACGAATTGACGATCTGTCATGCTCCCCTAGACCAGTGTTGCTGTCAGTCCCAAATTGATGGTAGTACCGAAATCCCAGATAGTCTAGAAGTCTGTATCAGGAGGTTGGATGTATGGAGAATGGTTGACGAGTGCGTTGCCACCCCTTGGTGTTGCTTTGAGTTGAGTTTATTTGTGTTGATTTCAGGGGGTCTATGTCTGTGTGACATGGGACCCGTGCAGAATGCTTACGAATTGGCTTCCATAATTCACAGACCCTCTTGAGCCACCCCACTGCTGGTCTCTTTTGTTCTTTTGTTCTTCATTCCATACGCCTCCCAATACCATGAGCAGATCAACCGAAACCCCGAGAATTTTGGGATTCTGGGGAGCAAGTCAGGCACCATTGGCTGGGATACCGCAGTTAAATAATGGCTCATATGGCGTAAGAATCCAATCTCTAATCTGTGTTTAGTATGTTTAGGTGTTTAGTATGTTTAGGTGTTTAGTTGACACAATTTTTTGTAATCAGCTGGCTCCCTTCCCTCCCTTCTGATGCCCAAAATCCCGAATCTTTCTGATACCACCAACACACTTTCAAGTACGCGCAGCACTTCAGCGGCTCCACACTGGAAGAAAGCTCCAGCTGAATTTTATCAATACCGACGACATCAGACCTGAGCCAACCACACTGTCAAAACTTGGACCTCGAGATCAAAAAAAAGGCTTTCATAGCTCATCACGCATGCACAATAGGGCTTGGGCTGTTGCAGATTCGTCTTTTTCGCTGGAATCAGCGCTTGGAAACCCATCCACCCAACCCCCAGAAAGATGCATTTTGGCCATTTCACGAACTTGGCACCAGCTTTGCTTAGTTTCTCGAAGCTCAAGCACGGGCCCTGTAATTCTGTTTGAATTTCAAAACCCAGGCTCTTGAAATTTCGACATTGTGTTGTCATTTTGGTGGAAAGCCAATACCATGGGTACTGGAAGACACTTTTTGGCTGGTTCAATAGTTTCCTAGTGCCAGCGTTGTAGTTTGAACTACTCAAAGTTTTTGCGAGGGCATTTCAAAGGCTCTTAGAGAGGTGGTATCTCAATCTAACTGAGTTGAACCAGATGCCTTCATTGCCGATGAAGAGAATTGGTCACCGGCTTACTAAACGAGCCGAAGTAAGGGTAAAAGTACCCTCTTCTGACACTTCATTTAGAAAGGGCTCTTCGAGTTCACTAAAATGACGTGTTTTTCATGAAACTTCAGGACAAAATATTCCGGAACTACGGGACTCTCGGTTTTAGAGAAATTATATTGTCTATATTTAAGTCATGAATTAGCTTCCACTTTGGCGAGAACATCAATGATTTTATGTGAAACTACCAAAAAATAACTAAACTGGACTGCATATTATCTGGAAATACATTAGATATACTGTAATCAAGACTTGTTCTTCAAATCGTAGATAGTAAAATCTTGATTCAAGAAAGTTGAACGGTATATTTATCTGTTTTAATAAAAAGCAAGTGATACCAATATTATTCTTTTTACAAAAAAAAATTCAATTGCGCCAGATTGGAGTTAGATTTGAGCAGTACGTCTAACTAAAAGGCTGAATAGTATTGTTCTTCTTTGTATATATCTAAACTGAGGTGATAAATAGGAATACATATATATATACACCAGGGCACGCAACCAAAATTTAGCAGAACGGGGAAAAGTACAGTTTTAAGAAATTTCAAGAATGATGCGGTGGCTCAATGGTAGAGCTTTCGACTCCAGTTGGAATTTCAGTGCAATCGAAGGGTTGCAGGTTCAATTCCTGTCCGTGTCATTTCTTTCACTTTTTTTTTTATATTTTCCAAAAAAATGACAACCGGGTAACTTTCCCTCACCCAGAAAACAAAGTAAATGGACAATTAGAGAAAGAAAGCAAAATCTATATAAAAAGATGTTCACAGAGTGTATCGAAAACTAGAAATTGAGAGGTTACAATGAGCGCGAATACAGAGTTAGAAGTGGAATCACAGACGAAATCTGCAAATGTCGATCAACTTGCAGAAACAGTCAACGAGCTTTATCTTGAAGCTTTCTCTTTCACAACTGCAGCTGCAATAATTGGATACGTTGATAGAAAGATATGTGCAACGTTAACGGATGGACGCAGACTTTTTGGAGTTTTGAGAAGTTTTGATCAATACGGTACAGTTGTCATACAAGATGCTGTGGAGAGAATATATCTTTCTGGTGATAGATTTGCTGAAGATTATCTTGGTGTGTTGTTAGTACGTGGTGAGAATATATTATTATTGGGAGATATTGATATTGATAAAGAAGATGAACCATTACTGAAATTAGAACAAATACCTTTCAAACAAGCTAAATTTGAACAAAATTTACAAAAAGATGAATTTATTAAACAGACAAAATTGAAAAATAAAAAATTACACAAATCTGGATTAGTCAATGAAACTTATTTTGGGTTTTGAGAGAAAACGATGAAAGAAAGATTGTTTTCACTACTTTGTGATTGAACTTTTTTAACGATAACGTAATGTACATTAACATCATTTTTTTTTTTTTTTTTTTGCAATTAGTTCATAATTTAGCAGCTAAAACTTTTGTTTTAGCTTCGATAGAGGCATATAATGCATTGATATCTTTGGATTTTTTAACTTCAGCTTTACCCAACTGATCTAAATGTGCTTCATCAGGACCATCTGCAATTCTACACATTCTGCAATACGACCATAGTCTAGTTAATGGAGTATCTTGACTTACACCTTCAGCTCCAAAGACTTGAACAGCCCAATCTGTAATTTCCAAAACTGTTCTTGGGGTGTCAATCTTTGCCAAAGAGATATCTCTTTTGGCAGATTTGCTTCCACTGGTATCAATCTTATGAGCAGCTTGTAAAACCAACAGTTTGACCCTTTCAAGAGCGATTCTTCTCTCTGCAACACCTTGGATGAAGGTCTCTTTCTTAGCAAACAACTGACCAAAGATATGACGATTTGAAGCCCTTTTTATTGCTTGATATATGGCTTCTTCACCCATTCCAATCATTCTCATACAATGATGGATTCTACCTGGTCCTAATCTACTCTGAATCAATTTGAAACCTTCACCTTCATGATCAAGTAAATCATAAGGAACCCTAACGTTTTGGAATTCAATCTCACAATGACCATGAGGAGCATCATCAAAACCGAAAACTTTCAAAGGACGAATAATTTTTGCACCTGCTTCAATTGCCTTTTTGGAATCAACCACTATTACGGAATGACGTTTATAAGGATCAGAAGCCTCTGGGTTTGTCAAAGCCATGATTAACCAGATGGTTGTTCTTGGATCACCAGCACCTGAGGCAAACCATTTAGTTCCGTTCAACAAAACTTCATCTTTGTTCAATTTTTTAGCACTCAATGAGATGTTCAATGCATTTGAAGAACTTATTCCCTTTTCAGTCATCAAGAATGCAGAACGAATATCACCGTTCAACAACGGAACCAACCATTTTGAACGTTGTTCATGGTTCGCGTATTTAGTCAGTAGTTCCATGTTACCAGTATCAGGAGCTGCAGTATTTGTAGCTTCAGCTGCAACGTGAGATCTTCCAATGAACTGTGCCATCAAACCATACTCTAAATTGGAAAAACCTGGACCATCCTCATAACCACATAAAAAGAGGTTCCATAGACCTAATTTTTTTGCTTTGATTTTTAAAGTATCGATTATTGGTGGAACAGAAGTCCATCTCTTTGAAACATCAGTAGAGATTTGTTGGAAATAAATCTCATCAGCAGGAATACATTCTTCTTCAACAAAAGTCTTTATTTTTTGGATGGTTTCAAGTCCTCTTTGCGTAATTTTATCTCTGACGAGTTCAGGGATGTAATCATCCAAAGGCAAGTTATAAGTTATGGTCATGACGTTGATTTGTTCAAACTCAACTGAAGTTGTATTTTTAAGAAAATTCTATTGTAAACATAAACATCTCTTTATTTATATCACGATATCATCATCCTCGGTGCAGTGCAATTTGTGGAGAAAAATTGCGAGTTTATACGCGAACAACAAGAAAAAAAAAAAAAAAAAAAAGTCCCCGCCTGAGTACTAACACATCACGTGATATTGCACGTGATGTTCATTTTTTTTTTTCATTAATTAAAAAAAAAAAAAAAAAAATTTGTGATGTGATGAGTTTTTTTTTTTTGTACAACTAACTACTTTAATGGGCTTTCTCAATAGTTGAAAATGGGCTTTCTCGGTTACAAGAATAGGATAGAAGAAGGAGATTTGGTGCTGGCGTATCTTGGAAGAGATTCCACGAAGCCGATCGTTGTCAATGCTGAGGAGACGTTGAACACGAGATACGGTGTTTTCCCACATAGTCAGATGATTGGAGCTAGATATGGATCTCAAATAACGAGTGCAAAAGGTCATGGATTCATTCATTTGTTGCAGCCGTCACCTGAACTTTGGACGCTTTCATTGCCTCATAGAACACAGATTGTTTATACTCCAGATTCAAGTTATATAACCCAAAGATTGGGTATACAGTGTGGTTCAAGAGTAATTGAAGCTGGTACTGGTTCTGCATCTTTTTCACATTCTTTGGCAAGAACGGTGTCTAGTGAGGGGAAATTGTTCACTTATGAATTCCATGAATCAAGATTTAAAGAGGCATCGAAAGAGTTTGAAGAACATGGTCTTTTAGGAAATCCTGTCATTGCTAATCATAGAGACGTGTGTAAAAAAGGATTTGAAATCTCAAATTTTCAAGGTGATTTGAATGCCACTTGTATATTTTTGGATCTTCCGTCTCCATGGGAAGCCATTCAACATTTGGAAAAAGTGATTGCCAAGGATCAAAAAATTGGAATTTGTTGTTTTAGTCCATGTATAGAACAAGTTGATTTGACAATCAGAGCTTTGAAAAATAACGGATGGATATCGATTCAAATGGTGGAGATTCAAGGAAGAAAATGGGAAGCTAGACAACAGATGGTGAGAAAATTGGATGATGCCATAACTAGATTAAAAGATGTGAAAAAAAGGAAATTGGAAGGAATTGAGAAGAAGAGAAAATACTATTCGGAGCATGGTAAGATTTATGAAGATGATGATTCTTTACCAGTATCTGTGAAACAAAAGAGAAAACTTGAAGAACAAGAATCTACGAAAGTTTGCAAGACTGAGTATAATCCATTTGGTCGTGGTATTAGAGTTAAAGAAGGTGATATCAAATATGAATGGACAAAAGTCTCCAAAAACGAGGCTGAAGTGAAATCTCATACTTCGTATCTGACATTTGCCTTCAAACAGGCGTCTTTTTAGAAGAAATAGAAAATGGGGCAACACAAAAGAGAACAAATAGATAACTACGTACTGATTCGCGAATATAGATTGAAATAAACAAAAAAAATTAGAGGTTGGTTAGTATCAACCGAACAAAAGGGGAGATATACAGAAAGAAGATCAACTTAGTAAAAGAGAGATGTTTCTTCGAACCGTGAAGACACCACTGAAGTTTCCATCGTCTTCAGGATTTGGTTTTTTTCAAAGATCAATCACTACCTCACTTGGACTTTTAAAAACACACACAATAGGAACATCGCCATCACAATTCATCACTTCCACGACTCTGTTGCTAAGGACTCATCAATTCCATTCAAGTTCCAAAACTCTGTCGAGATTTCAAAAAACACCAAGATTTAACAGAGGACCACCTACACCTTTCAATTTTCTTTGGAATTTTATACCTGATGGATTCAAACCTGTTTTAACCATAGTTGGGATCACATCATTCATTTTCTTCATTGCAGGTCCTTTGTTGATAATTGTATTGCCACCTTTAGTCATTGGAAGTTATTTGAGTGTAAGAATTTGGAGAAGAAGAAGACAGAATGCAATGAGTGACAAATGGAGATTGTTACAAAGTACACAACTACGGTTTAAAGGAGATTCAGTTGAAAGATTCGTATTGAATAGAGTTCTTGATGCGTTGGTTATAAATGAGAACGAGATCCATTCCGTATTAGGTCTGGCGTATGGTGACAAGAGTAGGAGACAGTATCGTTCCACAGATGATCGGTTTGAATTGGGTCCATTTGAATCAATCGATGAAGACATCAAGACATCAAGAGATCCCGTGCTTTATGGTGTTCAAGACAAGATCACTGTGATCTCGATGGGATTATACGATTCAGATACGAAGAATGGAGAGTTTGAAAGAATCGCCACTATCACGGTGAGTTTGAAACCAAGATCTTTGAATACATTTCTAGATAACGGTGATGATGATCATGTTTATGAAGATGCTGTTATTGAAATAAGACCAACAAATCCTTTCAAGAAACCCGTTGTTTTGAATACGGAAAGTCAATACGATGAACCCCCTGTGATAAACATCAGAGCTAAATGATAACAATACATTTATTACATTTATCGTGTAAATAGTTGATGAATAGAATTGTGTTTAAAAAAAAAAAAAAAAAAAAAAAAAAAAAAAAAAGAAAAGAAAAATATATATCTGTAATTAATCTCATAGTGTTAGTTTTGAGAGACCATATTCCATCTCACTGAAACTTGTCGAATTAGTTTGTTGATGATTCAAAGATGATGAAGAAGTGATGGATTTTTTCAAATTGTTTCTTCTTCTGTTTATGAAAGACAATCCATTATCAATTGAACTTGAAGAATGAATTGAATCTTCATAATAAATCAAATCATCATTTCCCAAATATAAAATCTTCATTATGTTACCAAACACAACGATTATCGATTTATGACCAAATTTTTCAACTTGTCCAATACTATTGACCAATAATCCTTCATGATTTCCTATATCTGGAATGTCATAGTAGGTGACTTTCCCATCTGCACTCATAGTCCAACCTTCCCATAAGTTATAAACACTCACATTGGAGTTAAGATTTTTAGAATTTCTGTTTCTTAATGTTGATAATTTTTTTTTCGATTCTTCAACACTTTGAGCAATCTCTTGTTCAGATCTTCTCTTAATCCCCAAGATTTCATTTTTTTCAGTTGAATTCCAGCCTTCAACATTTTGTAATTCATACTGTGCCTCAGTTACCAAATTAAAACCAACACATCTGATTTCTCTTGGATCTCTTTCAACACGAAGACAAATGCTAGTCTTTGCACGATGATCTGGTTTGAAAGTATGCATGTGAAGTGTTTTGGATGATTGAAGTGTATAACTCACGGAAAATGATTCGATTGAAACCGATCCACAAAAACGACAATGAGTTGGTTGATCATGAAAAACTTTGAACGAACCTTTTTTGAAAGGTAAGATTGCAAATTTTTTTATAAGAATTCCTGTTTGAACATCGATCAATTCTGCAAAAGATGAATGTGTTCTGATGATGAATCCAACGAATGGAACAACGGTGATTGTTGAATCTGTGTAATTCACTAATGGTTGTGATTGTGATTGTGAGTGTGATTGTGAATTT
>JAJLXG010000008.1:132493-483542 GCA_030571235.1 Wickerhamomyces sp. yHMH26 | reverse complement strand
GCTGTTTCTTCAGGAGTTCCATCTTCAGCTGTCTCTTCAGGAGTTCCATCTTCAGTTGTCTCTTCAGGAGTTCCATCGTCAGTTGTTTCCTCAGGAGTTCCATCGTCAGTTGTTTCCTCAGGTATTCCATCTTCAGTTGTTTCCTCAGTTGCTCAGTCTTCTGAAACTTCAGTTGTCTCTTCAGGAGTTCCATCTTCAGTTGTTTCCTCAGGAGTTCCATCGTCAGGATTTTCTTCAGGAGTTCCATCTTCAGTTGTTTCCTCAGGTATTCCATCTTCAGTTGTTTCCTCAGGTATTCCATCTTCAGTTGTTTCCTCAGTTGCTCAGTCTTCTGAAACTTCAGTTGTCTCTTCAGGAGTTCCATCCTCAGGAGTTTCTTCAGGAGTTCCATCTTCAGTTGTTCCATCGTCAGGAGTTCCATCGTCAGTTGTTTCCTCAGGTATTCCATCTTCAGTTGTCTCTTCAGGAGTTCCATCGTCAGGTGTCTCTTCAGGAGTTCCATCTTCAGTTGTCTCTTCAGGAGTTCCATCGTCAGTTGTTTCCTCAGGTATTCCATCTTCAGGATTTTCTTCAGGAGTTCCATCTTCAGGAGTTTCTTCTGCTGAGTTGACTAATACAGAGGTGTTGCCAACAGTCTCAAATGAATCAACGAATACGATAGATGACGCATCCACGGAAAACTCTACAACTACTGTTTCTTCTACTTCTGTTGCTGTTGATGTCTCTTCTGCTACAGGTGTACTTGAAACTGCCACCTCTACTGCCGCATTTATTGTTGCTTCTACTCCAGGTGCTTCCCATGCTAGCTCCACGACGGGTTCTCCTCATTCTGATATTGCCACTGGTACTGCGTTTTCCCAAGGTGCCAGCGTGTCTGCTTTCACCCTAGGTGCTTCTGGTTCCACTCTTGCTGCAAATGAAGTCACACTAGTTTCTTCTTCATCTTCCACCGTTGCTACTACTGAAGCTTCAAAAGCATCAATATCCAATGCTTTAGTTACACCAACTGAAGTTGAATCTTTGGCCACCCAAACCTCTGAAGTTTTGATTGGAACTGGTTATGCTGACGGTTCAACTCTATACATTACTTCCAAAGTCCCAGCCACCTATTCTTCTCCAACTGATGATGCTTCCTCTGGCTCTACTGTTGTGACTGTCGTAACCTCCGCTTCTTCTGCTGGTGTTGAACAAGGTTCTGCTACCATTTCCACATTTGAGGGCTCTGGTTCGAAGCTCGGTGTGAGCTCAATCTTGGTCAGCATATTTGCTGCATTCGTCTACTTGCTATGATCATTCATTTCTTCTTTTGATTTCATTTTTTCTACTTCTTGATACGTTATACCCACCAATTTTTTGATTCTTCAAAAGATTAAGAATATTTTTATTTCCTTGAGGTGCATTGATGTCGCTTCCATATTGCAAATTAACTTCTTTATCAAATGGCAATGTACTTTCTTTTTGCCTATTTATGTTTTGTTCTACCTTTAAAAGCCGTGTTGTCTTAATGTATTCTTATGGTGGTCCATATAAGACGGTACCTTGCAATAGATTATGGTCTATTTAGTTCTATCAATCTACTTTTGTTATGTTACATGAACGAGCTTATTGTATGCCGATCTATAAATCTCTTGTAGGGTTACCCGCAAATTATGGCGCATTTATTTTGTCGATAAACTATATTTGAGCTACGTAGGCGGCAATCAGCTATTGAGAAGAGCTCGAGAGGTTGATATTATTCACGTGTCAAGAGACAGTTTAATTCGACTTATCCACTTACCGTTAGAATGGCGACCAATACGGACAACTTCAATTCTGAAAAGGTGAGCGACTCGTCCTACGATATCGAAAAGAATCTCAAACCTAAACATAACATCTCACCATCGCCAGTGAGGACGAGAAAAATTCTTGTATTCTTCACTATTGTTGAAGTATTTGCCTTTGGGGCTATTATAAAGAACAGAGAAACTATCGGTGATGTGCATCAGGTTCTGAACTCTTTGCTTTTGGGAGTTATCAGCGCCAGTTTGGGTCAATCCATCGTCCAATTTGCGAGACCGGTCAATTATAATAAAATCGTGAAATTCTTCATTTGGGGAGGCATTAACGGTGTTCTCACAGCCTATTGGATCGACATGGTAATGGTTCAGGCAGAATCTTCTCTTGGGAGAGTGGGACTGGATATGGGGATCGGCACACCATTGTTCCAAAGTTTGTTTATGGTATACAACTGTTTATGGGAAAACCACGACATCAGATTGGCATTCATCACCTCCTTCTTTAGAACATTACTGGCCTCTTATTTCGTTTGGGGAACATTATCCATTGTTTGTTTTTGCTACTTACCACAACATTTAATTTTTCCAGTGAACTGCTCTGTGTCTTTGGTGTGGAACGCTATACTGGGGCTGTTGACCTGAATCAATGGGGACTGCTCATCACATTTTTCTGTGGGATGTTTACAATCATGAAGCATCTCCGTCACAGCGGAGGACCACACCTCCAAGTTATCACAATAGAATCCAGTTTTTATTACCCTTTTAGACGCTTACCTACACTTTTTAACAACTATGGCTTTTTCCACACATTTTTTTATATGTACACACAAACGCTCAACCATCCAGATTCAAAAACTATTATAAGGATAAGAAGCGAAATCTTTTTATCTCTGGCAATATACTACAAGAAAAGCTATCAGTCAAACAGTTTTTCATAATGTCTCACCTGAAGGAAAATCTTGAAGTGGTTGTTGATGACCTCTCAGACGATGTTCAACCTTCGACTAAACAAGAGCCTGAAAAGAAGAAAAGTCTTTGGAGAAAGCTGTTCCCAAGAACTACTTATAGGTCTGCCAGGGAGAAGAAGTTTGTCAGAAAGGTAGATCTGTTCTTGCTATCTTGGACGAGTTTGGCTTATTTCATGAAGTCTATTGATCAAAGCAACGTGTCTAATGCTTATGTCTCAGGTATGAAAGAGGAGTTGAATTTCAAAGGCAAAGACTATAATTATCTTGATACTTACTTCAAGATCGGTTATGCTGTCTTCTTGATTCCATCTCAAATCATGATGAACAAATTTAAACCTACATATTGGCTGAGTTTATGTGAGTTAGTTTGGGGTGTTTTGACTGCCTTGTGCTCCATTCCTAAAAGTCCTAAGGGTTTATACCCATTGAGATTCTTTATTGGTGCTTTTGAATCCTCCTCGTGGCCAGGTATAATCATCACTTTGATGAACTACTACACAAAAGATGAGTTGGCTACTAGAATAGGTATTTTTCAAGCCTCATACTATGCAGGTAATATGTTCTCTGGGTTCATGCAAGCAGCGATATACAAAACTCTGAACGGTAGATTAGGTCTTGCTGGGTTTGAGTGGCTGTTTGTCATCAATGGTGTCATGACTATTGTGATTGCCTTGTTTGGTTTCTTCTTAATCCCAGATACCCCAGCCAACGGTGGTGCTAAATACTGGATGAACGATGATGATAGAGCCATCGCCCTGGAGAGAATGGAAAGAGTCGGAAGAAAAACAAAGAGAAAGTTTGATTTCAAAGAGTTTCTAAACTGTTACAAAGATTGGAGAGTTTGGTTGTTTATTCTTGGCTATACAACAAAAGCTTTCTGCGTTGCCTTCAGCTACTTCAATTTATTCTTGAAAAGTTTGAAGAAAGCTGATGGTACTACTCTATGGGCTGTTGAGCAGTTGAACTTGATTCCAATTGGAGGTAATGCAATTTCATTTTTCTCAGTTATCTTTTGGGCCAAGCTTGCTGATTTGACTCAAAAACCAATCTATTGTCTTGTTATTCAACTGTTCCTTGATTTTTTTTCCACAATCATTCTTGCCATTTGGCCATCAGGCTTGGGTATAAAATATGCTGCTTTCTTCATCATTCCAATCAGTGATGCATTTACATCTTTGTTTATATCCTTCCTTGCTGAAGTTTACAGTGACTCTCCTGAAAAGCGTTCCATAGTCACGGGTACAGCTGTTGTCTTGGTGTATGCGAACAATGCTTGGTTGCCATTGGTGCTATGGCCAGCAGATCAAGCTCCTAATTACAAATATGGCTACAAGATATCTTTGCTATTCCTTGGTGTTTCATTGATTTCCTGTGTCACATACTACAATCTTGTTTACAGAAAGGCTATTACCAGAAATGAAGCAAATGCTAGGTTGAGACTTTCGGAAGAAGATGCTCGCTCTTTAGAGAAGAGTGAGGATATTGCCAATGCTACAAGTGCCAAGTCCCATTCACCTGATGCCGCATCTATCGAGTCTACTGTTGCAGAGAAGAAAGAAGCAAGACTCGCCTAGATTTGACCAGTAGCAGTCATCTGTGATGAGACGTTGATTGTTCCAAATAGAATCTTTAATTGAATTTCAACTCTACGTGTTTAATTGAATTCCAACTGTACGTGAACTGTCGATTGTAATAATATAGCTAGCAAGCCCAGTATCATGGGAAAGAATTCTTGCAGTTAGTTCGATCGATTTTTGACCGCTTGCCTGAAACGATGGCACAGGATCGATCTGGAGGGAGCGGAACAGCATACGATGTAAAAGTGCCCTACTAGCGGAGGTTGATGGCTTACAGTTCTAATTTGCTGATTATTGTTTATTAGCGGAAAGTTAGCGGTTGGGCGGCGGCGGAGAAGGTCTTTTATTTTTGTCGGCTGATCCAGATCTGTTGCCATAACAAAAAAAATGCACAGTGAATGTGAACAATAAAAAATGATCCCTAGCAGGATCGAACTGCTGATCTTGGCGTTATTAGCACCACGCCTTAACCAACTGGGCCAAGGGATCTTTTGCGACGTACTGAAGGGTTGAAGCTCCTGGGGTGATAGAAAACATTCGGGCTCATAACCATAACCCTTCAGGGACAGTTAAGAAAAAAAAAAAAAATTTTTTAGGAAGAATGACTTCCATTGAAATGGTCCAATTAGATTAAGAATGGAAGGTGAAGGAGATGAAGAAGAATGGGGTAGAGGAGAATCATATCCTGTACTCTACAAGGAGACAATGAGCTGAAAGGGTATAGATTAGATCGTTTAATAAATTGTGTTGAAGGAAAAAAGAAAAGTTGAGGTATAAAGTACAGCTGAATCTTTCGGAGTTACTACTGACAGCTATACGCTCTCCCGTTTGAAACTGTCACTTGAACACAAAGGTAGTTGAGTCGAATTGGAATCTACCAAAGGTTGTCGTTTACAGAAGATGTATCGAACAGAGCGTAAAGAGTCATCTTTACTACTGAGCATCTACGGCCAGAGATATATCTAGAATTTACTAGTATAATAAATACAAATAGAACTTAAAAATAGCACATCATCTACCCAAATATCAAAAGTACCATCAGAAAGTTGTCATAAAGCCGACACAGTGGGAACTGGACTAAAGTAAGGCGACTGAGAGTATCTATTGGGAATCATGTGAAGCACCGTGAGATATCTCTCGTTACCCGGCCCACTTATGGAGCTATTTAGAAAAAAGACTGACACAAAATTTTATGCGTTATAAATGTCGTCTCGCTCCATTAGTATATCTCTAAAGCACTTCCTATGATAGCCAGATCTACGGTTAGAACGGCTGCGCTGCTGGGAGGCAGGGTCCTACTAAGCCCTTCAGTTTCAAAAAAGCTTTTGCCATCGGAGAAAGTAGTTTTCATCAACAGATACCAACACACAGCAGCACAAGGTACAACAGCCCGGCTCAAAGTTGACAAGCCACAACTAATGATTGCCTTCACATGCAAGAAGTGTGATGAGAGATCGAGTCATGTTATGTCCAAGCAAGCCTATACATCGGGTACGGTTCTCATAACTTGTCCGGGTTGCAAAAATAAGCATTTGATTGCGGATCATTTGAAAGTAAGTTCTAAGAAAGACCACCACTTGGGTGAATTGGTACTAACAACGGTAAGATATTTTCTGACAGCAGAGTGACAATCGAAGACATCTTACAGGCTAAAGGCGAATCTATCTCCCAGAGCACTGAAGATCTCGTATTCGATGAGATCCCAGAGAAGTTGAAATCATTAATTGGCCATCATGCGAAGGATAATTCTAACTCAAATGTGCACCAGGATGGATTTGATTCTAATGAAGAAAAGTCCCTTCCTGAGACAACTAAGTAATGTAACAGCTTGTGCTCACCTTAACTGAGATGAGAAGTCAGTGAGAATTTGTGATACACAATCAGGCATTATTACACATGTACATAAACAATTAGAAGTGTGCTTAATTGAATACGTTAATTCATATAACTTAGAGGATATGTATTGGATCGTTTAACCTATAAACAAAATGATTATCTGCCGGTTGCCCATAGAGGAACATTTTTAGTACCCACAGGAGCAGGCATTTATTGAGATGATTCCCACCCGGTTTGAACTTCTGCGATAGCTCCAGATCTATAGGTAGCATAAGATCAGGTGGAGTAGAAAGTTCACAAACCATCAAGCGATAGAGATAAATAGTTTTTCAGATACTAAACCGGCGCGAGACGCGTAAAAAAACACATAAAAAAAAATGTCAAAAAAAAAACATATCGCCATGACATTGCCACCAAAAACAATACAATCTATTTAAAACTTAAGAAATGTCTAGTGAGTTTCTGCAGCCCAAGAAGATTACTATCAGCTACTAACAACACTGTAGCTTATCAACCATATGGAGGTTACAACAATGATGGATACAACGCAGGTGATTACAACGGTGGGGGAGGCTTCGATGCTCCAGCTTCTTCCCAAAGTAGAGCACCAACAAAAAACACATTGACTCCCGTCACAATCAAAGCGATCAATGAAAGTAAAACTCAAGTCCAAGATGGAAATTTTGTTATCCATAACTTAGAATTGAGTCAAGTTTCCATCGTAGGAGTGATTCGCTCTGTTGTTGACAACGCCGGGAACCTAACTGTTACTGTTGAGGACGGGACAGGAAGTATTGATATTCGTAAGTGGGGAAACAAAGACGGTGAGTCAGATGACCCAGAAGCAGACTCATTTATCGTTGATAAAGCATACATTCACGTCACCGGTTCTCTGAAGGAATTCAATGGTAAAAAGAACGTGCAAAATGCAACTTTCCGTCCAATTACAGATTTCAACGAAGTCATCTATCATAATCTTGGAGCTATTGATGCCTTCATTGCCGCCAAAGGAATAACAGGATCCAACAACTCTTCGAGCGTTCAACAAAATTCATTATTCGTCAGCAAACCATCTGCTTCAGAAACTGGTGGTTCAATATCGGACAAGATTTATGAGTTCATCAGTGAAAATACCCCATCAATGTCAGAAGGTGTTCCAGTCACATTCATAGCGCAAAGTTTGAACTTACTGGTAGATGACGTCCAGTTGCACTGTGGCAAGCTGACCGAAGATGCCAAAATCTACGCAGGTTACGATGAAAATGGGTTTTTGGCTGTTTAGGTTCAATTTTTGATATTTGCTCCATTTCCATAAACGATATAGCTCGTTGAGCCGTTTGACTATTGTTTTTTTCTTCGGGGTGGTCTGTTTTTATAAGGTTAATGCAAGGTAGTATAAGTTTTGATTCTTGATTTCCAGATGTACATGTCTCTCAAAAGTTTTCCCCCAGTAATCATGATTATACTTGAACCAATATTTGATCTGCTTAGCATAGTTCTTCCAATTGAGAATGAATCTATGAATTATTTAGAAAGACGACTTATCTCAAATTGAATAGCTTGTTATCACCATCGGACAATTTGGTAGCTCGTACATCATCAAACTATCTTATCGTTAAATTGGATCAACATACTTATTCAGCTCAGTGATCAATCTTTGCGCTTCTTAAAGCACAGTTTAATATATTGAAGCTAACTTGGTCCCAATCACTCAACCTGCTTGTGATTTCTGTGTTGTCTCAAATTGATAGTTATGCACATTATCTTCGATCAGCAAGGGACGACGTATAGTACTTTTCTTGCTTGCAATCGTATATGATTCAAAGAACAAGAGTACTGTAAACGCAGGGGCGGCCTATTTTCGTTGAGGTGATATACTGGTTGTTTACGTGATTCAGAATCATTCAATCAGTCAAATATAATATTGTAGTTGGTTAAAATCTCTAAGGTGATTTAAGTTCTTACCGTATCCTGGAAACATATCTTCTTAATCCTTTTTCTTTATCTTCTTAAAGCACAAAAAAAATAAAATACGACACCAGCAGGGTTTGAACCTGCGCGGGCAAAGCCCAGAAGATATCACGAAATTTTTATTCGAGTCTTCCGCCTTAACCACTCGGCCATAGTGTCCGAATCAACATATGGAAAGGTTGAAGCTAGCCAGATGATAAGAACCACGGGCTCATAACCATAACCCTAAAAATGACCCCGAAGGGGACGAAGAAGAACGAGATAGAGGAGAATCAGATGCTGTACTCTACAATGAGACAAGGAGCTGAAAGTATATAGATTAGATCGTTTAATAAATTGTGTTGAAGGAAAAAAGAAAAGTTGAGGTATAAAGTACAGCTGAGTCTTTGGGAGTTATTTCATATGGAGCTTTCAGAGGACATCTATTAGTTGGAGTTTCAACCGCCGTTAACCTTGAAGCCAGAGCTCCTCGAACGTGAAGTCTTTACAAACATACAAATAGCTGTTGTGAGAGTATCCACTCAAAATGAGAGGCGTGCTCCTACCAAAAACAATAAATTGGCGAAAACAATTGAGGTATTTGGTTTGGCGACCGTACTTGAAAGCAAAAATACTGTGGCTGAGAAGGCGCTGCCCCACTGTTGACCTGCTTTATGTTGTTTTGAAGCTTCTACATTACATCACTTAACTTCCTTTCATAACTCCCTCGCATAAGGTTAAGATCTCACCTGAAAGAGTGCCTTGGTACTCCGGGTAACCGTGATATTCAAAGAAAAAACACTAGTTTTAGAGCAGAGATATATACAAACTAACTTTGGGGGACAGTTTGTAATCAACTGCTGATAATCACAAGAAAAAGACATGTCGTATGTTTATTCAACTGCCCTTACTTGTGAACACCTACTAACACATCACTCAGTGAACTCGTTGATCGCCCGAAGGCAGAACTTACTGAAATTGAACTTCAAAGGCTCGAGGAGTACGAGTTTGCACATGGACCCATGTCCCTACTTCAGGAAGCAGTGGAGAAGCAGACAAAGGTCCTGATATCTTGCAGAAATAACCACAAACTGCTAGCTACTGTGAGAGCTTTTGATAGACACTCAAACTTTATTCTGGAAAACGTTAGGGAACTTTGGACAGAGACCCCAAGGACATCAGGGGGTAAGAGAGGAAAGGCTGTACAGAGAGAAAGATTTGTGAGCAAGCTGTTTCTGAGGGGAGATTCAGTGATTGTGGTAATGAAGGCCTGAACTAGGTAATTTAGATTTTTGATGAAAAGAAGCGATCTAAGCAAATACAGTATTTTGTGCGTAATTAAAGTAACTACTGTTCGCCACCCGCAAAATGAGCTGTGGTCAATATTTACATCCATTGTAACTCAACATGAGTTTCTCATTAATTAGTTTGAGGCATCACTCAACCCACCGTAATCTTCTTTGTAATCTTTTCTCCGCCATCTATACTTATCACAACGCTATGTTCACCAATTTCTGTTATTTCTTGGGAAACGTCAGTACCGTTGTAAAGTGTTATATCTGATACTGGAACGACCTCACCAGTTAATGAAGCTATTTGCTGAACGACCTTAGATTTGGTGATAGGGAGGACAGTGCTTTGGAACGTGAGACTTCCAATTTCAAGTTCCAAAGTGAATAGGGAATACGATGGCTCTTCAGATGAGACCACACTTCCGTTTCTCGAACCCTCTGGTAGATCCAGAAGTAGGCCTCTGATATTGACAGGCTTAAACACCTCTTTGACTTTAGCCTGTTTGGCTTGAGCGAGTGGTTCAGAGGTTTCTTTTGCTACTATTGGCTTCTTTTCCGGGACAACAACAGGAATTCTTGGGCCAAGACCCAATTTGGGAATAATGTACGCCGCACCGTTGTTTGGATACAATCTATTTCTCATTAGACCTGGTAAAACCTTGATGATTTGGCCCTTGACACCAATTTGTGGAAAGTCTTTCAGTAGCTGCACAGTTAATCTATTTTCTCTTTTCGTGCGAGCAGAATATCTGACCAGAGGGATTCTACCCACTTGAAGGCATTTGGATAAATTTAAGCTCATCGTTATATGGTAGCCTGATGCTGTTGATTTAAGATCCAATATGTTGATGGATTATTTTTTTCCAGCTCACCACGAAAAAGCGGAAGATTCATTGGTGCTGAAAGTTACGTAGACTCACCATACTCGGACTCAAAACTACGCTAACAACAATACCTGATCTAAAGAACTTTGCTTCTGAACGCACTTAGTTTGATTGCTGAACGGAAGCAAGGACACCAGAAAAGGAGAAGATGCATCAGATGATTTAGCATATGAGGAAGTGGTTCGGATTGCAGGAAGACAAATGAAGTTGTGTTCGGGAGAACACAGTATATAGTGCTAAACCACGCGCGGATCAGCAAAAATGCTTTTGTGGACATGTAAACAAAAACAATAGAGAAACAACAAACACCCTCAGCGGCTAATGAGAATTGATATAAAAGCAATGACTGATCACTTATCCCCCATATCAATCTCACTCAGCTAGGGAAAAGCTATCCTGCCAACTTTATCATGACAAATAGAAATGAACATGCACTTAGTAATGATGAGGTTGAATCAGATTCATCCTCAGGGAAGTACACAGATACCCCAGAGTTTCAAATAGAAAGGCCATTTTGTAAGTTTCTCTTCTTGTTTTTTGATTGATCCTCTACTAAATATGGAACCTAATACTAACGCAATCTAGCCTCTCAGGATACACTCCGCGGATTCAATTCTGCATTAACTGGTCGAAGCGCCATTGACTTCAGCGGTTTCAAGACCCCACAAGTTGCAAGCGGTCGTTGGAGCGAGAGATTCAAGGTACATATCACAGAGAAGAAGCAAGAAGGTGGAGTTGTGGGTGAAACGTTCGCTGAGAAAGGTATCTACGACGTTTTCGATACATACCACGACTTTTATCCAGCATGGGGTGAAAATGAAGACATACCAATCACAAGACAAGAGATTGAGTTGATACTCATTGAGTTGATGGAGATTTTTGGATTCCAATTGGACAACGTCAAAAACATGTTTGATTTTCTCATGAGGATGCTTGATTCAAGAGCATCTCGAATGAACCCGAGCCAAGCTTTGAGGTCTTTGCATGCTGATTACATCGGTGGTCTAAATTCAAACTTCAAAAAGTGGTATTTTGGTGCTCAATTGGATATTGATGATACCATCGGGTTTGTAAATATAAAGAAGAATGGAAAACCCAAAACTGGTCATCGAAAGCTGAAAGCCAATAATCTTGATGACGGCACAGACATATATGATACAGAGTCCTCAGGCGTGATCACCTTGGAAGAATCAGAAAGGAGATGGGTACATAATATGAACTCACTATCTGCACGCGATTCCATAGTACAGTTGTCACTCTATCTTCTCTGCTGGGGAGAAGCAAATAATATCAGATTTATGCCAGAATGCCTCTGTTTCATCTTCAAGTGTTGCAATGATTATTATTACGGGTTGGATACCTCCAAGGGAAAAAACCTGTTTAAGCTAGATATCAATCTGAAGCCATTTTTGGACCATGTTATAACACCGCTCTATGAGTATTACCGAGATCAATCTTATGAGGTGGTTGAGGGACGTTACGTCGATAAGGACCGAGATCATTCGTCGACCGTTGGATATGATGATATGAACCAATTTTTTTGGTATCGCAAGGGATTGGAAAGATTAACATTGAAAGAGAGCAAGAAACAATTGATAAAGTTTCCACCACATGAACGATACATTCACTTAAATAATATTCGGTGGTCCAAGTGCTTCTACAAGACTTATAAAGAGAGAAGAACTTGGGCTCATGCTGCTTTGAACTTTAACAGAATCTGGATCATACATATAGGGATGTTCTGGATCTACACCTTGATGAACTCTCCTGTATTATTCACAAGAAGGTATCAACAACAGCTTGATAATAAACCTCCAATTCAATTGAGGCTCTCTATTCTAGCTTTGAACGGCTCAGTGAGTACTCTTATCAACATCATTGTAACTCTACTTGAATACGTATTTGTTCCGAGACGTTGGCCTGGGGCCCAACCTTTGGCAAAGAAGCTTTTGAGCTTGACCTTGATATTCTTAGTGATAACCGCTCCCACTATGTACTGTTCCGGCTTGCTCCCGTTCAACCCCATTACCCAACTTGGCCTTGGAATTTCTGTGACTCAATTTATTGTTGGTACTCTTATTACCATTTACTTTGCTGTCACTCCTATAAGATACATTTTTGGTTCTGCACAGAAGAGTAAGCAACAAAGAGATCATCTTGCCAGTGAGAACTTCACCAACTCGGTGCACAGACTTAGCGGTAAATCAGCGTTGTCCTCCTATGGTCTTTGGTCTGCTGTCTTCACCGCGAAATTTATTGAATCGTACTTCTTTTTGACTTTGTCTTTGAAAGATCCTATAAGGGAGTTGAGTATCATTAAAGTACAAAGATGCATCGGCGAGGTTTACATTGGTGATATTGCCTGTCGTTACCAACCTAAAATATTGCTTATATTGATGTGCCTTACAGATTTGGCTTTGTTTTTCCTTGACACATATTTGTGGTACATTATTTGTAACACATTCCATTCTGTCTGCCGTTCACTTTACATAGGCGTGTCAATCTGGACCCCATGGAGAAACATCTTCTCAAGGTTACCCAAAAGAATATTTTCCAAGATAATCGCTCCATCACCAGAAAATGCTCTCAAAAGTAAGCTCTTAGTATCCCAGGTCTGGAATTCAATTGTCATATCCATGTATCGTGAACATCTTCTATCTATTGAGCATGTCAGAAAGTTGATCTATCAGCATGTATTGCAAGACCACCCAAACGGTACCCAGAGCACATTTTTGAAAGAACCATCTTTTTTCGTATCACAGGAAGACTCGATCTTGAAATCACCGCTTTTCGAAGCACAATCAGAAGCACAGAGAAGAATAACATTCTTTGCCCAGTCTTTGTCAACTCCAATGCCTGACCCGGTTGCAGTCACACAGATGCCATCCTTTACTGTTTTGATTCCTCATTTCAGCGAAAAGATTACATTGAGCTTGAGAGAGATTATCAGGGAAGACGAAGGTTACTCAAATGTCACCTTGCTAGAATTCTTGAAACAACTACACCCACATGAGTGGAATTACTTCGTGGAAGACACTAAACTCTTGGCCGAGGAAAACAATCTTGATAGCACCACAAACTCCGAGAGTACAGATCAAGGAACTTCTTCCAAAGATAAAACTGATAACTTGCCCTTTTATTGTGTTGGGTTCAAGACGGCTACACCCGAATATGTCATGAGAACTAGAATCTGGGCATCATTACGCTCCCAAACATTATTTAGAACCATTACTGGGTTCATGAATTATTCACGTGCCATAAAACTCATGTATGATCTTGAAAATCCGTTGACGCCAGAAGAGCAGCTGGATGAAAAAAAGAGGCTTGAAGATGCTGCGATAATTGCTCTTCGTAAGTTCAGAATGGTTGTTTCCATGCAAAGAATGAATTCCTTCAATGCAGATGAGCAAGAGAACAAAGAACTACTTCTTAGAGTCTATCCTGAGCTCCAGATATCTTATCTTGAAGAATCAACAGATCCTGATGGAAAGCCTGTCTTTCATTCCTGTCTAGTTGATGGTGGTTGTGAGATTCTTGAAGATGGAAGAAGAAGAGCCAAATATAGAGTGAGGCTTTCAGGTAATCCAATCCTAGGTGATGGTAAATCTGATAATCAAAACCATGCATTGATATTTTGCAGAGGTGAATACATCCAGTTGATTGACGCTAACCAAGACAACTATCTTGAAGAGTGTTTGAAGATCAGAAGTGTGTTGGCTGAATTTGAAGAGGGCTCAGATGACCAAACAGATATTTATAGTGCACCCAGAGAGAAATCAGATTTTGGGAGCCCCGTAGCTATCATTGGAACCAGAGAGTACATTTTTTCAGAGAATATTGGTATACTAGGTGATGTTGCTGCTGGTAAGGAACAGACCTTCGGAACATTGTTTGCTCGCACGTTAGCTAGGATCGGTGGTAAGCTACATTACGGTCACCCTGACTTTTTGAATACCGTTTTTATGACTACCAGAGGCGGAGTCTCGAAAGCACAAAAAGGACTTCATTTGAATGAGGACATATACGCTGGAATTAATGCTGTTCTAAGGGGTGGCAGAATCAAACACTCAGAATATATTCAATGTGGAAAGGGACGTGATTTGGGATTTGGCTCCATTTTAAACTTCAACACAAAGATTGGTGCTGGTATGGGAGAACAGATGCTCTCCAGAGAATATTTCTACTTGGGAACACAATTGCCCTTAGACAGGTTTTTATCATTCTATTATGCTCATCCTGGTTTCCATTTGAACAACGTTTTCATTATATTCTCTCTACAGTTATTTTTGATTGTTGCCGTGAGCTTAGCTTCGTTGGTGCACAACAGCATAATCTGTGATTACAATCCAGATGTCCCAATAACTGATCCAAGAAAACCTGTTGGCTGTTCAAATTTGATCCCACTCATCAAGTGGCTTGAAAGAAGTGTTCTATCAATTTTTATTGTTTTTTCTGTGTCGTTCATACCACTATCCGTACAGGAGCTCACCGAGAGAGGTATTTGGAGAGCATTCACAAGATTGGGTAAACATTTCATGTCATGTTCCCCCTTGTTTGAAGTATTTGTCTGCAAAATTTATGCCCAGTCGTTGCTCAGTGATTTAGCTGTCGGCGGTGCAAGGTACATTGCTACTGGAAGAGGATTTGCGACCGTGAGAGTGCCATTCAATGTCTTGTACTCAAGATTTGCCACAGAGAGTTTTTACTTTGGTGCATCGGCAATGATGATTTTGCTGTACTGCTCTATTGCAATGTGGAATTTTGCACTTCTTTACTTCTGGGGAACTGTGAGTGCTTTGTTGGTAAGCCCATTTCTTTACAATCCGAATCAGTTCTCATGGAATGAGTTCTTTATGGACTACAAAGAGTATTTGCATTGGTTGAGTTCTGGAAATATAAAGGGTAGTGGTGATTCTTGGATTTCGCACGTGAGATTGATCCGAATACAGGTCACGGGCTCCAAAAGGAAGACACTAGGCAAACCTGGCGATAATCTTGCCTCTGATTTCAAGAAGCCGTCTTTCACGAACTTGTTGTTTTCACAGATTTTATCAAAAGTTTTGCTTTTATTGGTGGTGTTATCGGCCTTTTTGTTTGCAAATTCGCAAAACGAGGCTAGAACTTCAGTAGCCTCGAATGCTTTGCTTCGTATCCTGGTGTTTTCTTTAGCTCCGATCGTTCTGAACGTGGCTGTTCTTTTGTTGCTATTTGTGATCTCTGTTGCCATTGGGCCATTGATTACACTTTGTATACCGTGCTTTCCATCATTTCTATCATCTGTTGCTCACACTTTAGCTTTGATAAATCATATCATTTCATTTGAGCTTCTATGGTTTTGCCAAAATTGGGACTTCAAGAATACCATCTTGGGGATGTACACATGTATCTTGGTCCAGGGTTTGATTTTCAAACTCATAATCACAATATTTTTGACAAGAGAATTTAAACACGATAGAAGCAATAGAGCTTGGTGGTCAGGAAAATGGGCAACTGCCGGATTGGGCTGGGGAATTTTCACACAACCGGGTAGAGAGTTTTTATGCAAAGTCATTGAAATGAGTGTGTTTGTTGCTGACTTCACGTTGGGTCATTTCATTTTGATCCTTCAGCTTCCCATTTTGATCATACCTTACGTTGATAGATGGCATTCCTTGTTGTTGTTTTGGTTGAAGCCAGAGAGGCAGATTCGCCCACAAATTTTATCCACTAAGAAGAGAAGAAGACGCCGAGCAACCGTATACTTCTACACAGTGTTATATGCTGGTGTTATTGTGTTGTTCGTTGGCCTTTTTATGGTTCCGTTCATTTTGAATGATGTTTTGGAGATCGACCTTCACAGATATGTTCCAGGTATTTTGGACCAGCTAATACAACCAGAGTCGGCAGGTATCTCCCAGGTGGGATTGGGTGGCTACAAATTGATGAGAGACAAGCTAAAGAGACCGACTGCTCTCACACCATCGTGAACTTAGATCGTATAAGTCACCGGATAAATAAAGAGTTTTTTATAGAGTAATTATTTGCAGCACTGACTTCATTTCCATAGTTGTAACGCAGGCAAAAGGTCCGGTGCGGTTGATGATGCCAGATGGATCACATCACCATATGTTGATTTAGTGATTAGCATTTTGACGATTGTGAATCTTGATATGGAAGGTATCATCTGCAACAAATTTTTAATCTTCCTTATGTTGTCATCTACCCCGTCTTCTCTCAGAGTGTACGCCACTGACTCTAAAACAAAGTCAAGAAAATGGGGATCTAGATTGCCGCCTTTGAATATTTTTTCGTAAGTTCCTGGTTTTATGGACAGGATATATTTGAAAGCATATGGATTTCCCTGGTTTTCTTTTATAATGGCTGACAGTTGGTACACTGTAGGGTGTGCTGGAAAGTTTTCATACTCTACTTCGCTCAGAGATGGAAATCTCTTACTTACCAGCGTTGACGAGTTGTCAGAATGAATGCTAGAAGTTGAAAAACTTTTCTTGTGCAGTGTAGTGTCAGGGCTCTTGAAATCTTGTGGTAGATTGTCAACTTCGATAATCAGAATCTTCTCTAGCAACTCCTTCTTTGATTTCTTCTCTGGAGAAAACTTTACATTATCGATACTATGTGTTCTCTTGAATTGGTTCTCTTCTCTGTTCAACTCTTGCAGTGACATCAACACACTTTTGTTATTACCATCGATCTGAAGAGCAATGCCATATGACTCCCTCGCGCCCGCAAAATTACCCAGTTTAGCTTGGCCTATGCCCTTCCTCCATAGGAGCTTAGTTTTAGTTTTTATACCGGGGTTCTTTTTCAAGCCTTGTGTACACACATCCACACATGCTTCCCAATTCTGCAATTTAATGGAGGACATTGCCTTATTCGAGTGCAACACTGGATTTTCTGGGTCCAGTATCAGAGCATCGCGGTACATATTGTCCGCTGCTTGATAGTCACCAGCGATGAAGGATTCATTCCCTTGCCTCTTGAGTATATCACTCATGCCTCTAAGTTTGTTATATTTTTATGTTAGGCGAGCCCTTGATTGTTCTATTCTAATTTTCGAAAGCTTAATTTTGTCAACAATACGCTGTTCCCAACACGTACAAATTGATGGTCAATAAACGTCAAATAGATGGTGTCTGAGGAGCTGAAGGATGAATTAGATGCAATCGAAGCTATCTTCCCAGAGAGCCTGACAAGGATCACAGACAATATAATAGATCTCAAGATTCCCAACAATGAAAGCTATAGCATTAGAGTTACCTTTCCTTCATCTTATCCTGAATCAGAACCTCCCCACATCCTACAGGTGAGATCAAGCGAAAATGACGAGCAGTATTTACAATCTCTATTCAACGAGGTACTTTGTTCTGTTTATAACGGAGGTGTTTGTATTTTTGACTTCTTGACTGAGTTAGAAGGAATCCTATACGTTGAAGAGAATGAAGATTACATTGAACCTACGAAGCAGAACCAAGAAATTTTAGACATCAATGCGCTTGAAGGCTGGAGTATCTCGGATCCTGCTGTGGATAGAGGCTCAACATTCATTGCTTTTGCTAGACCAGTTACAACAGAGAAAGAAGTTTATGAGAAACTAAGCTTGTTGAAGACTGATAAAAAGATAAGTAAGTCAACACATGACATGCTAGCCTTCAGAGTTCTCAACGAAGACGGGACTCGTATTTCAGACTGTGATGACGACGGAGAAACTGCTGCAGGGAGCCGTTTGCTGCACTTACTTACAATGATGAACGTCAATAACGTCATTGTTGTGGTTAGTAGATGGTTTGGAGGTTGTCACATTGGTCCAGATAGATTCAAACACATCAACTCGACCGCCAGACAAGCTATAGAGAGAGGCGGATTCTTGGTGGAGAACTCTAACAAGCACTCCAAAAAGAAAAAATAAGTTGTAGAATATGCATTACTGGTGATATGAATATTCAGCTTTAAGGCTCAGATTTTCTTTTCTTGTTCGAGCTTTTTGTAGGATCCTCTCTACTTCTCTTTGAATGTTTCTTAGATTCTTTCTGCTGCTCCCATAGAGCTCCAATGTCACCATTCGCCGGCTTGGCTTTTGCAGTATCTTTTTCTTTCTCATCTTCAAATACCCTTCTTCCTATCACAGGAGTGCTTTTAAGATTGTTTATACTAGAATACCCCACTGACAAAATCTTCCTTTGATTTTTCAGCCTCTGCTGTAAATTTGGTGCTAATGAAGTCTTCCACTCTGACAGATCTCGAAGTTTTGTTTCTTGTTCTCGAATCTCTTTCTCCTCTTCTCTAACCTCAGCTTGCTTCATAAACTATTTGTTCTCGTGTTAGTGAAATTTCCGCATTACGCTATTGCCTAGATCGCTTGACACATACCTTCATATTGAGCACCTTATTTGACATGGACATTGTACCCTTTATGCCACTCATTGCTTCCTTCAGACTATCTATCCACTGATTTGATGAACCATATAACTAAGTGCCCTGAAACCTACCTATTTAAATTTTATAGGGATATGCACGTGACACAGACAGATTTCGCGAGAAATGAGACCGGGTAATACCTTTGCATTATAATTTTTTTTTTCCCAGACAATAACAAGCGATGAGCTATGAGCCAAAGAATCCAAATCAACTTTGTGTAAGGGCAAGCAAAATATTTTAAGCTGGATATGAGATCCGATTTCAAAGTAAGTATCCAAGCTATAAGCATCCCATCAAATCATGGTTCAGTATATTAATAAGTGCAAAAGTTCTCCAATCTTTTGGGTACAGTTTACTCTCAAGGTAATTTGGTTTTCACAGAAGATGGTACCAAGCTGCTGAGTCCTGTGGGCAATAGAGTTAGTTGCTTTGATCTGGTAAATAACAAGTCATTCACATTTCGTTACGAACACAGAAGAAACATCAGAAGAATAGCATTGAATAAGCAAGAAACGCTACTTTTGTCAGTCGATGTTGATGGTAGAGCCATCTTGGTTAATTTCAAAGCTAGAACTGTTTTACATCACTTCAATTTCAAAGAGAGAGTCTATGATTTAAAGTTCAGTCCCGACTCCACCCATTTTGCAATCGCCTGTGGTAGATTCATCCAAATTTGGAAAACTCCTGATATCTCTGAAGACAGACAATTTGCACCATTTGTCCGTCATAGAACTCAAGCTGGCCATTTTGCAGATGTTGTATCGTTGACTTGGTCCAGCGATTCCAGATTCTTCATTTCAACCTCCAAAGATCTGACATCACGGTTGTTTTCGTTGAATGCAGACGAAGCCTCTGCTGCTATGACGTTTGCAGGTCATAGAGATACGGTCATCAATGCATTCTTCTCGAGAAATCAAGAGATCATATATACTGTGAGCAAGGATGGCGCATTATTTCAATGGGAGTTTAAAAAGAGATCAAATGAAGAAAGTGATGATTCTGATCACGATGAAGATTTAGAGAATGTGACTGATACTTCTAAATGGAGGATCACTAAAAAACATTTTTTCTCCTCCGAAGCCAAAGTTAGATGTTCAGCATTCCATTCCCAATCAAATATTCTCGTTGTTGGATTCCAAAATGGTGAATTTCGTCTTTATGAGCTACCAGATTTCAATATGATTCAACAATTAAGCATGGGGCAGAATGACGTCAATACTGTTCAGATCAACAAAACTGGTGAATGGTTGGCATTTGGTTCAGCTAAACTGGGACAACTACTGGTTTATGAGTGGCAATCCGAGTCATACATTTTGAAACAACAAGGTCATTTTGATGCGACCAATGCTCTGGCATATTCTCCAGATGGTTCAAGAGTTGTAACAGCTTCAGACGATGGTAAAATTAAAATTTGGGACGTTGTATCTGGATTTTGTCTCAATACATTTGATGAACACACTTCTTCAGTGACTGGCGTTAAATTTGCCAAGAAAGGTCAAGTGTTGTTCAGTTCGTCTTTGGATGGCACAGTTAAGGCATGGGATTTGATCAGATATCGTAATTTCAGAACATTTGTTGCTGATGAAAGAATCAAATTCAGTTCTTTGGCTGTTGATCCAAGTGGGGAGGTTGTTTGTGCAGCATCTCATGATACATTTGACATATATTTATGGTCTGTTCAAACCTCGCAACTGGTTGATACCTTGAGTGGTCATACTGGTCCGGTTTCAGCTTTAGCCTTTGGTGTTGAGAACAGTGTGTTAGCATCGGCATCTTGGGATAAAACAATCAGAGTGTGGAGTTTATTCGGACGTTCTCAACATGTCGAACCATTTGAGATTCATTCTGATGTCCTGGCTCTTGCCATGAGACCTGATTCTAAAGAAGTTGCTGTGTCAACATTGAACGGTCAAATACAATTTTGGAGTATTGAGGATGCTAAGCAAACAGGAAATATTGATGGCCGTAAAGACATCTTGAGTGGAAGACATCTAGAGGACAGATTCAGTGCAGCTAACTCTGCTAGATCTAAACAGTTCACCACTATTGATTACAGCTTCGACGGGTTGACGCTAGCTGCTGGTGGAAACAACAATTCCATCTGTATTTATGATATTCCGAATGAGGTCCTATTGAAAAGATTTACGGTATCTTTGAACATGGAATTGAATGGTACACAAGAATTCTTGAATAGTTCTAGAATGACGGAAGGCGGTTCTTTGGATCTGATTGACAGAGATGGCGAAAATAGTGATTTGGAAGACCGTATTGACACCTCATTACCTGGTTCCAGACGTGGTGATCCTTCACTTCGAAGTACGAGACCGGAAATCAGAGTGACAGCGCTTCAATTTTCTCCAACAGCTTCTTCATTTGCTGCTGCATCTACTGAAGGTATTTTGATCTTTGCAGTTGACAATCAAGTTGTCTTTGATCCATTTGATCTAGATATTGATATCACACCTGGATCTACATTGGAAACTCTGAAAGAAAAAGAATACTTGACAGCTTTGGTGATGGCTTTCAGATTGAACGAAGTTTACCTCATACATCAAGTTTATGAGTCGATTCCATTGAAGGACATTCCAATCACAACTTCTGACCTGCCAATTGTCTATGTTGAGAAATTGCTCTCTTTTATTGGTTCAATCACAATGACATCACAACATGTCGAACACAACTTGATATGGATCAAATCGATAGTATCTGCTCATGGTAGATATATCAACACACATAAACATGAATTTGCCAAACCACTGAGGGCTATTCAAAGATTCATAGCCAGAATTGCCAAAGATGTTGTGAGGGTCTCCAAACAGAATGAGTACTCCTATCTATTTCTTCAAGCTACTGATAGTTTGAGTGTTGCGCAAGATGAGGTCGAAGAATATGATGGGGTAGAAGATCAGATAATTGTGGATGCCGAAGAGAGTGATGATGACGATGAGGCTATTGGTGACAACAGTGAACACGACGACAAGGAAAATGGCGGTTGGTTCAGCGGTAAAATAGCGCAGACAAACTTTGATGATGAGGACTCGGAATCAGAATCAGATTCAGAATCAGAGGCGGACTAAGATGGCATATAGTTCCAATATAAAAAGTTCAAGCATTTATACGACAAACGCTCCAGTGTAGAGTATATCTTGTCACTACTAATTTGACTAGCTACATCCAATAACTTTGCTTGGGTCCGCATAGCCTGTGCGATCATGATCTGTCACTTTGAAAGGGTCTCTCGTTGGACAGAGACTAGTTTCAAAAAGGCTTTACAGTGAGTGCATAAGAAAATAAACAAAAAAAAAAAACATAGAGGCCCATCACCGACTAATCAAGCTTCGAGTAAAAAGGCGACCTGCAAAATGTCAGAAACCCCACACTTTCATCGAGTTCTGAATTCCGTGCTGTCAGCCACAAACTCCAAAGACACAACTTCTGAATCCTTGACCTATCTGTTGAATGAACTGGGACAGTTGGTGCAGCTTTCACTTCGGGATGAAAGACTACGAGATAAATTATCGAAGGATGAGAGAATCTGGAGACTAGTGAGAATCTGCTTGGAACAATGCGAATTCAAGGAAGGATGCGAGACAAATCTTAAAGCAAGACTCCTGCGTGGAATCGTCATTTTGGGGAGGAACTTGTTGTCTACTGACAGAGAAGTCGCTACAAGTATGAATCTTCGGGTGGTGATATTCAATTACTTAATGAACTTGAACAATTTACAAATCGATGAAGAAGTTTTAGACAACTCTTACATCAGTGCATTCCAGTTTCTATTCAACCTTACTGTGAACAAGACAGACCATTCTAAAGAACTTTTGCATGAGCTGACTTCTGTGATACAGTCAAAACCAACCTGGTCAGAGCACCTTCTCTTCCCAGTCTTCTCCTACTTCAATAATCTGGCTTCATCTTCGGACCTACTCTCTGAAGCTCTCTCTAACGGTGAACAAAAACCCCTGTTAAACATCCTGTTGCAAGAGTACGAGAAATTTGACATCAATACAGATCTCACTCCATACGGCTTGCTGATAGTTAAGGTTTTCAGTAAACTCATAGCTCACGAGTCATATTTAAAATTCATCACTATATACAACGATCCTGATGATACAATAAGATACTTGGCAGTTGCACAAGCAATAATAACCAGTAAGACATCATGGGAAGTTTTCGAAATGACTGTTATTTTATCTTGGAACTTTGAACTATTTCAACAGACTTTACTTGAGATTCAAACTTTCTTCAATGCGAAATCAACAGAGGAGCCAAAGTTCCTCTACGAGAAAGTGACAAGGGTTCTGGACATTTTCTCACAACTGGCACATTACGACCATGCAAAGCAGTTCTTATTGTCCTATGATGGTGTTGCTACTTTGGTGTCACTTCTGGGTATACTTCACAAGAGCGTTCCACCAAAGAAGTTGAAGGACAGCGAGAGATCTCAAAAATTACAGGATACGGAGATTGAGTATAGAAATTTTCCTCATGTGAAGTCCTTAATAATCGAGATTTTATCACCTTTGGTTTACCTGAACTTCCAGGTACAGGAGGAGATGAGAGAGACTCATGGGTTAGAACTCGTTCTATCAAACTGCATTATAGATGATAATGAGCCGTTTATCAAAGAAAGAAGTATTGTTTGTTTGAGATTCCTGCTTCTAAACAACTTGGCTAACCAGGAGTTCGTATCCAAACTAGAGGCCAAAGAAGTTATCCCTTCCGATACGTTGGATGAAGCTGGATTTGAAGTTGAGATAGTGGACGGTAGAGTAAAGCTCAAGCAGAAGGAGAAAATTACAGAGGTTGCAGATTGATTGAAATCTTTCTTTTGGGATCTTTTGGGTTCTGTTTGAAGGTATTTGTGCTTAACTATTCTTGTGATAACTCATCAACAATAGCAGCTTTAACCAACTCGACATCGGCTTTTTCAATGTATCTTATTCTTAAATCTTTTTCAGCAAGTTCTCTCAACTCTTGTGGCAGAACCTCTTTATCGAATGAATATCCTTCAATAACATCCAATGATTTGTTGACAGCTTCAGCGAATTTGGCAGGATGAGCTGTAGACAAAGAGATGTACTTCACATCAGTCACACCATCAACTTTGTCTTGTTTGATGTGTCTGTAAGAGGCATTGACACCAACAGCAGTATGTGGATCAAGAACATATTTTGCTGGGTTCAAAGTGTAGATGTCCTTAATGGTTGATGAGATCTCAGCATCATCAACTCTTTCACTATCAAAGTCCTTACGAGCAGCGTTGAGGACAGATTCGGGAGCAGTGAATAGACCTGTGGATTTCAATTCGGCGAACCAGCTATATATGGTGCGACCAGCTTCGTCATCTGACTTTGTAACGTTATTTCTGACAAGATACCATAGTAAACGTTCAAAATTTGAAGAGATCAAGATATCCATGGCTGGAGATAAAGTGGCTTTAACATCACCACCTTTTTCATACTTACCACTTTTTAAAAATCTGTCCAAGATATCATTTTCATTGGTAGCAATAATTAATTGGTCAATTGGTAGACCCATTTCTTTGGCATAATAACCAGCCAAAATATCACCAAAGTTACCACTTGGAACGACAAACCTGATTTTAACATCAGAGCCAGCCTTTCTGATCAATTTAAAGTATGAGTAGAAGTAGTATGTTTGCTGAGCAAGAATACGAGCCCAGTTGATGGAGTTGACAGCTCCAACGTGGTATTTCGAGTTGAAGTCAGCATCACCGAAAATTTGTTTGACAATGTCTTGACAATCATCAAAAGTACCTTTGACAGACAAAGTGTGGACGTTCTTGTCTAGAACTGAAGCCATCTGAGCTTCTTGGATTGGAGAAATACGACCAGTTGGGTAAAGAATGAAGACAGAAACATCCTTCTTACCTCTCAAACCATAGATAGCAGCAGAACCAGTGTCACCCGAAGTAGCACCAACAACGGTCAAGATATCTTTTTCAGATTCAGGTTTACCCTCATTTTTACGTTCTAAGAAGTATTCAAACAAGTTACCGACGAACTGTAGCGCAACGTCTTTGAAAGCATAAGTTGGACCGTGGAAAAGCTCCAATAAGTAAAGACCATTAGCTTCATCGATTGGTTCAAGTGGGGTGATGTCTTCGTGTCTAAAAGTAGAGTAGGATTTCTGGATTAAGGTTTTCAAATCTTGACTTGGAATCTCAGATTCTTTGATGTATAGTCTCAAGATCTCGAAAGCTAGCTCTTGGAAGGACAAATCTGCCCATTTGATTAGGAAATCAGGCTCCAGTTGTGGAATAACCGATGGGATGAATAGACCACCATCAGAAGCCAAACCTTTCAGCACGGCATCCTCAAATGAGACTGATTGAGGTTCAAAGGAACGGGTGGAACGGTAAGTTTGTGAAGACATGGTTGACCTTGATATGGCTTGATCATAGAAGACATCGCCATGACTCTTTTTCCTATTTCCAAACTTTTCCATCGCCAAAACAAAAAAAAAAAAAAAAAAAAAAAAAGAAAAAAACACATAATACTGACACGTGATAGAGCACGTGGTATATTCGCGGATTTAATATTTTTGTAGTTTCCTAGGCTTTCAGATACATACCATACGAGATATATACAGGTTGCTTATTGTAATACACAGCTGCGTAGAGTTGTTATTATTGTCTATCGCAATGCTTCAAGTGCTGAGAATACAGAGAGGCACAGTCAGTCGAGTACGCCCTGCACTAGACCTGGGGAGGCTATACCATAAAAAGCAGAAAATTGGAAACCCAGCAACAGCATTTGACAAAGCACAGGATTCTAGCGAATTAGGCAGCTCTCCTCAATCAACGGAGGAAGTGGTCGTTCCTTATTTGAGCAGCTTCAAAATGCTCTACAACTCGGCACAATATGAAGCCAAACATACGGATATTGATGAAATTCATCCATCGACTTCAGAGAATAAAGTCACGAGAGAAGATTGGATCCAAGATGCCGAAAAAGCTACATTGAAAAGAAAAGAAGCGGTAGAAAGAAAAAGCAGAGAATCAAGTGTGATAGGTGTTGAAGGGAACATATCGAATGGAAGAAAAATTACAGTGAACAAAGAATCAAACGTGGTAAGGAGAAAACAAATGAAGACTATACCTGATGTGAGCAACTCGCCTTCCAGAGATGCTGATATTATATCGAAGAAAACAGATGTGGAACATGACACATTGGTTTTAAGCTCATTCTTCACAAAAATAAAAGCTGGAGATGATTTCAAAGAACCGCATCGCCAAGAATATGGAAGAGACTCGTACAGAAGGAAGAACAATGTCAACTACAATACAGGAAAGAGGTCTTCACGAGGAAACTGAAGGACAAACATTTAAGCAGTACATATATCATTTTTACGGTCAAATCGTAATAATACAAGTTTTTTTTTTTGTGTAATTGTTCCAGCTAAACCATTGACCCATCTATAGACGATTAGTGCCAGCCAATAGAGTGATATTCTCAGCTAGCATCCGATCAGTATAGAAATCAGATCTTCTTACGTCATCCTCGTTGTAACCCTCATCACCACTCAAGATCTTCAATAACTTAGCATGTGACTCAACAAACTCATCAATAAAGTTGACAGGATCTTTGGACAATTTGTCGTAGAATTGATATTTACGATGAGAGCTGTGTAACGCTTGGATTCCAAGAATCAACTTAGAGTTTAGTTCTTTGATTGACTCGTCATATTCTGCCAATTTTCTTGACTCTTCTTTCCACAAATTTTGTTCTTCCGCATCATCTAAAGAAACTTCAATATCAATTACAACCTCACCTAAAGTAGAAGCCTTGTCCACTTTGATTTCATACTCCAGTGTAATGGGTTCACTTGGGCTTAGATGCTTGTTCAGTAATTCGATCAAATCTTGGAAGTTGAATCTTGGGACTCCGAATAGCTTCACCAAATTATCGTCACAGTTGATTAATTTTTTGTCTTCAGTAGCTTGGAGGTTGTTGAATTGAATGTAGTGCCATATAGAGTACAATGCTTCGTGTTGTGTGATTTGAGAAACACCAAGTAACCCGGATAGTTCAGTTGAGGTTTTGAATTTAACAGGGAACTCTTTAGGTTGAATGGTGATTTTTGTTTTCAGATTTTCTGTTCCTGGTCTCTTAACATCTAGGCCATCAAATTCGACACGAACGTTGTTTGGGTCATTAGGCTCACTCCACTCGATTATGTGGTCTGGTTTAGGTTGATGTGGAACAAGAGGTGTTGGGTTATCAGGAAGTAAATCGATGGAAATTGCGGACAAGAAAGAGCTGAACTTCTTTCTGTTTGCATCTTGAGCCTGATCATTGTTGACTAATCTTCCTTCGATTCTCAAAGTCCAACTAGGTTCAACACTTTGCTGTGGTTGATTGGGATGTTGTTGTTGCTGTTGCCATGGTTGATTTTCAGCAGTATTGTAAATAAACAGTCTCAAAACCTCTTTCTTTAGTGGAATTTTGCTCAAATTTTCTTGTAGATCGTTGAATCTTCTAGAGGTGAATATATCAAGTCTCTTTTCTGCATCAAGTAGCTTTCTGTAAAGACCAACATCAGGAACTATCTTGTCAATGGATTTGGGAATATTGATATCCGTGGGGCGCGGTTGGGAGGATGTGATACCCTGTTGCACAATGTGCTGAGAATTTTGTGCTGGTGGTGCTCGCGATCCCGGAGTTTGTCTGCTCATTTTTGGTGGTTTCTATCGATAAAAGCGACAGTTGTTTTGATTGTCTTTATTGTTGTTTACGGTGTTTTGTATCGTTTCATTTTCAGAAATCCAGTTAGTTCTGTAATATACACTGGACTTATATTTACACGGGGGATAATTTACCTGTACTTGAACTAGTCGATATTCATAAGTAAAAGAGAGCCAAAAATTCACTTAAAGCGCTTATCATATAGACTCGACACGGGAAACCTCTATTTGTCATCAAAAGTATATGCTGTTTTCACTATGCAATCAAATACAATTCTTGTGAAAAATACCGATCAACCACTTTCAGCTGAAGTGAGCATATACCTCTGCATTGTTAGTCTATCAGCGCGGCAGCTAGTTTTGATAGCACCTCACCTTAAAAGAGTTATCAGATGCAATTCTTCAATAGTCTCATAACAGATATGCTATATTGCCCAGCTGCTTGTACCAAATCAAGCATGGACAATTCACAACTGAGCGAAGGGCATCTAGCTGGTTTGTGAATGTAGCGCTGTTTATTCTGGTCTCAATTGTAAATTCAAAGCCATGTCTTTAGTGCAAATCACACCATCCATAGAACAAGCTTACTTCAGAGCCTGAGGAATCTCTCCATGAGGAATCTCTCCATAAAACACACACCTCAAACATGATACTTTCTCATAGAGCGATCGCTCATTCTGAAAAATACATAGTCAGTATGTAATTTACTCAATACAACCAACGTTGGCTACTTGGTTGATCGCCTCGGCAGGTGTACGCGCGTTTGTGGATGTTTTGATATGCTGCAAGCTACCGGTTCAACAAACGAAAGATCATCAGTTGATAGAACTGCTTCGACACCACTTTTCTCTATGATTTAAGGGAAATAAGACTCCCACAATCATGTCCAACAGTCCGTCAAATAGCACTGATGTTAGCACAAAGCTTCTACAGAATAGAACCATCTCATCGTTGTCCCCCTTTGAACAAAGTCTGTTTAAAGCATCCTACTACCTCTATAACAATAAATTTGGGTCTCTCGTGTCGCATCTAACTTTGATTCTTGTTGCGTTGTCTATCATAGCGTACGGATCGTTTGCTACGTTAGAGGCTCCCAAAAATGCCGAGGTACCTCGTCACAGAAAGGTCAGAGCTGTGCGCATTCTTGGTGGCGCTGAGGATAAGAAGAGGAAGAAAGAAACGACAACGCACAACAACTCACTCGATGGCTACGTTACAGAGAGATATGCCCTTCTACTACCCTTTTTCTGCGCTGCTGCACTAGTGTCGATGCACTATGTTATGAAACGCTTTGATCCCGCAAGCATTTCCTATTATTTAAGCCGATATACTATGCTGATCAGTGTCGTATCATTCCAGGCAATTTTGAGCCATACTACAAAAATCATTCTATACAGACTTGAAACAAAACTGGATTTAACTCAAGTCATTCCACGATACCACTTTGCAATCAAGGAGGACAAACATGTTCTCGAAGACTCTGAAATCCAGCCAAACTACGAATACGTTGATTCCAAAGGGAAACAACCAATGCTGAAAGAAGCACCATCTCATTTCATTCCACCCAAAGACCTCAAATCCAAATCACAAGTGCTGAACGTATACATATCTTCCATTGATCTATTCACAACAGCCACTGCACTTGTCCTAAGCTTTCTGTATTCTAAACATCAAGATACTTTGAACTGGTTTCTTTCGGACTTGGTTGCCTGCACCTTAGCATTCTCAGGTATTAATAACCTAAAACTAAACTCATTTGTTACAGGTGCTATAGTTCTCGTGGGTTTATTCTTTTATGACATATACTTTGTGTTCCACACAGATATAATGGTTTCAGTTGCTACAAAGATTCAAATACCAGCCTTGTTAAAGATCCCGTCAGGGGCTAATTACACTAAAAATGTTATTGATAACACAACTGATTACATTGTTCCAAAACTACCTCTTTCCATCTTAGGTCTTGGTGATATTGTGATTCCCGGTGCTTTCATTGCTTTCTGTTTGAGGTACGATTTATACAAGCATCATAGATCTACCAAGGCGGAGTATCATTATCTAACCTCGTTTAAGATGGTTTACTTTTATACAAGTCTTTTGAGTTATATCGTCGGGTTGATCCTTACATTCATCGCTTTGAACAAATACGATACAGCACAACCTGCTTTACTTTACCTCAGTCCCTCACTGTTAATCGGTCTTCTTGTAACCGGATACCTGGAAGGTGACTTAATGGAGATCTGGAATTTCCAGGAACACGTTGAACACGAAATAGGAGATCCAGTCACTGAGAAAGAAACACTGATATCAAAGGATTCAGCGGCGGAGAAGATTGTCAATATATTTGGAGAAGAGTTTGAAGAGGATGAGGATGTGGATTTTGAAGACTCACAAAACACCGATTATGACGAGGACTCACTGGAGTATCATTTCGATGTGTCAGGTGGAATTATACGTATCGAGGTACAGAATGAGGACGATTATGAAGATTGATGAATAAACAGTTGTTTACTCTTTTCAATGAAAGATCCAATCTTGTTCAACTGCCACTGTCTGTAGAGGGTCTGCAAAAGGTACGAGAATATCAGGTCAAAAAATATTCATTATAGTATTAAAGTGGGCATAAATAATTAGCAGCATCATGGGCCAGTCACAAATGTGGTGATGCTTTCAATATGATAAAAATTCTCTATGTACTGGTGGTGACCCACTACTTGCATTGAAAAGTAGTAGATAAATGATTGGAAGAAGACTCCATGTGGCATTAGAAATTAAGTTTGGTGAATTAAATCACGGTCATTCAATCGATCGATGTGGTAGCAGCTTTATTGTAGGGGAATAGTAGGGAAAATATTTGTAACACCACGAGGCTAGAGCAGATACCGCCTCATATTAAGATTAAGAGTGTCAAAAAAGTCTTCAGGATCATTGATGAAAGTCAATTGAGGTGAAGATAATGAACGTTCTCTTCTTCAGGGAGAGTAAACGCAAAAAACTGGTAGAGCACACATAACAAAAAGTCGTGTCAAAACAAAAAAAAAAAAAAAAAAACAAATATAAAAAACATTGATAGCAGCATAATCAGTCCGAAATCGAACGAGTGATCGTTGTACAACTTCACTTCTCATCATCAAACATGGGCAGTTTCATAAGCACATAAAGATATTAAAAAGATTGCAATTCTCAAATTTGTTTGGTTCTTTGAAGTCTTTCCTTCCAAATTAACAACACCATTTCCCATCCCATTATCAAAGCAACGATACCAACATTGACGTTCAGTGTGAACATTCCAGTTAATCCTCTGTACTCCAAAGCTTGGACGGTCTGATCGTTACTTTGCATGAAAATCAAACCACCACATATTAAGCAGAAACTGGTGATTAATTCAGTGAATGGTCTAGCTGGAGAAAGGTTTTTGTTAGGAACCAACATCAATAGAATAAAGGTCAATAATCTGAAAAATGAACCGTAAGATAACAGGTAACCCCATTGCATATGAATCATAGTGGAAGTACTAGAAGCTTGTTCATGTTGTGACATCAAGATACCGGTCCAAAAGATGGTGAAAACAGGAAATGGGTTTGGTGAAAAACCTGGTGAACCAGCGTGAATTGCTTCAGGGCAGATTTTAGTGTTTGACATAGTTTGAGTGAATCTCCAATCTGACAGGATATGCTCTGTTGCCAAACCACAAAGACCAGAACCAATGTACATGAAGGCAATAGATGCGTGCTGCAAATCTTTTGGAGCCCAAACACCAGGTTCAGCAGCAAGATGTTCCAAGAAGACATTCGTTGTTCCATAGAAAAAGATCAAAAAGCTTTCAAAACCTTCCATTGTAATTGTTCCAAGTGGAACATACTTGTACCAGAAACTGTTTGAATCAACTTCATTTTTAAGAACAATCATTTTGTTCCAAGCAAAACCAGCCTTTTTGAAACAACCGCAATAACGTGCCAAAGACAAGATTCCCAAAGAAACAAAAACACCGCCTTTAATGAAATGAGCCAAGATGTTGAACACATGTGTTCCTAGAGCAAGCAGATTACCTGTAGCCACACCAGTTGAGACATAGACAAATAGGTATAATAACATTGGAATGTTCATGCAAACAAAAACAAATGAGATTATACTATGGAATTTTCCAGAAATATAGGTGATTCTATCATTTTGAAGCAGTTTAGCGAGCAAATTATCTCTCTTTCTGGACCCAATGACTGAACGTCTTGCTGGATGATTCGATGGTTCTGAAGATGATGAACTATCCAGGTAGTCATTTCCAGCTTCCAGATCCAATGAATCCTTGTAAGTCTCAGGACTTGAATGTCTTTGTGAAGTAGCTGCATCGTTTGATGATCTCGAATCACCGTCAATCAATGTGGATGGCGATGGGGAGCGTGAACCGTCATTTTCTAAGTCAAGATCTTGCAATGGAATGAATTTCGAATTATATTCATTGTTATTAACCCATTCGCCTGAAACCCAATTTCCAGCACAGTAAAAAATGGCAATGACATACTGAAACAATGAAGCAAATAAAAGAATCCATGACATTTTTGAGTACGCATTGTTTGGATACAAATTTGGTGAATTTGCACCAAAAACTTTGAGTGAAATCAAAGAAGACAAAAGAACAAGATTATGTAAAGTCAAAAAAGGGAGATACCATCTAGACTTCACACTGTTGAACATCATAGTGATTGGATAAAGGAAGATGAATGCAATGCAGATGGTGACAACGTGATACCAAAGAGCGGATTTGTGATGAGTATCAATAGTGAAGAAAGTAGTGGTGTTGTAATCTTCCCAAAACAGTCTCTCAGCAGGTGTCAACTCAGTTTGCAAAATTGGCATACCATGGTGGTGCTTGTCTTCGTGTGGAATTGGAACAAGTTCGGTGGCGTCAGTGGAGTCAGAAGAACCTGTACCAGCGACATCCATATGGTGGGAATCATCGGCCAGCGGTACCGCCAAACTTAAAGACACGAGGTAAAGGAATAGAGCTTTGTTCAGAAGCATGGTATGATGATCAACAATCCAGGTATTTGATAAGTATAAACTGTGCTTTTCCGTATAAAAGTTGCTTTGTATTCGTGTATTCTCAAACGGGTGGGATTGACCTGTTCCTGAAAGAGGGTTTGAGACAATAGAACGTGTTTAAAGACTCAATTGATCTCAATTTAAATCACAATATGAACCGGAAGTGATGTGTGGTATGAGAGAGAATAGCAGAAAGCTTTATAGGTACAGCCTACTCAAGACTTTGAAGTAAATCGGATGATTTTTTGGAGCTTATATAGGAACCCAGAATTTTTGTCATAAAAGACCAAGTCACTTAGACCTTTTGGGAATTGTGCATAATTATGCAGTAACAACTCAGTTTTTTTGCTTAGTAAGTCGGTTTCGGCAACATTAGTTTGGCTGGTGGGATTATGTTTCTTGCTTGAATAAAGTTTAGTTAACATGAACTCAAACATTGAGTGTAGTTGAACTTGGAGCTGATCCATCAACGACTGCAGTTGTAGTTGTTGTTGGAATGATGAGTGTAGCCATTTCTTCAATTTCAAACCCCGGTGGTGCTCAACGCCTGAATCTTCCATATATCGATTGATGCACGTAATTCACGGCCTCATCTGGGTTCTGGAAAGAACGGAAATACCGCAAGTTCCGGTTTTGGGGCAACATTCAGAAATATTAGATGAACGGTATATAGCGATTTACCGATGATATCTTTACTATACGGGCTCTGACGACGTCTGCTTGTATACACTTTTACTCTAACAATATGAGAGACCTCATAACCTTTGATGTTACTACTCAACCGTCATCTGAGAGTATTGATTCTCCTAAGAAATCATGACTAGCGCATCGCCCGGTCGCGTAGCTTAGCCATCGACAACATCCATGATCAGCTTTTGTTTGAGGATAATGATTACAAGACGGCTCGGGGTTCGAGAAACACAGTGGGCAAGGTACTGGCTGTCGTAAGTACTGGGGCAGGGTTATTATCATGTGCATTAAATTCCATGTTAGTTCCATCAGATGTTCCACAAGTGGTTTACATGATCTGATTGGAGAATTCTATTGCAGAAATACAATCAAAATAATTGAGTTAAAGAGGACATTTGAGGACTAATAGCTTTGCCAGATGTATACAACGAACTTATTAATGTATTTGAAGTGAAGGTTCATCAGAAACGTAATGTTCTACAGGGCTCAAGAACTCCCGGAAGAAGGTCCCTTTACCGATTTCAGAGCCCGCGCCAAAGTCGATTAGGTGATCGACGGAGTATCGCGGTACAGGCGGGTTCTTTATATCGATCATATATATGGGCTGCAACCTCAACCGAGTATACAGTTTTTTTTGCACTACTACATGTACTTTCTTGACTTGAATAGCTACTACGTTAACATAGAAAGAGTAGTTTCACTTAGAGCCAAACAAATGACTGAATAAGGATACCGCTAATGTGATGTTATGCAAGTAATTTGTTCTCAGCCTCAAAGATTTTAGTGTACGAAACGGTACATACAAGCACATCTATTCTAAAGTATACACGTCAATTTCATCATCAACCTCATAGTATTCATCTGTCAACTTCTTTGAGATTTTCCAAAGATGGACTATGTTATCATCAGCTGCTGATGCTAAAGTCCATGGAACTTGTGGATTGAATGAGATATCCGTAATTGTTGACGTATGACCAGCGTGCATCATAAACAACTCTGGAGCACCATCATCCTCATCTTCTTGAACTTGTTCCTCACCAATTTTTTTGATATCCCATAGAATAACCCTACGGTCAGCAGAACCAGATGCTATAATGCCATCGTTATGTGGATCCCATTGCAAAGTACTAATAGAGTCAGAGTGACCCATAATAGTGTGGAGTTTATGGGCTGGATTTCTTAGATCAAATAGTTCAATCGTAGAATCTTGTAAACCAACGGCGTATAAATAGGAAGAGTGCTGGGAAAAGGAAATAGTGTTGATCGGCGATGCCCTGGAAACTGATACGGTAGCCTGTAGGTCTCTGAAATCGTATAATTTGATTGTTTTGTCATCACTCACTGAACCGAAAAGGTTTTGGTTTTTATTGTGCCATTGGACATCATTCACAATATCTGTGTGCTCTCTGAAAATATTGGTAGGTTTCTCTGTTTGTGAAATGTCCCATAGGGCAACGGTCTTGTCATCTGAGGAGGTCAAGAGCTGATTCTTGACGTGTGGATTCCATGAAAGACCATAACCGTTCTCCGTATGATGTCTCAGAAGAGTAGCTGCTTGTGATTTCTCACCATCGATATTATAAAGAAAAACATCACCAGAACCACTTATGGTAGACACAATAGAAGGATCGATAGGATTGTGACGAGCTCTATTAACCTCATCTTTGTGTTTAAATTTCTTTGAGATTCTAAGCCTAGCGTTGACATTTTTTGCCTTTTCATTGGCAGCATCTGATTCGGCTTCTTCTGTTAGTTCTCCATCCTTTCTTTCTTTATGTTCTTCAGATGAAAGAAGAGCTTGTGGCAATTGTGTCGAAGCGATTTTCAAGTAATCGGCATCTTCACCGGAAGTGTGTGTTCCTAGGAGCAACCTTTGCGAAAAGGCTCCGTCTTCTATCTTTACTAGATCTGGGAGCCATTCCACCGTCAAACTTGGCCATGTTAGAGCAGTCTCCGAGACAAAGTCGTACATGAAGGGACAATTCTTTCTCCAAAGTTGGTATTCTTCTTGGATGGTCAATATTTTGGATGGTTGGTCATCTTCGGGAACATCTTCCCAATCACCAGCACCGCCAGCAGAATCTCCAAAGGTGACTTTACTCATTCTGTTTATGCCTTAAATGAAAAGGTCTCTTCGTATCAAGATATCTCTGTGCTGAAGTAGTGCTTTGATAATTTGACGCGTCGGTCCAGTTTTTTCGTAATGTGCCCGCGAATTCATTCTGCTCCGAGGGGCTTCAGCAAGTGAAAAATCAGGATCTCTCGAAATGTAACTACTCGTCTATCCTCTGGATGCAAGAGCTTTTCAAACCATGGCCACAGAATCAGGGAAGGTAAGTTTTCTTATTATTGTTATTTTGTAAATTACATCCACTGATATCGTCATCTCTAGACTCCCGATGCAGACCAATTGAAATTTATCGCCCTTGGAGGTGGAAGTGAAGTTGGTAGATCATGCCATATTCTTCAATACAAAGGGAAGACCATCATGCTTGATGCTGGTGTGCATCCAGCTTTTCAAGGAATAGCTGCTCTTCCCTTCTATGACGAGTTCGATCTGTCCACAGTTGATATCCTGTTGATCTCCCATTTCCATTTGGACCACGCCGCTTCACTTCCCTATGTGATGCAGCATACAAACTTCAAAGGTCGTGTCTTTATGACACATCCAACGAAGGCTATTTACCGTTGGTTACTTTCAGATTTCGTTAAAGTGACGTCTATTGGGTCATCGACAACGCTGTATACCGACGAGGACTTATTTGAATCATTTGATAGGATTGAAACCATTGATTATCATTCTACTATTGAGGTTGACGGTATAAGGTTCACTGCATATCATGCCGGTCATGTTCTTGGTGCTGCTATGTATATGATTGAAATTGGAGGTCTTAAGATTTTTTTCACTGGTGACTACTCGAGAGAAGAGAGCCGTCATCTGAACTCTGCTGAAGTTCCTCCTATGAAACCTGATGTTTTAATCACGGAGTCTACTTTTGGAACAGCTACACATGAACCCAGGTTGGAGAAAGAACTTAGGTTGACTAGCCTGATCCACTCCACACTAACAAAAGGTGGAAGAGTTCTGTTACCGGTGTTTGCTTTAGGTACGGCCCAAGAGCTTTTGTTGATTCTGGACGATTATTGGAAGAATCATCAAGATTTACAGAATGTAAACGTGTACTTTGCATCATCATTAGCTAAGAAATGTCTTGTTGTGTTCCAAACGTATATTAACATGATGAATGATAGTATCAGAAAACAATTCAGAGATCAAAATTCCAATCCTTTCCAGTTCAAACATGTGAAGAACATCAAGAATCTTGACAAATTTGAAGATTTTGGCCCATGTGTAGTTGTGGCAAGTCCTGGTATGTTACAGAACGGTGTTTCTAGAGAGCTTCTTGAACGATGGGCTCCTGATTCCAGAAACTCTGTGATTTTAACTGGTTATTCCGTGGAGGGTACCTTAGCTAAAAACTTGATCATGGAGCCTGATCATATCCCTTCTGTATCAAATCCAGATACACAGATCCCGAGAAGATTAAACATAGAAGAAATATCGTTTGCTGCACATGTTGATTACGAACAAAACTCGAAGTTTATCGAGTTGGTTGACCCAAAATCCATTATTTTAGTCCATGGTGATACAAATCCTATGGGTAGATTGAAATCAGCTTTGCTATCTAAATACTCAAAAGTAAAAGGTACAGATAAAGAAGTTAAGGTTTATAATCCAAGAAATTGTGATGAATTGAGTCTTGAGTTCAAAGGTTTGAAAATCGCCAAAGCCCTCGGATCAATAGTTGAAGACAAGGGTAGAGATGTTATAAACGGTGTCTTGGTATCCAAAGATTTCGATTTGAATTTGATGAAGGTTGATGATGTTAGAGAATATGCAGGTTTGACATCTACGATTGTGAAGGAACGCCAAACCATCCGTGTCGAAGCCGGGAGAGACTTGATACAATGGCATTTATCTCAAATGTTTGGATATGTTGATGTCTTGATTGATGATAAGGATGAATACGAAGTCAAAATCATGAATGAGGTTACAATCAGTCTCATTAACAGTATTTGCTCCATCGAATGGACTAGTGGTATAATCAATGATACTATTGCTGATTCTGTCGTTGCAATTTTGATGTCTGTCGATTCCTCTCCCGCCTCAGTGAAAATCTCATCAAAAACTCATAATCACTCACATACAGACAACTCCTTGGCTGATTCGAAAGTAACTACAAGAATTAATAGAATCACTAAGATGTTGGAGGCCCAATTTGGCGATGCTTTTTCAAATAATGACGATAGGACCGGTGCGACAGTAAAGATTGGTAAGAATGAGGCTATTATCAACTATTTTGAACTCACAGTGGAATGTCCATCCAGACCATTGAAAGGTAGAATAGAAAACATTCTTAACAGAGCTACAGAACTTGTTGCTCCATTAGCGCAAAGTGGGAAGGTTGCATAAAGACGTAAAAAACAAATCATTATATATTGTACTCTCATTAAAGAAGATGAACGCCATTTTAATCAACCCGCAAACCCATATCTGTAGCCTAGAAAGCTGTTCTCAAGACATTTTGTCTTTGATGTCTGAAAGTTATACTCTCTTGACGTTCCAAAGCATAAAGTGCCTTATCCAATGAAAACTGTGCATAATTCTTACCTTGCACAAATTCCCTTCTCAATGTTTCATAACTTGTAGAGAATCCAATTGGTAGCCTTTTTCTAATTTCTCTCTCGATTCTTCTTACTTGATCTTGAGTCTCCGGCGAAACATTTGAGATACCTTGGCCAGCAGCATCCATAGTAGAAGCTTGGAATAGTCTGATAGCTTCTTCCACGTGTTGTTCAGTAGCAACTGGAGATAAATGTAGCTTAGCCAATGACTCCGAAATACGGATGATGGCTTCTAATTGACGAATCGTGATTGGGATGGAAGACCTTTCTCTGGTTTCTGCCTCCTTCAATTGAACTTGTTTTCTAATCTCCACAAAATGTGAACTGAGTTTCTCAGCACCTTCAGGGGACAATCTTGGTGCACATCTTGCACGACAGTAAGAAATATATCTCTTCATTTTTTCCAATGGGATTTCACCATCTTGATCCTGCTGGTTGTTTCTCCCCATATGAATGTTCAACACGTGATTGGCAATTGACACATCTCTGGATTCGTTATGATCATCCTTAACGATGAAGATCATGTCGAAACGAGACAGGACTGTGGATTGGAAATCAATATTCTCACCAGGTGTCTTCATTTCATCATAACGGCCAAAGATCGGATTAGCAGCTGCAAGAACACTGGTTCTGGAGTTTAACACTGTTGTAATACCAGCTTTTGCAATTGAAATGGTCTGTTGTTCCATTGCTTCGTGGATAGCAACACGATCTTCATCTCTCATCTTATCGAATTCATCGATACAAACAACACCACCATCTGCAAGAACCATTGCACCACCTTCCAAGTAAAATTCTCTTGTCTGTGAGTCTTTTTGAACGGAAGCCGTCAAACCTGCAGCAGAGGAACCTTTACCTGAAGTGTAAATTGAAATAGGACTGACTTTATCAACAAACTTCAATAGTTGAGATTTGGCTGTACCTGGGTCACCCAGCAACAAGACATTGATATCACCTCTTAGTCTCATTCCATCCGGTAGTAACTTCTTGGAACCACCCATTAACAAACACGCGATGGCCTTTTTGATATCGGCATTTCCATAGATAGATGGTGCAATCGAATTGGCGAAAGCTTCGTATAAGTCTGGATGTCTTGATAACTCAACAAATTCTTCTTCTTCCTCCTCCGTGAAAATAACGTTACCAGCAGCATTATGATCGACATCTGTTTGAATACCCATCACTTTGATGAAAGGGTTTCTGATAGCGACAGCTGAAGCACCTTTCACTTTAGTTTGATAAATGGAGTAAATTCCATTGATTGTACAACGGGTACCTGGAACAACTTTATTTGTCAAATAACGATCAACTGAAAGAAGAACGTGTCTAGGCATTTCACCTACTGGCACCATCTCTGGTAGTTCTTGTAGTTTCAACACCTGTTGGTCAATAAACTGTGATTTATCGTGGACAACAACGTAGGGATCTGGAGGGCAATTATTCTTCACACCATCAGCTGGGACGGCATTACAAGTCTTTGGAAGCGCAACAGAGCCAAAGCTAGAAGCAATTGTCTGTCGTTGGATGTGACGGCAGTTACGACACATCATTTGAATGGCAGTGGCCTTGGACGATAAGACCGACGCACTAATGACAATACCACTGACACGAATGATTTTAGAAATGTGAGCAGCATCAAGTTCCCTGATTGTAAGTTTCGAGGCACCGGACTTCAAGATAAGTTGACAGATTGGGAAGTTAGTTGGTATTTCAGATTCTTCCAAAAACACGATTCTTTTGGCAACTTCAGTAATGGCTCTTTCGAATAGAGGCACCAACTCAGCAGGTTCATCCATCAAATTTTTATGGAGTACTTCCTTATAACCGATCAAATGTTCGGATTCAACCGTGAGCGAATATTCCTTCACCAACAAGTTCTCTCTTAGCTGGTTACGATAGATGAAATCAGTACCGACTCTGAACTCCAAGACAAAACTCTTGAATGCTGCGATGACTTCTTGATTGGACGTGTCACGGTCATTTTCATCTGCTGGGAAGACAGGTGCCGTGAAGACTTCAGGACGATCGAAAGACATTTTGCCAGCAGTGGGTGATTCAGCTCTTTGAATGTTGTTGGTGAGCTACAGCATGTTTGGGAAGTGCGAATTTTTGTGGATATTTTTCATGTCAATGGTGATTTCCGCTTTAGGAAAATTAATTGTCTACAGACGCGTCGATATTGTCGATATTATACCAGGTGACTTGTCTATCTACATATGTCAATTTAAAGCGATTTTAAATACTCCAAAGCACCTTCCAGTTCATCTTTACCGAAAGATGTGACTTTACCCTGCCATTTGCCTTTACCACCACCTTTCAAGTTCTTGATGAAAGTTTGCAGTTGTTTCGCAATCTCCAAGGACTTTGCTGCATCTTTAGAATAAATAACAACGGAACCACCTTCTTTACCCTCACCGGATATTAACACCAGCACCTTGTTCTCACTTTCGTCCACTTTTTTGGAAACGTTCTTGAAGAGTTGTAATAAATATTCGAGACCAACATCTGGTCTATGAGCCACCGCAACATCATGTTTGGTCAACTCCTCCAAAATCTCATTTGACTGGTACAAGGCAACTTCGTCTCTCCATGATGACTCTTTCTTGGATGATTTTCTGTAGTTCAAGCTCAAGGTATTCACTTTTTCAGTGATGTCTTCCGCCTGACAAGATAAATTTTGTGATGTCTGTCTCAAGATCTTATGGGAAGACACTGCAAATTGGCGGACTCTATCTCCAGCAAGGAAATGTAATCTTGAGTTTGTACCACGAACAGAGGTTTGGTGTAGTAAAGCAATCGAAAGTATCTGTGCAGTAGATTGCAAATGCGTTCCACAGCATGGGTTACTATCCAACTGGCCAATCTTTATCACTCTCAAGACCCCTTTTTCAAGATCATAATCATCTGGCATTTTCTTCTTATCCACAAGATCCTTTTCCGGAACCTCCACAGTGATTGGAATGGCTTCTTGGATTCTTTCATTGACTTCTTCGCTGATCTCGGCAACTTCTACCTCACTTAATTGACGTGGGATCTCGATGTAGTTGATCAGCTCACCCATATTCCAACTCAATGTTGGTAGATCGTATTTGTCCAAGACAGCAGAGAGCAAATGTTGACCTGTATGCTGTTGCATATGGTCCAGTCTTCTCTTCCAATTCAATTCAAGTAGGACCGTTGTACCAACTTCCAAAGGCTCATCTAATAAATGAACGGCCCTCAGTTTATCCCTTCTAATGAATCCAACATCATACTTCTTACCGGATTCTTGAGAGATAATTGTACCAGTGTCACTTGGCTGACCACCACCTTCAGGAAATAGGATGGTATTTTCCAGCTCAACTGCATACTTTTTCACAGCTGGCGTGGTCTTCTTCTTTTTAGATTTTGAGGATAAGTCCTCGATTGGCTTATCCTCATTACATGACACAACAACCGTGGAAAACTGCTTCAAAAAAGACTCTTGCTGGCATTTCAAAGCACCAACAATAGCAAGGATTGGGGAGACTACTTCAGCTGTCATTCTAGCGTTACTTAATTGACGTATGAATAGTTTCAGCATTCAAATGATAGTAATTCAATCTCGATGGCAATAAATCTTCAATTTTTAGGTTGAGTAAGCCACCTTTTCCGATATTTTCATTGGTTACCCAGCAAATACTGATCTATGAATTTATATGTACAGAATTTATATACATCTATGCTAGTATGAGTACCTAAAGTTCATATTCTCGATATCAGTCAAATCTCTGAACTCGTAGTTTTCAGGCAACGTGACTTGGCCGTTTTCTTCTTGGAGCTTATCTCTCTTGTCATTCTCTCGTTTGGATATCAATCCTAGTAATCCAGCAAGAGGAATCGAAGCAACAGATGTAACAATTAACACAATCTTAGCTGATCTATACTCTGGGGCCTCATTGGCTCTGAATAACTGAGGCCCAATCAATGAACCGATAGAAAAGGCAACCATGGTCAATGCGTTTCTTGCAAGTTTCTTTGTGTGTCCTGCTGTGTTTGCACTATTCCATGAGTACAACAAAGCAATGACACCAGTAGCTCCCATATTCAAGTAAATGGCAATCAAATTTGCAACTTTGTTTGATGTTGTGAACATTATAACGTATCCAACGACACCAGGAACACACATGCCCATAAAGATCAGAGTTCTATGACCGATGTAAGAACACAGATAAGAACCACCAAGAATAGCAATAATCATCGCTGCACCAACTGGCATTTGAACCAGAGCTGCAACTTTGTTTGTGAATCCGAATGATTTGATTATTGTCACTGACCATGTACCCAAAGCACCAGTTGAGATCATGGAGATGATTGTTAGAAAGAACAGGACCCATGTGTGTCTATCCTGGAACAACAGTTCTTTCAGTTGTTTAACTTTATAATGTTTATTTTCGGTTCCAGTCTGGTTGACTCTGATATGTTCCAACACTATTAGCTTCTCTTCATTTGTCAAAAAAGTGGCAGTTGTTGGACTATCTGGCAAGACGAAATAGGTAAAGATACCAAATGCAATAGTGACAATACCCATCACAAGAAAGAAGATCTGCCATGATTGAAACTCTGGATTTTCAATATGCTGGAAAGCAAAAGATAACAAACCACCAACAATGGTGGAAACACCTGCACAAGCAGTCCAAATACCGGTTCTTTGTAAGTTTTCACTTCTGGTCCAATACATTGAAGATATAACTATTAACCCAGGAGATAAAGAGGATTCAAAGATCCCCAATAAAGTTCTCACAATCATTAAAGTGGCATAGGTATGGCAAGCAGCATGGCAAGCAACAACGATACCCCAAGCGATGATGCAAAAGCTCAAAAACCTCCCAGTTGGTAACACCTGTAGTAAATAAGATGATATTGGCTCAGCAAAGATGTATGCACCATAGAACATCGTACCAAGATTGGAAAACTCATTATTTCTCAAATCCTTCTTGATGCCCATGACACCAGCATAGTTCAACAAGTTCTTATCCAAGAATTGAAGAAAATAAGCACCACACATAATGAACATGATTCTAGAGTCAATCTTTCGTCCCAAAGATTCAGGATAATTGGCATTGTCAATGTGATGGAGTTGCAAGTTCTCAGTTGTTAGAAAATTCATCGCTTCATCAGGGTCTGAGTCAGCTAATGTCGTTGTTTCCGATTGAAATTCTGAGTCAAGGACATTCTTCGTGGCCTCCTGTGCTCGTGGAGTCTTCTCAGATACTTCGATTCGTACTTCCTTCATGAATCTGGGAGAATAGGGTTGTGCTTGGGATATACGCGTATTTTGTAGAGCAAACGTCGGTGAGGCCCTTTCAAATAAATACAAATTAATTTTTAGGGCCCTTTGACTATAACTCGGATTTCTGGTTTTTGCTCGCGAGAACTAACTAAATCAATAAACTTTACAATTCGATGGGCTGGTATAAATAAGCGTGTATATCGTGCATCTCATGAGCTTTTGTGCTAACTATTTTGTTCTTGTATTCACTGATTGGTGAATAAAATTAAGCCAGTGTTGTGTTGGTGTCATTAGTCAAAAACTTTGGTATCAAACCATTAATTCTCCATCTCCATCTCAACTTTCGTTTGGCTTCAATCAACCAATGTGCCGAAGCCAAATCTTCGGATTCCTTCAATTTTCCTTTTAGACCAGTATCACCCCTATTAAGCTGTGTTTGTAATTTACTGATCAATGTGATAGAGAATGTATCTTCTGTGTTTTTCTGTCTTTTACATGCAGGCTGACCTAATGCCTCTTCAATGTCCTCCACATCTTCTGGAACTGGTTCGAGATTTGCAATAGATTGATCAAAATCCTCCAAGAGTTTAGACAGCATCTCGTAACGTTCCGTGCAACCTGAACAAACAAATTCATTGAAATTTGGATGTGCAGGAAGACGCGAGCTTAGCTCGTATAAGGGTATTTCACAGATAACACAGTACTTGAGTGATGATTTGGCGCTGTTCAGTGAAAAATTGCCAACTGGTTCGTCGTATTCATCTGAAAGCTTCAAAGTTGGCCGAGAAATGGAGGATATGGTGTTCAGTGAACTGACAGAGGAAAACAATGATTGAGTTGTCTTCGCACTTTGATACTCAGTGCTAATCGACCCAAGTTTTATGGAGTTCCTGACATCCATTTTTTCGTAAGCCTCGTCTTCTTCAACAATGCAGCTTGTCAAAAGTGTGGACTCTGAGGTAGAAGTGCTAGTTTGACTGACATTTCTCAGATTGGATGACGTAGTGGTGAGAATGGTTTTCACTCGGTTGAGATATGTAGGGGATCCATTGGTACCAAAATCCATGGATGTATCGTTGTTTTCAAACGTCTTTAACGATATCTTCAAGTCTGCAACTGAAAGTTTTTTCCTCTTCAGCAGTTTCTGTTGGATGTAGTCCTCCACAAGAACAATAGGATCTACCTCCATAGCATCTGCAGCGGCGTCTGGTTGGGGATCGAGTACAGGACTGTTGAGTATCTCTGTCACTTTCTCAGGTTGTGAATGTGCTGGCGGTGGAGCAAGTGGGAATGAAGTGAGTTGCGAGTTGTCTAGCATATCAAGACGCGAACGCTTCGTGTTCAGAACGAATGGAATAGCGCGGTCATTTTTATTGATTCTAGGGATATAAAGAGGAGTTCTGTTTCTAGCTTGGGCTCGCATCTGTGCTCTGTGTTTGGTTACCAGTGGACTTCTGTAGGGTGAATTACAGACTGAACTTGAGATTGAACTGCTTTCAGAAGGCGAGTTGTACACATTGGTGATGTCCTCCATTCTTAAAACAACACAACTTGCACTGGGGACTCGTGTAACTTATTTCGAGTTGGTGGGTACTATGGATGCTCGATCAAAGCTTATGGCGCCTGTATGGGGGTTGAGTCAGGGGGGCGTCTGTGAGAAAATGAGCGTTGCGGGAGGTAGCAAAGGAATTTTGCTAGGGGCAATTGGGATGAGGTTGGAAAATGTTTGAGGCAAAGCTTAAAGATGTACCATCTGTGATTTTTTTCCCCTTGTATAGCTAGCTTCTAGAAAAAAGTTGTACGTGGAATTGCAGGTTTTGTTAGCTAAGAATTGTAAACAAAGAGCAGCCGAATTCGGAAATTAAGTGCATCATAGAAAACACCACCGAAACTGGTATGCGCAGCACAAAAGTACAGACCAGGGCTTGTTTCCACATCTGCCAAAACTGAATATGTTGGTAGCTCAGATTATGTAGACAAGAGGCAACAAATGTCCAACTATGGACAAGCGCTGTACTACCGACAGTTGACTAAAACGACTATAAGCGTTTCCGAGCTAACCTTCTTTCTATTTACCCTGCATCATTTCTATCATCCAGATCACAAACATCCAGATTTTCAATAGCCGTTCCCTAAGTACCTAAGACAATTCATTCTGCACTAAATCTTATAGTATCCAGTTCCTCCTCAGTCAGTTGCACATTCAAATCATCTCTCTCCAATTGTGCTTTTAAAATTAGTACTTGAAAATCAATAGAAATCAACCTATTTCTGGACTGTTGTAATTTCCTTTGACTCTCTAAACTCTTCTTGAATGAAATCTCGCGCTCTTCTCTAATAGCTTTAATCTCAGCTTCATTACCAGGACCCATACTTCTAAAATCAGAACCTCTTATTTTATCCAACCCCAAAACACTGATCCATGGTGCTGTATATTGTCTGACGGGTTTATCTTGTTTCCCTGTTACTGAAATTGGCACCACACTAGGAACCGGGGTTGATGAGTGTGATCTGTGCACTTTGGGATCAGAAGAGTGTGAACTTTGATATGAATTGGTTCTTTGATAAGGTGATGACGACTGGTACCCTGCTCTAGGCTTATAAGCGCCTCTATGGTTCTCTCTGTATGAGTTGTCTCGTCCGCCGTAATCTCGCCCACTTCCTCTGAAATCTTCTCGTTGGGAGCTTTGGTCTCGGTTATATATTTGTCTTTCCTGGTTTGAAGTAGCTTTCCCATCGAAGTCCGTCGTTTGTGTTTGTCCATCTCTTTGATCAAAAGAGTCAACATATCGGTTTTCATATCCACTCCTATAACCCCCTCTACCTCTGTACCCACCTCGAGTCCCATATGAGTCTCTCCTGTTGTCGTAGTTGAAACTTTTGTGACGATCGTTATAGCCGCTGTTTTTTATGTCAGTATTTCGAGTAGATAATTTTCAAGCTAACAAACTTACCCTGATTGATAGTTCCTTCTCATTGATTCTTTATATAACAGTGGTTATGATGTATATGTCGACTTTTAACCTGTCTTCGTTTGTTTTACGGTTGTTGTGGGCCCTCAAAACTTGGCTTCCTGTGGTGACAGATGTTTTTTTTTCTTGCGAGTCACTTTTGGAGAAATCGTTACCCTGCCCTATGACTACATTGAATTCTTGTAAACATTCATTTAATTAGACACGCGAGCCTTCATTAACTCTTCGTATGTTATATCTCCATCATCTTCATTAGTCACCCACTGTAAAATATCGTTGAACATGCGAGCTGAAGCATCCAGGTCAAGTTTCCATTCCTCTTCTCTCATTCTTGTTTCTAGAGTTTCACAACCTTCAATTAAAACCATTGTACCAAATCTTTCTTTGAGTTTTTTATAATCCACGAAAGGTCTGACATCGGTGAAGTTTAAGATGTGTCTGATCTCAAGAACTGACAGGTTATTCAGCAGGCCGTTGGCCAGAATTCTTGGCACCGAGTTATTTGTGAGAAGAATACAGCTATTCAATGATAATCTAGTTAAAGAGTCACTGCAGTTTTTAGCCAATTCCCAGAGTGATCTGTCAGTGATAGAACAGCCCGCTAGTCCTAGGGTCTTGATGGTGGTATTTTGTGCAATCATCTTTATGCTTCTATCTGTGATATTATCAGCTTTGATGTGGCGCCCTAGGTTTAGTGACTTCAAGTTGAAACAGTTCATGGCAATAGATATTATACCATCGTCGGTAATGAGAGGACATGCTCTCAGGTCCAAAGTATCCAGTTTTGGACAGTTCTTTGAGACAACAGCTAGAAATAAATCATTAACAACTTTTGAACCAGGTAAAATCAACTTCTTCAAGTTAGAACCTGAAAGCATTAATGGTGTAGGGAGAATTTTTGGACAAATGTACATCTCAATCCACTCGAGACTTCCGCTAATCGTGTTGGAGACCAGATCCAAATCTTCTTGTTTGGCCCTTGACAACTTATGCATAATGAATAGCTTGGTATTAGATTTAGTTCTATGCACCGTCTTTTCCTTTTTGATCTTAGCCAAATGGACAAAATTGGACCATGATGCTTCATTAGCAAAAAAATGCTTGGTTGTGATGACTTCAAGTGTGATTTGATACCAGAGTTTATTGATCAGCAAGCAACTATATAAAGTATTGGAGTGGTTGAATGAAGTTTCTGGGTTACCTTTGTTCCTTATGGTAGACTGTATGGAGTTACTCCAAACTTGTTTGGCTTTCTTCTCATCTTTATATATCAGCAACGCATGTTGGTAAGATAATGGTCTCCTTCTTACTGGACTTTCTTCACAAGGTAAAGAGGTGTAGCTATCGACATACCCAATAATTTTGAAAAGGATTTCTGGGATGTTGAAGATTGGATGGGATTCTTTCAGATGAAGTGATAGATTGGATAATTTAAGATGGAAATCATCAACAGGAGATGCAGATCTATCATCAATGCTAATCATTAGATCATCATTGTTGCAATCAGAATAACCTTCTTGAAATGGAGAGGATGGAAGGTGAGATGGGGAGACCGCTGGACTTGAGAAATAGCTGTCACTGTCCTCGTTAGATTCAGTATCAGACACTGGGGAAGCAAATACGGATTTGGATGAGGAATAGAGGCTCTTGAAAGATGTGATAAGTCTATTTCTTGAGCTCGTACGTTTGATGCGCTTTCCTTTTGGTGTTGTTGGTGGAGATGTATAGAACAATGGGTTTCTTGGACTGGTATTTCTCTTTGATGGGGAAGAGGAGATAATTTCCTCCATAGATCTCTTAATAGAACCTGACCTTTGAATAGACATAATATATAAAATGGGTACTGATTGAAATAAGACTTTAGTTAATGTAAAACAGGAAATGATTGAATGAATGTAAAGAGTTGAATGCTTTGAAATGAGTGGACGTCAACGCAATTTAATGGTGACAAATAGGGCGTGGTGAGAAGGTGGAAAGAGGATGGAAGGGATTAGGTGGTGAGAGTTTGTCTTCCAAATGCAATGGTGTCAACGAAGGGAAGGAAGCTTGAAACTGTAGATATCTTGCGATGTTTCGAGGTTGAGGAAACATCAGTACTTTATAAATCCACGAGGAGCAGCTATTTGGTCTGCTGGTAAGTTTGAGGTGTTCGCCTATGTGGATGGATTGGTTCTCCTGTCACCAGCCTCAGGAACGACTTCTTCAAATAAGAGGAATGAATGGTCTTGTATAATTTTGCGCTCAGCAAGGGGGAGTATTCCCTCGTTAGAGCATCAACCAGCACAATTCACCGCAACGATCGCAGAAACAGACCTGTTTTAGACAGTTATTTTCTAGTTCTGGCTTGTGAAAATGCTGGCTGTTAGCCAAATCTTGCCAATAAAGTCCAAGAAAGGAAATTCCGGTAAGCGCCACATCATAGTTACCTCCACAAGCTTCCTACTATGCATGTTCCCTCTGCGTTCCTGAGTTCTCTTTCCAAAGTTCATCTGCTGGTGAGGATTTGGTAATGATTGAGAACCGTGATGAGTGTGTTCTACGACGGCTTGGAGATCAGCGTCGCAAGATATATTGGCAGCCCAACGGTTAGATTTTCTACAATATGGTTGATCACTCTGTGGACCAGCAAACCAGCGTCCATTCAATATCTCAGCAGGCTTAGATGAACTCCTACCATGAATATTGATAATTACAAAGGTACTTCACGTCGTCAAGCAGATATGTGTAAATATTAGAAATGGCTTAATAAGTAGTCGGAGCCCCAGTACTGTCGAAAGAGTCATACGGTTGTCAATAAGGAATCCTACGGTAAAAGATGGATTGCCCACCACTCATATAACATGACTAAGTTCCCTGCTCATGGTTGGCAAAAACTACGTCGACCCTTTCTTGAATCTAAGCCAACATCTCTTGCGAATCTCTATTGTTGTGTTTCTGATTTCGGAATTAGATGGCAGGCTCTAAAAATCGAACATCGACGTTGACTTAGCAGTTCAAAATACTCCGTATAATTTCATAACCAGTAACAGAGTAGTATAGTTGTAGTTGGTTGCTTTTCAGCTGGAGAAAGTAGTCGAAACTATCCGACTTGCATCAAACGAGCATAGGTTCCTTGTTAACTAAACAAACCTGGGGCCCTTTAACCTGATTAAAGGTAGATTCGTTCTTCGACCATAATAATGTACATTCGAGAAGTAATAGTGATGATTACACGAATTGTCTCTGGCTTGGTCGTAATTTGATGCCGATATTTGTCGAGCACACTTTCTGACAGGACGAGTTAAGAAACAAATTGGATAACCTTTTGAGAAGTTTCCTACTTAAGTCTAATGTGGATTCGAGGTTTTTTCCTCGGTATATTTCAGTACACCCTTCCTATTCTGCTCCACCTCCACCTTTCTGGAGATTTCTTTTCGAGTCTCTCAACCGTAGCAACCAGGCCTCCAGATGCAAAGTTACCACTTGCTTCCTCTAATTTCCTCAACTCACTCAGTCTGGATGTATAAACACTGCTTTCGACACCGCAAAAAGCATAAAATCATCTGTAATACCCGAATTCCCTCTCATGGACCGTACTACTGAGTTTACTCATCCCTCATCCCTCAGAGACGCCAGCTATTTAGCTGACATAATCAGCGCACCATATTTTTGGGATATTCCTTTCTCCCAGAAAAATAAAGAAAAAAAACTTGAAGAAAACAACAAACAAAACCAAGAATTTGAACAAACCACGAAAAGAGCAGTTCAGTGCGTCATTGGTCGGTTCTTTTACTGAAAGACGAATAAAACTGCATTTCTTTCAGTATTTTGTGTTAGACACTCAATTTTTCCTACACTTCGAATATTTTTGTGCTGTTTTTTTTTTTTTAAAACATTGGCGGATTATCAAAATCAGTTCATATTTATCTATCCTGCTCTCACTTGTACTTTGAGGTTGCTAATCGAAACTCTGTTTATGACCATTGCTATTCCTTTAGATATATTTTGTTGAACAGTGGCTCTGACGGAAACTTCTCAAAACCTCTCATTGTAAAGCTACTCAGTCAATAATCGAAATAGCTCGTCAAGCCTGAACCTGCACCTTTCTACAAATGTCTTCAGATAGAAGTCAAAGACCCTGGTCGTCTGGATACCCTCATGCAAGCCAATATTCCAGGGATCCAAATGGCAGACCACGTTTTAGAAACTCACAGAGCTCAGAACACCACTCAAGCGTACAGAGGAGCAATTCATACTATGGTAACAGTCATTCACAGAACTATAGAGAGTATCCCACCCAATCATACCAGCCCAGGAGGTCAATTGATCAGACATCTAGTTACAGTTCATATAGACGGCCTGAACATCAGGCAGTAAGAAGTCACAGTTATTTCCCTGGTAATTCAACAGGTGAAGACACCACAAGTAATGCATCCAGTCAGCGGCCAAATAGAACTTACTATGACCAAAGTTATCAAAACTCTGGACGCTCATACTCGGGCAGAGGGAATCCACATTCTTATGAACCGCAGAGGTCCTATCAAGGTGACTCATATGGTAGCTACAGCAAATATGATCCAGACCACTATTTTAAAAGAACTTCAATAGAAGGTAGATCATACAATTACAGAGGTGGACAGACATATATCAGCAATAACAGAGCTTCAAACGCACAGTCAAATCCACAAAATGAAGATTTTTATGATGGCCATGCTCAAAGTGATGATAAGAAATCACTCGAAGCTAATGACAACGAGGCCTCATCATGGAAACCTAAAAATAAACCTTCACTGATACCCAAGGATTTCAAAGACGAGGAAGATGATGACGAGGAAGATTTGATGAAGGAGTTGAAAGAGTTGAAAGCGAAAAAGGATCGCCTATCTGAAAGCCCCAGAGAGGTAGTGAAGAATGAGGTTATTCTGCAAAAGATACCATTAAGTGTGGAGCATAAAGAAGAACTCGACACGGAAATCGGGGAACCATCCAGAGAACCATCTTCTGAGAAACTTGATAAAGATGTCCAGATGACGGATGCCAATTCTGTTGAAGAACAAGACACCCCAGCCAGCGATATCAAGCATGCTCATCTAAAAAGAGACGTGGTGCAACAAGCTATTGCGGAATCAAATATTGAGGATGTTCAGCTCAATGATGTTTCATTGAGGGAGAAGTCTGAAGAGTCTGAAAATTACGATCCAACGGTCGAGGAAGAAGAAGTTTCCAAACACGAAGAAAAACGTGAAGCAGATCTGAATCAGCCTTCAGCTATCCAAGACGGCTCCAAGACTGAGTTCAGCAGGAATAAAGTAGATGAAACGTCTGTTAATGTGATCACTGCTGAACTTAAGAAGACCCAACCATCGCATGTACCAGAAACATCTAGAGTAATCATCCCATTGGAGAAGATCGATACGTGCATCTTTCCTCTACCTCGAGTTGAACAGCAAGCTTGGGAGTACAGCAACTATCCAAGATCCGAGGTTGCCAGAAGCTTACCTTACTTGCTCAAGAAACCGGTCATTAATTTCAAACATTATCCTTTTTATCAAAGAAACTTTTTGGTCCATGAGCAGGTTATGAAGCCAAAACTTCAATTAAAGCTAGGTGACCTGAAAGACACTGTTTTGCTTCACAAAAAAAATCTTTTAAATGAATATTCTACGAGACTGAATGATTGGAACTCTAGGGTTGAGAAGATGCAGAAGCAGCTGGACTCACTGTATTGTGAAGAGCAGAAGCAAACGGTGGAATCTGCTGATACATCTTTGCCGGAGATTGACACTGATAAAGCAAGAAGCTCTACTTCAAGGCGGGCGGGTAGATATCACGGTGATACTGTACGTTCTGAGGCAGAATTTCTTGAGATCCTGAAGAATTTGGAAGATGCCAAAGAAAATGATCCATTATACCGTGCTGAGAAGCTTGCGGCTATCATCCCTGATATGATACTGGATCCAGTTACTAAATCAGTGAGTTTTTTGAATCTAAACAATCTTGTTGTTGACAAGAAGAAATGGACTCAAAGAATAAAGACTGATGCGGTGGACAATTTCTCCAAAGTTGAACATGAGTTATTCTGTGAAGCTTTTCTTTCTCATCCAAAGAAGTTTGGTAGAATATCACTAGATATGGGTGGTTTGCGAACTGCTGAAGAGTGTGTCTTACATTATTACAGAACCAAGAAGTCGCTGACGGATTATAAACAGCTTCTTGCTCAAAAAAAGAGGAAAAACAGGAAAGGTCTAAAAGGCCGTCGTGGTAAAGGTAAAAACAACGGTACACCCACCACGCCATCTGGTGAGACACCTGCTGATAGTGGTGATGAATTGGGTCTTGAGAACTTTATTCCAAAGGAAGCCAATGAGGAGGTGATGTACACCGAGACGGGTCGTCGCCGCAGAGCTGCTGCTCCGGTCTTTGAAAAAGAAAAAGAGTCATCTGGTGACGCTGGAGATGTCAAAAAGAGAGTACTGACACCAAACTCCATTGATGGTCAACAGGTTCCAAAGCAGAAAAGATCAAGAGGTGCCAAGCCAAAGAAACAACAAGAAACTGGAGAAATTGCGAATGATGTCAAACTCGGAGATCGCTTGGAAGAAGATCAAATTTCCGTTCAACCACACCAGTTGCCTCCACAGCACCAGTTTACAAATGTCGAGAAGTCCAAAGCCACCATCACAAGTTACTGGAGTGTTAGAGATATCAACTTGTTTGCTGAATTGATTAAGAAACATGGTGCCAACTGGAATGTTATTGCTGAGAAGCTGTCTACGAAGAGCCCCATTATGGTGAGAAACTTCTTCCATAGAAATGCTGATCGTGAAGGCTGGAGATCGTTTGTTAACAACTCTGAAAATGCTCAATCTGCTAATGTTCAGGAAGTTGCAGCCCAGGCTGAAGTCCGTCATCACAACCATCAACTACAGCAACAGGTATTACAACCAAAAGAAGTTCAAGGCCACAAAAACCCACCATTAGGGTTTTTCACTGCTCAAACCAATGTTCCCTCAAATTTGTCATTCACAGGTCCAGCTGCCATCAAACAAGAAACTGCAGCATCAAACCTTCCAGCATTGGGTAATACTACTGCTAACTTCACTGCTACAATATCACCCAATGGTACACATGTAATACCGAGTAAACCTCAGCCTTCTACAAATTTTTCAAATAAAGAACCAAGTCCACCACATTCCTCTGGAAGAGCAAATGCATTTTCAATCACTAATTTATTAAACCCATCTGAAGACCGCGCACCACCTACTTTCCAAGCTGCAGCACCAGTCTTACCAGTTTCGGGCTCATTTGAAAGAGACAGTCAGAGAAGAGAGTTGTATTCCGGTTATGCTGATAAGTCCAGGTCTAATGGGATCTCAAGTTTAGGAGATATACTCAACGGTTCTAACCCAGTTTCCTATAAATCTACAAGCGTTGAGCCAGTTAGACCCCAGCAACCAATCGCTTCACCCCACAGACATACAGCTAGTTATGATGCAATCAGATCCCGTTATGGAAATGACACACCACTCTATGGCGGTGGCTATAAAGCGCCATATTCTGAGAGTTCTGAGAGAACTAGATCTATTCTGAACACTGATTTCCATGTTCCGCCAAATAAAGAAACTGTTCCACCTCCAGTGAGCTCATCAAACTTGAGAAACCTGCTTTCACATGATCCACCGGTGGGTGGAGAACCTAGAAGGTCGTTGTGAAGATGCTAATGTAATGATAATGAAATCAAACTTTATACAGCTTTGTTTCAAATGAATAGTACTACTAATTCAAGCGGAGTAACTCTTACAAAGACACTTTTATATTAATATTTTTTCGAATGCCGTGCTTTCCCGCTTTCTGCTTTCGTATTTTTTTCCGAAGGCGGCACGCCGATTCCTCACGAATTCTTATAAATTGCACTCAAGAGACCTATCTGCTTTCCAAAATTCTCCAGTTTGGAAGCACTTTGCAACCAACCTCGAATTACTAACGTCTTGTAAAATGACCGGTCCAAAAGATCTTACCCACTTGCTCTCAGAGGAGTCCAAATCTCGTCACTCTTCCCCTTTAAAATCTGCTTTTAAATACTTCGCTGATCCAAATGTCGTCTTTCTAGGAGGTGGTCTTCCACTCTCTGATTACTTCCCATGGACCAAAATTACTGCTGAATCACCTGCAGCTCCTTTCAAGAGAGGTATTTCAGTTGAGCCAACTACTGCAGAGGAGACCTTGGTGACTGAGATCTACAAGAAACCTGAGTTGAAAGCTGAAAATGTCGCTGATATTCCATTGGCTCGCTCCCTACAATATGGTCTTTCTCAAGGTCAACAAGAAATCACTTCTTTTGTCAAGGAGCACACTAAATTAATTCACAAAGTGCCATATGAAGGCTGGGATGTCATTGCTACTGCTGGTAATACTCAGGCTTGGGATGCCGTTCTAAGAACTTTTTTGAACAAAGGTGATACCTTATTGGTTGAAGAGTTCACCTTCCCATCTGCTCTGGAAGCATCAAGCGCCCAAGGCTTCATCAACTTCCCCATCCCTGTTGATGACTTTGGCATTGTTCCAGAAAAGCTAGAATCTATTTTAAATTCTTGGGTTGGTCCAAAACCAAAATTGTTATACACCATCCCAACTGGTCAGAATCCAACTGGTTCATCTTTGAGTACCGAAAGAAGAAGAGCCATCTATAAACTAGCTCAGGAGCATGACTTTATAATCATTGAAGATGAACCATACTTTTTCTTGCAAATGGAGGAATACACTAGTGATCTCAATGCTAGAGGTAAAAACGCTGTCAAATCCCGTGAAGAGTTTATTGATGCTTTGGTCACTTCATTTATTGAACTAGATGTTGATGGAAGAGTCTTGAGAATCGACTCTTTCTCCAAAGTTCTAGCCCCAGGTTCCCGTTTCGGTTGGATTACTGGTCAAGCTGCTTTCATTGAAAGACTATTAAGACTTCACGAAGTTACCATTCAAGCTCCAAGTGGGTTCACACAATCAATTGTGAACGGATTGCTACAGAGATGGGGTCAGAACGGTTATTTGGACTGGTTGATCGAACTTCGTGGAGAGTACACACACAAGCGTGATGTTGCCATTGATGCTGTTCACACATATTTCCCGAAAGAGATCACCCATTCTCTACCACCAGTCGCTGGTATGTTCTTCACTGTTCAATTCGATGCTTCCAAGCACCCAAAATTCACCACTGAGTTTGGTTCTGATCCATTGAAAGTTGAAAATGCTTTGTATGAGAGGGGTTTGAAAGAAGGTTGTTTGTTGATTCCAGGTTCTTGGTTCAAAACCATTGGTCAGACGAACCCACCTCAGCCAACAGTTCCAGCAGTTGAAGGCACTGAAAATACCATTTTCTTCAGAGGTACATATGCTGCTGTGCCATTGGATGAGTTGCGTCTTGGTTTGGAGAGATTTGGTAAGGGTGTTTACGCCGAATTTGGTTTGTAAGCACCTTGTATAGATTAATTTTCAAGATTCGAGAAATAATCTGTCCATAGTAATCCGCGTTTTCAGAAGACAGAAAAACATCAAAAACAAGGACGACATATCAGCGCAACGAACAACCACGTATTTGTAGGAGCAGCTTGAGATGCATCTCTTGAAGCTTCCGTGGTTGAACCACGACGGTAAGTTCCCACTTCTCAATCCCAACCATTGCCCCGCAACGTACTAACTGCCCTGTCACCCAACAGAAGAGAACAGGAAACACGAGGTCTACTCGTTGAGCGTCTCTCCCGACGGTTCTCGACTCGCTTCAGGTGGTCTTGACGGCAAAGTGAGGATCTGGTCCGTGGCAGACATCTTGAAGTACCGCGACGAGTCGCTCACGAAAGACGAACGCTGTCGACCTTTGTGCAGCATGGCTCGTCACAACGGTGCAGTCACTGTTGTCAAATTTTCTCCTGATGGAAGGTTCCTCGCATCAGGATCGGATGATAAAGTGCTCTTGATCTGGGAAAAGGACGAGGAACTAAGGCCCAGCTTTGGTGAGCAAAACGCAGAACATTGGGCTGTGACGAAGCGTGTTGTCGCCCATGATAATGATATTCAGGATATGGCCTGGGCCCCTGATTCAAGTATTTTGGTCACTGTTGGTTTGGATAGATCAGTGTGTATTTGGAATGGTCTTACGTTCGAGAAATTGAAAAGGTTTGATGTACACCAATCAACTGTGAAAGGTGTTGTGTTTGATCCTGCCAACAAGTACTTCGCAACCAGTTCAGATGATAGATCAGTCAGAATATTCCGTTATCATAAAGGTAATGAGTTGGGGTTTTCTATTGAAAAGGCAGTATTGGCACCATTCAAGAAGTCACCATTGACTACGTATTTCAGAAGATTATCCTGGTCGCCTGATGGCCAACATATTGCAGTTTCAAATGCTACAAACGGACCTGTCACTTCGGTGGCTATCATCAACAGAGGTAACTGGGACTCGGATTTCAGTTTGATCGGGCATGAAACACCGTGTGAAGTTGCGAGCTTCTCACCTGTGCTATATGAGATACATAAAGAAGATGGCGATGGCGACAAAGTATTGAGTTCAGTTGTGGCTACTGGTGGTCAAGATAAGAATCTTGTTATTTGGAACACCGCATATCCCAATCCAATTGCTATCTTCGAAGACATGACTTATAAGACTATAACTGACATCGCTTGGACTCCCAATGGCAATGCTTTATTCGTGTCCTCACTTGATGGAACGATTTCTTGTGTTTCATTTGAACCTGGTGAACTTGGGCACCCCGTGTCATCTGAGAAGACTGATGAACTGTTGAACAAATACGGTGTCGATAAAGAAAGCATGGTATTCCCAGAGAGTACATCTCAATTAATTTTGGAGGATAAAGCAGCAGAGTTTCAGAAAACTTTGAGTGAGAAGCACATGGATAGACTGTTGAACATTGAGCGAGTACCATCTCAGAAAACAGTCCCACTTCCTATTACAGCAGCACCAAAAGTCAATATCCTTGAACCGAGAGGCAAAAAACAGAATGTTCAAGCTAAAGTTCAGTTGAACAAGGCCACTATCACAAACGGTAAGAAAAAAGTTGTTCCTACTCTTCTCACGACCTCATCTACCCCAAATTCGACCGCGCAATCCAACACATTAGCACCATCTCTACCGCTACCTTCTCCTCCACCGGCGTTTATACAATCCGCAGTGAAACTCAATAAAGTCATTCTTTCCAATGGTAAAAAAAGAGTCGCACCAACACTGCTATCTACCTCATCACACTCCGCACCAATATCGGAGAAGTTCAAAAGTGCTACCATCTCTAGAACCGTTGAAGAGTCACAAAAGAAACAGATCAGCTCAAAACTATCATCTACTCCGTATACACTTCCTAAATTTGGAGTTCAAACTGCGGTCAATGGATATCATATCAAAAAAACATCGCCCGAAGATCAAGGAGAAGATGAAGGTGATGAGATTGATGCATACGACTACAGTGATGATGAAAGTAGCTTGCCTGCACTATTGAAAAAGAGAAAGAGAAACACACATCAGCCCATAGTTATAACGCAAACGCAACTAGAGAAAACGACGATCCTAGTAAGGAGTCTCAGTGATGATCATGACTCTTCATTGTTGGAAGTGCTCAACTATTATGATGGTGAAGATGAGGAAGATGATGCTATGACTTTTATACGTGGTTATAAAAACTCAAAATTGGTATTTGAAAGTTTCATTGATGATATTATCATTGGTATCACTGGTTCTTTCGATAAACACTGGGTTCTTGCTACTAGTTCCGGGTCTTTGTTGATTTATTCACCTTCTGGAAGATTGTTGTATCCGAGAATTGAATTGTGCTTCAACGTGAGCTATATGACTGTTCAACAAAGTCGATATTTACTCTGCATAACTGAAGATTTCATGGTTCATGCTTATGATTTGGAGGTGTTCAAAAGATTACACAAGAGTGTTTCTCTGGCCCCAATCTTGAATTATGAAATACCTGTCACTGAGAGGAAGATAGCAGTGAAGTCTAAAGTCTTGGATATTGAGTTGTTAAATGATAAAGTGTATGTGACTTTGATTAACAACGAGACCTACTTATTTGATTCCAAATTAAAGTGCTGGACCAGGGTTTTTGAGAACTACTATCAAGAATTCAACAAGTTTGATAATGTTTGGAACGACTCTTTGGCTAATCACAAAGTCTTGATAGATGCAGGTAGCGATGATAGAACAATTGTTGATTTCGCTAGAAGGTTGACCTTTTTGGAGTCTTACGAAACCACACTCAAAAACATCCAAAGCATAGACTACTCAAACATAACTCGAGAACTAGAAACCTGCCAAAAAGATCCATTGTACCTACAAGTGAGATCAATTTAATATAATGAACCAATTTTGGATGCATTTTTGATTTCGGTAGACTAAACTAGAGCTTTTGCAACGAAGTTGCAGACTTCCCTTCTTGATTTTTTAACAGTTCCTTAAGGTTTTTTGCAGGTAATGCAACGCCATTTGTATTCTCACCACATACAACACAATTCATAGTCTTTTTAGATCGTTGCAAAAAACACACCTCACAGAAATAATGGCTGCATTTGGTCTTTATGGGACTCTTGTAATCTCTTTTGCAAATCAAGCATTTGAAAGGAATACCTTCCAATTCTTTCTCCAATTTCGACTTGGTTTCTAAATCCCAATCTGTATTCAACTTCCAGCCAGCTTTGAAATCATCGCGAGCATGTAAAAATTTACAGCTATCGCCATATCCACAAAACCCAGTGAGTCTAAAATCTTTGCAGACATCTCTTGCAAAATCAAATACCGTGGTGCTTCTAATATTGGAGGCTGCTTTTTTGGGGCCAATCTTATCCATTTGTTGTGTTGATGTCTGTGAATTCTGAAGCTTCTTGGTCCGATCTGAGTCTATGAGTTCTTGGTTCAAGATGTCTACTTTGAAAGCGGCATCGTTCTTGGTAAGCTCCTCAGCTTCCTTACCAGCAGAAGAGCCGGCTACGATTACACTCAACGGCTCCTTCGGTGTAGTGGGATTCTCTCTCTTTTGTTTCTTCGCTGTCTTCACCACAACTCTTGTCTCATCACCATCTGAATCAATCCCTCCATCAGAAGCATCTCCACTTTCGGAGTCTCGCCTTACAACTCTTGGTCGCACAGCATTTCCCTGTTTTAGCGTTCTCTTCTTGAACATGGCAAGCACTCCAGCTTCAAAAGCAACAAAATATACAACAAAGAAAACAATTTTGATTTTGGTGCCACCGGAGAGTAAATTGTACAGAGTAAAGCTTACCCGCTCGAAATTCCACTTTTTTTTTTTTTTGGTTTTTTCTTTGACAGCCAAAGAACAAAAAGTGAAAGGCAACAGAAATCAGCTTACACACTTCAGGAACGAAGATAGCACAAGACATAAAAAGATGTCGCTCAACGTGATTGTGCCTGATGATGAGGTCGAGACAAGAGCCGAATTTACTGGGAGATCCACAAACTCCGCAAAGAGAATTGGAGATGAGACTCAGACCCAATCGTCGCCTTTGCTCTCTTCAACGCCTGTCACGGTATCTAAAACTTTAGTGCGGGCCTATCCTTACTTGGTGATTGCTGATAAGGCATTGAGCGTGCTGACGTGGACAAATGAAGATGGATGGTTAAGTGTGCTGGCAGTTAGCGTCTTCACCACCTTTGTGCTATATTTTGAGCCGATCATCACATACTTTGGCCATTTGTTGCTTGTCGGTTTGCTCTTGGCTTATTCCTTTTTGAGCAAACATGTCGATAGACAGATAAGAAATAAGCCCACATTGGACGATATTGTCTACATCTTGGGATCTGTTAACAACAAGGCTGATTTGTTTTTAAATCCAATCACCTCTTTGGCTTTGACCTCGTATGATATTAAGAGAATCTTGTTTACCACAGTGTTCTTATCGCCATTATACGTGTTCATCACTTTCTTCCTTTTCACCCCAAGAACGTTTGTGCTAATATTCGGAATTTATGTGCTAAGTTATCACTCTGTATTCTTGAGAGTAACAAGAAAGTTACTTTGGAGATTCAGAATTGTCAGACTGCTATCATTTTATCTAACTGGTTTAGATTTTGGTGGAATCAACATCAACAAAGATTCGGGAATTTTTGCAGCAGTCAGAAGAGTCAACGAGAAAGTGGGAATTCAAAACAAAGATGGGAAACCTATTGTTTTCACCTATGTTCTTTTTGAGAATCAACGTCGTTGGTTGGGTATTGGTTGGACTCCAAATCTTTTAAGTTATGAGAGAACGGCATGGACTGATGAGTTTTTGAACGAATCATCACCAACAGACAAATTTAAGCTTCCAGAGACCGAAGAAGGCTCGGGCCTTGTATGGAGATGGGTCGATAAAACATGGAGATTGGATTTGAGTAATGATGGTGCGATTCAATTACCAAGTTCAAGACCAAAAACCACGGCTAATCCTTCATCCGAAGATGGGTACATTTACTACGATAACACGTGGAAAAAACCATCAACTGAAGATCAATTCTCTAAATACACCAGAAGAAGAAGATGGGTTAGAACAGCTGAACTTGTCCCAATTGGTTTAAATGCATCGGCACCTACATCCTCAACGCAATCTGAGGTCCCTTCAATTACCGTGGTCAATGACGTTACTCCAATAACAGCGGTCCAAAACGTTCAAGCTACTGGTGCAACAGACGTATCCAACGATGGATTGAAGTCAGCAAGAAAAAGAAAATCGCTTCGATTTGATGAACAACCCAAGATTCTAGACTCGGTCAAAGCTTTAGAGAAAGAAAATAAGAGAAAAATTTCATTTGCTTCAAGTTCTGAAATCATTGAAGACAAGAAAGAAGCATTGAATGGGTTCTCGTCCAAAGACTCCTCGGTGCAAGATGGTTTTGTGATAGGAACGGATGATCCGTTAGATGATTTACCATCAGAAAAGAAGCATGATTGAACGGATTCTCTCTTCAACGCATACACTCCACAAATTTTATGATGCTCACGACTTTTCCCGTATACAAGATAATCAATCAACTAATATAATATTTTCCCTTTTACTCATGTGAGGCACATAACGTTCTCTACAAGTGTCTTCCCATTAAATAGTATACATTAATTTAACATGAGGCGAAAAAAAAAAAGAATTATAACTAACAGATATGCATTCCCTTTTATGACCAAATTTAAATTTCAGTAACGTCCAAAGTAGTTGGCAAGGCTTGTCTTAGCTTTAGGGCTTTGTCGGCATCAGCAACGATCAAAGTGTACAAATGTCTTGAACCTCTAACTTTGAATTTAGACTCTTTGACAACTTTACCAGCAGCGTTAATTTTTTTGTTAATTTTGATGGAAGCAGAGGTGATATCAGCTCTTCTGGTCAATTCGATGAATTTTTTGATGTCTTTAATTTCTTTCTGTAACAGATATTAGTTAGTATTTGACCAAATCTATTTTGGAGATCTCTGAGATAGTCGATAAAGGTTTAAAAAAAATAGGCATAGTTCAACACTGTTCGACGACAACAAACGGGCAGTAACTCGTATTATTCCTCTCTATCCCTTTTTCGGACGCTACCTCAGTGATTTCATTTAAAGTGACAAAACATACAGCCATTGTGATTAATTTGTGGATAAATCGAGTTCTTTCACAACTTCAGTTGTTTGGCTTTTGCAACTTTTCACTTTTCACTTTTCCACGACGACAGAACCTAGTGATGTTAGGGTGTCTTGCCCTAAATTTTCGATTCCATTTTGAATTCGCGGGAGAAAGCAGTCACAAATTATTTTTGTTTTTGTGTCAAATTTACCTGTGAAATCTGCAACGCTCAGGAATTCGCACAATAGCACAATCATGTTTTACTGTGAAAGATCTTGAATGGTTGAAATTTTATCAATTAATGTACTTACCACGATATTTGTTCCATGTTGTTGATAATATTCTTTATCTTTAACAATTTTAGTGCGAAACGCTGGTGATAAAGTCATTCGCGAAGACTTAATATACGTACTACCTATTCGAATATGGAGATTTGAAAGGTATAATTCTGAATATACTGTACTTCCGTGTATTTATTTCAAACAACATCCTCCATTTCGATGTCTTCTTCCTTCTCTTCATCTTCACTTTCGGATCCATCGCTATCAGCCAGATCTCCGAGTCTAGATGCTCTTTCTTGATCTTTCAACTCTTTGTATTCCTTCTTCAAAGAATATTTTTGTGCGTATGGACCTTTCTTATTCAAAAATGCAATTTGATCCAATGTTTCTTTTAAATATATCTCTGGTTGTTTTGTACGATCCTTGAGACCTTTCAAACTCCAATAGTCATATTCATCGAATAGTTTGAATAACAAATCGAGTAAATCCTTTTGTGGCAATCTAATAGCTCTTCCTTCACCTTTGTTCTTATTATTAGTGGATTTTTTCAAGAAAGTTGATTGATCAGCTTTGAGGGAAACACCAGCATTACTCAGACTAGCAACACCTGACTGTTTGTTCAATAAAGTAACTGCATGTCTTGGATCCTCTTTTGCCATTAGTCTTCTTTGTGCTAAAATCTTGGAATAATTTGGATCGTTCATCGAGGGCATCACTTGACATTCATGAACGATAGTACCAGTGATGGAGGTCTTCTTTGGGATTGTCTTAACGAAGGGTAGAAGCTTCTCACTACCATCTCTATTTCTGAACTTGTTGAACTTCCTCCTTCTTTGGAATTGTGGAGCACTTGGGGCACCTGGTGTAGCTTGTTTCCCATTTGCACTTGCTGCTGCTGCAATTGCAGCATTTCTTGCCTCAATCCGAGCAGCATCGATAGCCTCACCATTCACTAGATTGCTCTTTTTACTGAAATCCAACTCTGTTCTAGACGATTCATCATAAGTGTAATTCTTGATGTTTTCTTCACTGAATACATATTGATTTTCAACAGTCGGTTTTGTAAGATGAATTGTGTAGTCATGCGGTAGATTCTTTGTGGATTCATCGTCTTTCAATCTCAATGCAATGGCACTCCTGTGATCTGTTGGGACTCCAGGTACCGGTTTCTTAATCCGTATTCTTCCCAATTCTTGACCATTCAAATTGTCTTTGTTTTTCCACTGTTCAGCTAGAAATCTTGGGAGTCTCATCAACCATACCTTCTGCTTGCTCCCTGATAAATCCAAGTTCAAATCCTTTTGTAATGTGTTCGTTAAATCGTTGGCATCCACTATTTCTGCTGAATCTGAAAGGAACTCTTCATCCTCGGAGGCGTCGTTCTCCTGTTGCTGAATCAAAGTCTCATGCTCCTTGCTTAGAATTTCCTCTTCTGCATTTGTATCTTTCGGTTGTGACATCTTTATGGAGCTCTGCTGTCAACTTCAGCGTTTCGTGCGAGTGTAGGGAGGATAGACGCTGTTTCCAACTCTGCATTTCGGTGGTTTTCACATGTTTTGCTTTTCTATTTTTATTTTTGAAATCCACAAGTTACAGCAAATAGACAGGAGCTAATAAGAAGTTGGTGATGACCTTTTCAACCACCGCTCCCCGAGTGTCAAGTACTGCTGTACAGAGCTCAGTCTCCGATCAGAAGAAGCGAAAGCTTGAACGAGAAAACAATGACGATGGTGAGGATATAAAGGAAGACTCAACACTAGAAGCAGAGGTTCCAAAGGACCTGATAATCACCCTCAACCAGATTGGATTAATATCGAACCCAAAGGAACTGTCAATGACAGTGAACCAGTACATTAAATACTTACTTCTGCAATGGGAGACTTCTACAGCTTATAGCAAGGATCTACTCATCGACACAAAGAAAGCGCTATTTCCAATGCTTGTCAAACTTCGAAAAGGTACCCTTCCCGAAGATCAGCTCACTTCGCTCCTGACAATCTTCTATTACCTTCAGAGGACAAACTATTTGAAGGCTACTGATTCCTACATGGTGCTTAGCATGGGAAATACAGCATGGCCTATTGGAGTGGTGAATGTTAGTATACATGCCAGAAGTAATCAGACAAAGTTGAACAAAGGTACTGCAAACATAATGATTGACGAAGAGACAAGAAAGTGGATCACCGCAGTGAAGAGATTAATTACTTTTAAGGAAGCAGTTCATAAAACTTTTGGCAAAACGAATCAATGAATCAAGGTAAATCTCCTTTCAGAAAAGATCTTGATGAACTTTTATTAATGAAATACCTATCTTTGTGAAACATTTCTAGAAGATATTTTATTATGCCAAAATTATACTTAAAGGCTTATACTTTAGCATCTCTCGCGCTTGTCATTTTCTTTTAATTCAGGTTCTTCTCATTTAATCATTTGGACTTACCGTAATGTCATTATGTGAGCCCTCATCGTTGACCAATCTCAACCCCAATTTCTCTGCTTTCTCATACTGTGGAGATAATGCAGACTTAGAGCATCCATTAGTCTTGTTATCGTTATTGTTGGGTGCCACTCCAATTACTTCACCCCATTCCATAAGTTGGAATATTAGTGACATGTTGGGGGTGATCTCCGGTGCTTTTTCTTTCAATTTGTTGTAAGCATCATTCAAATTCAAATTTTCCAACTTCATAAACAGCGCCACTATCAACGAAGCCGAACGGCTCACACCACACTGACAATGTATCAATATTCTCTTTTGTGAAGCAAGATGTTCAATAATTGTTTCGATCAAAACGGGTAGATCTTTGCAGATCTTTGATGTATGTGTCCAGGGAACATAATAGTAATCAATTGTTTTATGGGATATTTTTGTTATGGATGTTGCGCTAAGCGGACCATTGAAGGGTATGGGTGGCTTAAGCTCTTTAGCAACGTTGATCACCAAGTCATATTGCTGGATTTGTTCGAGTTTTGGTTCCGAATATAGATATAACAAAGGAGTTAATACACAAGTTGGCCCTTCTGGGTATGCATTCAATTTGGAGTTATCACCATCAACAGAGATATTCATATTTGAAAGATTGTGAATGAGAGTCTGTGTTTTCAAATCACCAGTATTTGCATGATACCCCAGCGCATTACTCGCGAAGAATTCATTTTGAAGGGTTGACTGTGATGACGATGACCGCGTCGTGCTTGAGGGGTATAGTTCCTTTGGGGTAGAAGGTATTATTGGACTAGATGATATAGGACTGGATGAGCAGTTGGCACTGGAGTTGGCTGATGAGGATGATGCAAAACTTGGAGCACTGTTGGAAGATAATTTAGAAGACGAACTTTTCGATGCCTCAATCTCCGTGGGTATTGAGAGCGAGAGTGTGGTCCTTCTCTTCATCGCTAATCCTGAGGAAAACTGTGCTGTATTTGGGGTAGAAGAGGCGGTTACGGAAGGGTGTCTGTAAAGCCTAACGTCCGTTGGAGACTTTGCTAAGCCAGCGGCAGTGGCAGTATGAGGTGGAGCACAATTGAAATTTGGGGCACCAACCGTTGGTTTTCCTAGCTGAAGTGAGAGATTTTTGGTGTTCCTTCTAGATTGGGGACTGGAAGTCTGGCTATAGCTCTGAAGCTTTGTAGGTAACTGACTCTCCTGTGTGGACATGCTCAGTGCTTTCAAGTGGGTTTTTGAGTCAATGATGAGGTACAGCAACACGCTATATATCCTAATGAGTAAAGTGGAGACTTCAAATGAACTCTTTAATGGCAGATTTCTTCAGGTGAGCGAAGACGAATTGTCTCAGATGAGGGTTTATTTGAAAAGGAGTGAATGTGAAGAATATACAATCAAAGAGAAAGGTAGCAGTTGTACTTGTTTCACAGTAATTTATGTTGTTTGTGCTTTTTTATTTTTAGACAAAAGCAGTTGAAACAAAACAAATAGCAAATTTGCTTATGTCAGCTCTTCTTTGAAAGATTCAAGATCTCCTGTTGGTTTATCTGGTCTTCTGATCAGTCTCAATATAACACCCGGGATATACCTTACGAGTCATCCACTTATTCGAAGTATATATCTTAATGACAAATTTTTAGCGTAAAACATAGTTCTCAAGCTCATTTCAAAGCGAAACAATCACCTCTTATTTTTACTACCGCCTATTTCAGTAATATCTGGTCACGTGGAAATTAGCTTACTTACACGTGATCTGTCTTACGTAATGAGAAGACCATTATGTCAGAAATTCTTCTTTTAACGCCTCTCATAGAAAGGGGCAGTCCCACGTGGGTCGATTATCAAATTTCTCTTGAAAAAGCCAAGCTCCAAAACAAGAAACGACGCACACGACCACTTTCTTTATTCGAACTGAAAAAATTTCTTGGTGTTTTCCTGTTCCAAGCTATCACAAGCATTTTAAGGTTTATCGGTCTTGTGACAATAGAATTTGATTTGAAGCTTCTAGGCAAGTCATTTGTGCTACTTGAGCTATTTGCATTGACACATCTTCCGAGAGCCCTCCCATCATCTGAAATTGATTGCCCCTTGGTTTTGACAACTTTCATTTCAACCTGGAAAGATTTCACTTTTTAGCCGGTACAGATATTCCCTCTATTGTTGACCACTTCTCCTCGAGGCTCAACTATATCTCCACTACTTCATCTTTCACACAGATAGCTCATCGACACCCAGAAACCCAATCTGCATTTAATAATTAGAACCTGTCTACGACATGAAATTCTCCTTATCTCTTAAATATAATGCTGTCCCCGAGTGGCAGGAGAACTATTTAGGTTACTCCCAGCTGAAGAAGCTGATCTATGAGCTTCAGGCTGAGACCCTGGCTAAATCTGACGATAACGCTGACGTGAGCTCCACTGAAAAGAAAGCCTCCAAGTTTGGAGACTTTTCCCAGAAGCTCAAAACAAACGTCGATAGTGCAAAGTCCAATTTGAAGTCTTTCAATGTTTTTCAAAAGACTTACGAGCTAGATGATCTTGACTCAACTTCTTCGAAGAAAAGGTCTGCAACTGCAACTGACGAACAAACCACTGATGGCTTTGATGCTTACAATATCTTTCTACAGAAGCTAGAACTTGAGCTTGCGAAGATCGATGAATTCTACAAGGCTAAGGAACAAGACCTTTATGGAGAATATGACCAGCTGATTAACGATTTGGAAGTTTCAAGAATTCACATTGCTGATAGAAACCATATGTTGGATGAAACCCGGTCAGTTTTGAGTCACAAATCATCTGTAAATGAAGCCAAACTACTATCTGCAGTATCATCTTTCGATATTGATATCGAAAGGGCGCCTGCTGCTCTTGATGATAACCTCATGGACGATTTTGACGCTGATGATCATTCTGAAAACTCTGCCTTGTTAGGTGCTGATGAGGTTAATCTGAAAACACAAAAGGAGATCACATTGAAGAAGAGAACCACACAATTGTTTGTGGACCTATCTCAACTTAAATCTTTCATTGAATTGAACAGAATTGGTTTCAACAAAATTACAAAGAAGTTTGATAAGTCCCTGAACACAAATATGAAAGCTCAACTATTCGAGACTAGTGAATTCTTCAAGCATTCATACACTTTCAACTTTCACACTCTCACCCAGCTTGATTTCAAACTTGAAAATCTGGTTGAATGCTATGCTTCGTTGACTCACAGATTGGACCATTTGGACTTGTGTAAGGAGGAACTGAGATCATTATTGAGAGAACACATAGTATGGGAGAGAAATACAGTATGGAAGGATATGATAGGCATCGAGAACCAAGCTAATGGTGGTGCTCTCGGTGTCGGGAGTGATGCTACAGCTCTTGGTGAACAAACCAGATTGCATCATCTAGAGTATTACTCATGGAAACTGCCTTTAGCAATCAATTTGGGCTTCACTAAGATTGAAAACTTTAAATTGCCAAAGTTCCTAAACACATCTAGGACTTACAAACTTATAGTCATTATTGCAATTACCGCTATTCTACTTGGTGTGAAAACGTTTAATGATGAAGCCGAGCATAGATGTATGGCATTACTTGCATGTGTTGCTCTTTTATGGGCTACCGAAGCCATACCACTGTTTGTCACAGCTATACTATGTCCATTGTTGGTCGTTTTGTTTAGAGTTGTCAAGGATGACGATGGTAAAGTCATGGGTGCTGCATCCTCATCAGCTTACATTTTTGGTAAAATGTGGTCTTCAACTATAATGGTGCTGTTAGGTGGCTTTACCTTGGCTGCTGCTTTATCCAAATACAACATTGCCAAAGTTCTCGCATCTTATATTTTGACGATTGCTGGCAACAAACCAAGGAACGTCTTGTTTGCTATCATGTGTGTTTCATTGTTCCTTTCTATGTGGATCTCCAACGTTGCCAGTCCTGTCTTGTGCTACAGTCTAATACAAGGTGTTTTAAGAACACAAACCACCGATACACCATTTGCCAAGGCTTTGATTCTGGGAGTTGCTTTGGCTTCAAATGTTGCTGGTATGTCATCTCCAATCTCTTCTCCTCAAAACATTGTTGCCCTAGAATACCTCGCACCATACGGTATTGGCTGGGGTCAGTGGTTGGCCGTTTCCATTCCAGTGTCAATAATTTCGATGGGGTTGATTTGGATGCTCTTGATCTGTACTTTCAAAGTTCACACAGCAAAAGTTATGACTTACAAGCCAATCAAGGAAAAATTTACAGCCAAACAATGGTTTATTGTTTTTGTGGCTCTTGGAACCATCATTTTGTGGTGTGTTTTGACTAAACTGGAGTCTACTTTCGGTGAGTCGGGTCAAATTGCGGTTATTCCAATTGTTCTGTTCTTCGGTACGGGTTTGTTATCTACTTCAGATATCAACAACTTCCCTTGGAGTATTGTCATTTTGGCTATGGGTTCTTTGGCCTTGGGCAAGGCTGTATCATCATCCGGTTTGTTGGCAACAATTGCTGGTGCTTTGCAGTCCAAGGTGATGAATTTCTCCCTTTATACAGTCATGGTCATTTTCGGTATTTTGATTTTAGTGATTGGTACATTCGTTTCTCATACTGTCTCGGCCATCATTATCATTCCACTTGTTCAAGAAGTGGGCGATTCCCTTCCAGGTGACAACTCTTCTGTCATTTTGATTTTTGCTACTGCGTTGCTAGCGTCATGTGGTATGGGTTTAGCCTCTTCAGGTTTTCCTAACGTCACTGCTATCTCCATGGTTGATGAGTTAGGTGTCAGGTATTTATCTGTCAACAACTTCATCACCAGGGGTGTGCCAGCCAGTTTCATTGCATACGCCGTTGTTATTACACTCGGTTACGGTATCATGATTTCCATTGCATAAGATGTTTTTATAAAAGCATGAGTTTTAGTTATGATTCAGCGGTTGTAGTTGGTATTAAAGGAGCTAACTTCGGAGTCACCTTTTTACAAGAATAGCTTTATATTTTCAGATCACGTGATAGCCTCGGAATTGAATGCCTTCACAATTCAACCGATCGCTACTGCAGCTAATTGGATAGTACTTTGACATGCAAAAAAACAATAAAACTTCAGAGATCAAGAAGCAAGAAAGTTGTCAACAAAGCCAAACATCACCCCAAACTTGTCGTCAAAACAACCAAACATCAAATTTATTGAAGAATCTCCTACCCTTCAAGCTTGTCGTTGCATCTCACTCTGTCCGCTGCTTTTGTGCAAAATTTCTTCCCCATTTGCCTTCTTCCTCAAAAATCAACTGTTAGTTGTCAGCAAATCAAATGGCCCCTCTAACAGAAATAGATGCCTCGGCGGCTCTGGTAGAAGATTGTGGATATGCGAAGTCAATCCCAGTGAATGTCATATCAAGTGATGATGCACTTACCTACGAGTCTGCCAATGAAGGTGACCTCAGGGTGTCGAGGAAGGATCACCCCATCATCATTGATTTGGATCCTGAAGAAACTGACAATCTACCACTGATAACAGAACAAAGAGAAACAGCAAGCAAGCTTCTCACCGAGGCTGAAAGGGATCGTGCTTGTGGTCAGAGATGGGCCGTTGTTTACGAAGCATGGTGGAACTTTTTCCTCAGCGCTAATATTGAAAGTTCTCAAGATGCCAGACTTAAGATTGGGCCTCTTGATACAGAGGGTATTCAAGATGAAGCCGGGATATTTTGTGACAGAAACAAGAAACCTTTGAAACCCTTGCCTTTGTCACTCTTCTGGAGGTTGGTAGAATGGTACACATTAAGAGCGGGATCTGGTGTGGTATATATCTATATCGTTGAAAATCAAGGAAAGTTGGAATTTGAATATGCAAAACCACTGTTCCATTTGCATTATCTTAAACCATCTGTTGCTGTGTCTTCCTTTCGTCCAACAATAAATCCCCCATATTTCACAGTCACATCACTGTCTTCAATTGAGTTAGTGCTACAACATTGCATACAACTTCTTGAAAAGATTGAACATGTTGGAAAACAGTCAGCCAACTATCAGCAGGAGAGATTCAGAATTTGGATCGTACAAGACAAAAATTCTGCAAATATACCTTGGAAGATAACGCCTCCACAATTTCTCGCCTTGGAGAGCAAGCAATTGATTAAAAAAGAGCACTTAGAAATTCAACTACGAGCAACTAACCTGACAGACGTCAGACTTGTTTTGGAACAGTACGTCACTGGCAAGTTTGTTGGTAAATCCAAAGGTTACTGGCCATCGCTGCAGTTTGCCCATCATCCTCCAACCCCATCAGACGGTAGAATTGGTTTACAAAACTTGGGTAATACTTGCTACATGAACTCTGCCCTTCAATGTCTAGTTCATATACCTGAGTTGACCCAATATTTCCTCTTTGACTGTCACGAAAAGGAGTTGAATACTGATAACCCATTGGGTAATGGTGGTAAAGTTGCGCAGGCATTTTCATTTCTCATTCACAATCTTTTTGATAAGAAAGAGAATCATTTGAAATCCTATAATCCAAGAGACTTTAAGCAGACTATCGGTCATTTTAATCAAATGTTTCACGGCTATCAACAGCAAGATTCTCAGGAATTTTTGGCATTCCTTCTAGATGGTCTACATGAAGACTTGAACAGAATCATCAAGAAACCATTTGTTGAGAAACCTGAGCTCAATGAGAAAAATACTGCAACTCCTTCAGCCATCAAAGAGTTGGCGGACAGAAGTTGGAGTCAACATAAGCTAAGGAATGATTCGGTGATAATTGACTTATTTGTCGGTCAATATAGATCGACGTTGGTGTGTCCATCATGTGATAAGATTTCCATTACGTTCGATCCCTTTAGTGACTTGACTCTTCCGCTACCTGTTGACAACTACTGGACTGGTAAAATCCATCTGTTTCTTGACTCTGGTCCAATAAAATCATTTGAAGTTGAACTTCCAAAGACATCCACGTACCAGATTTTGAAAAAGTATATTGCTGAAAAGTTAAATCTTGATGCCAGGCACCTTTTCACCGTTGAGGTTTGGAACCATCAGTTCTACCGAAATTTTGAAAGCTCTCAGTCTCAATCTGGCTATTTACCAATTTCAGACTTGATTTCAGATGGTGATATTATTGTTATGTACGAGATCAAGCATGAAGAAGGCGACCTTATTGTCCCGGTACTGAATACAGTAAAATCAGAGAGCAATATTCCCTCATCATTTGGTTTTCCATTCTTTATTACGCTTAGTGAATATGAGTCTACATCCTACGGTACGATCAGACAAAAGATCGAAAAAAAATACGAACAGTTGAGCACATACCATTATTTTAGCAATACTCGTGGAGCGCAAGAAAAAAAAAAATATACCACAGCGGATTTTCCTGAAGATTTGATTGATGATAACGATACAGATTCCACTGTATCACTGGCAAATCCGGAAATTTCTGGAGAATATGCCTTTAAGATAAAAGTCTTTCAAGATACAGCGAATCTCAAAAGCGGGAAAAACAGATCTTTGCTGAACAAAAGCATCAACACTTCGACATCTGACAACTCTTCTACATTATGGACACCAACTTCACGAAATGGGCTAACCAATCTACCTTCACTTCTGGAGCGGGTTGCTCAATCCACTGCGAAATACTACCAGTATTCTTCCAAGCCTTCAGCTGAACAAAAGGAACCCGAAGAAAAGGTAGAGACTGCTGTTATCTCAAATGACTATGAGCCCATTGATCTGACTAGTGATGACATAGATGGTGACATAGATGTTGATACGAATAACGTTCTGGAATCATTAGTTGCCCCAGCTGAAAGCACCCCAGCTCCTGACTCAGAGATTGTTGATCTCGGCATGGATGATCAGTCAATAGCTGTTGATCGGACTACTGATGGTATTGAAGATTCCCCGACTGTTAATGAGCCTTTGATCAAACATAAGAATGCATTAGTATGTGAATGGACACCTGACGAGTTTGATATCTTCTTCTCAGGTCTTGAAGAAGAAGGGAAAGGTGGATCGGCGACTTGGTCAACTCCTGAAGTTATTATCAACGAGGAGTTTGAAGTAACGAAAAGAAAAAGAGAAGCGGAAAAAAACAACAACTTGACCCTTGATGAGTGTTTGAAACTATTCTCAAGGGAAGAGGTTTTGGGCGAGCATGATCTGTGGTATTGCTCTAATTGTAAAGAACACCGTCAGGCCACGAAGCAGATTCAGATTTGGTCTACCCCAGATATTTTGTCCATTCACTTGAAGAGATTCGAGAACCAACGAAGTTTGAGTGACAAAATCACAGCTGTCGTTGAGTTTCCAATTGAGGGTTTGGATATGTCTCCATATTTGCCTGATATTATTGATGGTGAAGATGGGCATATATATGATTTATTTGCCGTTGACAACCATTTCGGAGGGCTTGGTGGTGGACATTACACATCATACGTGAAAAACTTCATTGATAATAAATGGTTTTACTATGATGATGCCAGAGTCACCCCAGCATCTCCAGAAGATTCTATTAGCGGTGCTGCCTACCTACTATTTTACAGAAAGAGATCTTCTAAGATGCTTGGTGGTGATGATCTCATCAAGATGGTTGAAAAATCCAGGGACGAATACGAGAACTCAGAAAGGTTGAGAGCGGAGAGTTTTGGTAGATTTTATGAGGAGAACAAGGGTGATACCTCCGATGAAGAAGAAGAAGAAGACGAGGATGATGATGATTCTCTTGAAGATGATGATTCACTTGAAGATGGCGATGGTGATGATTTGGAATCCGGGACAGACGATTTGAAAGAAGACGATGACAAGGAAAACAAGCTGATCACTATTGATAATGGTTCGAGCGATTTGATCTCCAGTGTTCATGTTGGTGGTGGAAACGATGATGAAGATTCACTCCGTCGTAAACAGAGGCTGCTGACTCGCGGTGGTATTACTCGTTCAAGACTCGATAGATCAATCAATACTCCATCAAACATTGTCCCATCAGATATGGAATCGCCAGCAGCTGGTTCACCAGCATCGAGCCCGTCGGATGATGATGATTCTATCTACAGTGCTACTACCAATCCTCCGGTGACGTTGAGGTCCCAGAACCAGTATCCTAGAAACCTTAGGGAAACGTGAATGGCATATTTTGAACTTTCCCGTAATTATCACATGCGCATGGCGTAGAATAAGATTTACAGCTTCTTCCCCTATTTTTCTTGTGTTCTCGACGACGTGTTTTTTTTTTTTTTTTTTTTTTTTTTGTTTACGCTTCTCGGCAACCGCGCTCGCTATAAAGATCAAAAAAGTCCTCGGTGGAATTTGCGTTGAGTTTTCTCTGAGAAGCGCATGTTCTTCTCTTGAGTTCAAAGACGGTCGCATTCTCAGAGAGCGTTATTACTTGAGGTTGCAATCACTGAAAGTTCACTCGCTTGCAACTTTCCCCACACCTTTGTGCTCTATCCACCCACCACGGCCACAACCAACGCTTGCTTTGTTGTTGAACAAACAGCACATCGATCGGCCTCTTTTCTTTTTTGATACCGACAGGATCTGTATTCAAAAGAAATAAAAAAAAAAGTAAACATAAATATATCAACAAGACTCTTTCAGGTCTTCTCAAAACTCTTTGGTTCCCGTTCCTGAACTTACTTAAGCACAATGCCCGCTCCTTTTGCTCCAACTATAGAGAAACCTTTTGGTCTTGCACTATGGCCAATCTTTGACCAAGCTGTGACTTTCATAACTCAAGGAAAGTTTGTCCCATCACAATTTGAATTTGTTGAGAATGAGACCTTTTTATCCACGTTCCCTCCTGTTGCTTTTGTTATTGTTATCTATTACACCGTGATCTTTGGCGGCCAGGCCATCTTCAGAAAATTCGATCTGACCGCTTGGAAACTGAATGGATTGTTTCAATTGCACAATTTTGCTTTGACAAATCTTTCATTCATTTTGTTGGTTTTGTTGATTGAGCAGTTGACTCCTATCATTTATCGTGAAGGTTTGTTCTATGCCATTTGTAACAAAGGTGCTTGGACCCAACCTATCGTCACATTGTACTACTTGAACTACTTGACCAAGTACTTGGAATTCGTCGATACTTTGTTTTTGGTTGTCAAGAGAAAGCAGATCATTTTTTTACACTCTTATCATCACGGTGCTACTGCTTTGCTGTGTTACTTCCAGCTAACTGGTAAGACCTCAATCTCCTGGGTTCCAATCACTCTGAACTTAGGTGTTCATGTTGTTATGTACTTTTACTACTTTTTGGCTGCCAGAGGTATCAGAGTGTGGTGGAAGCAATGGATCACAAACTTTCAAATCACTCAGTTTGTTTTGGACTTAGGTTTCATTTATTATGCTGCGTTCATTAAAGTTAAGAACGATCATGGTTACTTCGGTTGTTCTGACCATCAGTGTATTGACTGTGTCGGTACCTCTTTAGCCACTTGGACTGGTCTTGGAATCATCTCATCATATTTGGTCTTGTTCGTCTTGTTCTACATTGATATTTATATCAAGAAGGGTAAAAAGGCTAGAGTTGTTAAGAGGGTTGGTGGTTTCGGTAACAAAATCAACGAATACGTTAGTGTTGACTTGAAGAACGTCTCAACTCCATCCCCATCTCCTGCTCCACACTTGAGAAAGAGAAAAGCTTGATCATCATCAACAATCACGACTCCAAACGATATTTATTGTACACTACACACATTCACAGTGATGAATCTCTAATTAAAACAATAGTAACATTAAAGACAACAAATAATTGCAACTATCTGATCAAATGCTTAGATCTTAATTTGGCCAATTCTATCGATCTCTGTAGTTGATCTTTTGTAACCCCACCTACAATTAAAAGCCCCTTCAGGTTTTCACCTTTCCTATCAACCACAACAGTGATGGTTTTTTTTGCAGTTGCTTCTTCCTGTTCACCTTCAAGATCTGTGAGAAGAATAGATCTAGAATCAATATCCATTTGCTCATCTTTCTCTACAGTCTCAAAAGACTCCTCATCAATATCAACAATACCGAAATTTGAAGCGAATCCAAATGACTCCAAATCCAATTTCAACTCATCTCTTTCCACAGGATCACTTGTTATCTGGTATTGCTCTCTGATTGTACCATGATTACCACGAATCCTGACAGGTATTCTAACATCTGCTGCATTCTCATCAATGTAACATTTCGGTAATCTGGTGTTCTGTAGAGCATTCAACAAAGAAGCCCATATCAGATCAAAAAGCGGTCCTGAGCGACTGAACACTTTGAATTTGGCGTATAACACAAAAGACCATGCACGTTTTGGACCCAGGTCGAACTCATTGATCTCATCAGGATCTCGGTAGAAAATTTCTACTCTCCCTTCTGAATCAACAGTTCTCAAACCAACATTTGCTCTCAAAGATTCTTTGCTTAGAATACCTGAATGTAGGAAAGTCTCGTAAACTTTTTGGCCCAAGATCATCTCTTCATCTGTTGGGACACCAGCACGACCTCTTTCCACTTCGACAACTGGGTAGACAGGAGCAGCATTGAGTAAGCTCCCTAATACTTTTCTTCTCTCTTCTTCTTGCTCTTTGGCAAAATAAGCATTAACAGCAGCAGCATCGTCATTGATGCTTTCAGCAGGTAAATCCTCCTCGATGACTCCAGCACTAATCGTACAGATAACGGTTGTATTTCCCGATCTCAGAACAGATGATCCTAAAGTACTTGAGTTCTTGACTGTCTCGTTTGAATATCTCCCTAATCCACCGTCGTTCAACTGTATCTCTCTAAACTCTTCAAATGTACGTAGATTTGGACGGATCCCTATGGCCAAATGCCTCTGGAGTGACAGCTCCGGTGAGATTCGCGCTACTACCGAAGGAGGGAACGAAACCGGCTGAAAGGTGTCTATATCCGCAGTGTCAGTCATTGTCAATTTTGTGACGACAGCTTGTACTACCTCATCTTTTCGTCTTCATGCTTAAAGATTTAAGATTACCCTTTCCAAAATTTGTGAAACTATTACCCGGCCCATAACCATTGCAAGGTCACGTGCTTTATTATGGAGCGGGCGATAAATTCTTTCGGTTTTAATTCCAAACAGAGACAGTCATATTGAACAGTGAATAAATTGCATTGAACTACAAATAAATATAATTGCGATATTGTCCATGAGTCTTTGATCCTGAAATCTCTAGTGCTAACTTTATCAAGGCACTTCTCATACATCGAGATAGTATGTCTCCCCAGCAGTCGTTCAGAGAACAGATTAGTGGGTTTCCTATCGGACAAATCTCCGTCATCGCTTTCGTTAGATTAGCTGAACCTATCGCATTCTATTCACTGTTTCCATACGTTTATTTCATGGTTAGAGATTTTGATATTGCTAAGGATGATTCGGAGATTGCCAAGTACTCCGGATACCTTTCTTCGGTGTTTGCACTGTGTCAAGTCTTGACGACGATGAATTGGGGTAGATTTGCAGACCTCAATGGAAGAAAACCAACGTTGCTGATCGGATTGTCAGGTTCCATTTGTTCTCTACTTGTTTTAGGATTTAGTAGAAACTATTACTGGGCTATTGGTGCACGATGTACTATGGGATTGTTGAATGGTAACGTTGCAGTGATACGTACTATGCTTAGTGAGGTAGCGAAGGAAAGAAAACATCAAGCTTTGGCGTTTTCCGTTATGCCCTTGTTGGGTCAAGTTGGCGCTGTTGTTGGACCTCTTATTGGTGGTTATTTGAGCGGCAGTGAGACAAGGATTGGCATTTTGCGACCACTTGTTTCCAAGTATCACTATGCTTTACCAAATCTTGTGATTGCTTTCTTACTTAGCTGCAGTTTGCTAACGGCTATATTTTTCTTGGAAGAGACCCATCACAAACACCAGTATCGACATGATTATTTTGTGGATCTAGGAGATATCTTTTTGAAACGTGTGTTTGGATTAAATCTAAGAGAAAGACCTTGGAGGCTAAACGAACACTCAGAATATACTGCTGAAGAAATGCCATTGATTGATGATATATCAGGCTCTATATTCAATAGTGATCCATCACCTGCCTCTAAAGATTTACCAAAGAAAGATATACAAGATGATGTGGACGTGCAAGCTGTTGGAAGTATTTTCACACGAAGAGCGAGTGTGGCTTTGGTTCGGACATACTCTCAGCATGAAGAAGAAGATGAAGATGTAACATCATACAGAACTTTACTCACTCCCCACATATTCTATGCTGTCATTTGCAACTTTCTAATGGGTATCCATAATGTGGTTCATGATGAGTTTTTACCTGTATTTCTAGCTTATGACGTTGCTAGAGATGCTGCCACCGGGGAATTGACATCGAAATTTCCTTTCAAGCTTGTTGGTGGTTTGGGTTTCAGCTCTCAGGATACAGGACAACTACTGTCATCTACTGGTGTACTTGGTATATTTTTCATCTTGGTGGTGTTTCCTTGGGTAGACAGAAAGTTTGACTGTCTTACAGCATATAGAAGGTTCATAACGATATTCCCAGTTGTCTACCTTTGTGTTCCATATTACGTGTTCTTGGGAAATACATCTAAGCTTAAGGCAAAGATGGTAGTGTACATCTTCACATGTTCCAGGACGATAGCCAAAGCCATTGCTTTTCCTCAAATCTTGTTAATCATCAACAACAGCGCACATCCAAGACATAGAGCGCTGATCAACGGTGCTACATTCAGTGTCAGTGCCTCTGCTAGATTTTTGGGCCCACTGGTTGGTGGGTTTTTGGTAACGTGGGGACAAAAGTATGAGATTGGATGGTTGAGTTGGTGGTCGCTGGTTGGAGTTTCCTTACTGGCTGTCTACCAAAGCAAGTATTTGAGGGATCCCGTTGAGGAATAATAAATGACAATTTTAGGTGTACAAAACAATTAGAAAGTCTTCTAGGCTTTACGACTTGAATTGAGTCGTTGTAGCTCAATTGTCTCTCTTCCAATTATCCTCTGCCATTGTACCCAATTGGGAAAATCACCACCGAGGTTGAACCTTTCCCGAAAAAAGACAGCAAGTAATTATAAAACTAGCTATTTACTCAAAGATTCCTCATCAAACTCTCTCATCCTCATGACTCAATACACGGTTGTTGGATCGTTGAACTATGATCTAGTTTCGTACACTGAGCGAGCTCCAGAAGGTGGCGAGACTTTTGCTTCGGACAAGTTTGAAACGCACATTGGAGGAAAAGGTTTAAATCAAACCATATCAATTGCAAAACTTCTATCCCAAAGCGATAGAGTGAGAATAATCGGGAAGGTTGGTGATGATGGCTTTGGGTCTGAGCTGACTGATGCTTTGAAATCTCACAATGTTGATGTTTCTGATGTGGAGGTACTTAAAGGGGAAAGATCCGGGGTAGCTGTTATAACAGTCGAGACATCCACAGGGCAAAACCGAATCCTGATAAACGCTGGTGCGAATGGCAAGGCCTCTTACAGTGATTCACAACTAGATAAGCTGTTTTCAGATTTAGAAGAGGAGACGGTCGTTTTTCAGAATGAAATTCCATCAACACTTCAAACAATCAGATGGTTAGCTGAGAACAAACCAGGGAAACGGATCGTTTACAATCCTTCCCCTTATCATAGCTACAGTATAGGTGCCCTAAAGTATGTTGACGTCTTGCTGGTCAATGAGACAGAGGCATCATCTATCGCAAGAGATGTGCTGAAATCCTCAGAAGCTGAAGAATTCGCAATGAAGATTGCATCGAACTATGTCGATGGTTACAGTAGGTTAGCCGTGGTCTTGAAAGGCATACTACGCCCAAATTCTCAACAGGTGTTTCCCATTGTGGTGGTAACTTTAGGATCACATGGTGTTGTTTTCACTGATGGTTCCTCCAACGCCACCGCTACGCACGTCCCGGCTTTGAAAATTGCAAAGGTAGTGGATACTACAGGTGCAGGTGATACATTTACTGGCGCATTCCTAACTTACCTACAAAGTCATCAGGATGACATTGAGAGCGCTGTGAAATTTGCGACTGTTGCATCTTCTTTGGCCATTCAAAGACCTGGCGCTTCTGGAAGTGTACCGACCTATGAAGATGTTATAGCAGCATTTTCTTAATAGCCCAAAATTCTATATTGACACCTAATTTACACTAAATAAATCACATCTCGTGTCGCTAGTATAAGTAGGACTTATCTGTCAAGATTACGTAATAATTGCCGATTATGTCACGATCTCCAGATAAAAAGGCAAAATTCACAAAACTCTCACTTACGAAAAGAAAACAAGTGACGCCATCGTCACGATACTTCGCTTAGCCCCAGTGTTTGTCATCTAACCTGGTGTTGATAGAACTGCCTCTACTTTAACGCATCACTCGATCATTTATTCGCATTTGAACATGATAACAGCTGAAAATGAGCCGCTTTTACACTCCAACCACAAGCCGAAGAAACAACGCTCTGCACAGGGATGGGTGCTCATACCCATAATCACTCTCTTAGCTCTTCTGATATTTAAATTCACTGGATCCGCTCAAGATTCAGCTTGGACTGATTCGTTTAAGCTCAGTCCCCTTCCTATTTTTACACCACCAACTTTACAGCAGAAATCGTTCCAACTCAAACACATCTTCCATCATAGTACAACGAACGATACACACGTTCGTTTGGACATTACTCCTTCATTTATTAAGCATTATGATCTACGTTCATCTCAAATAACAGAAGACTGGACAAGAGATGTATCACCATGGGAGATCAAGCTTCCATATAAATCAAACAACATCAACTTAAAACGACTCACCAACCGTCATCCAGATTTTATAGAGTCATATTTAGACTACGCCAGACTTCATGGTGCTGATATGGCTGCTAAGATCAACTTGGATTGGAATGACGAAGTTGTGGATGCACCAAATGTGACAGATAAAGATACAGTCATTTCATTAGCTTTAATGTCTTCCAACGCATACGTTGAGATCCCCGACACTGGAGACTGGAGAGATGTTTCGTTCAACAACAGTTATAGTCACGGCTGGAATGGAACTGGTGTTCGTGGCCATGTTTTTGTCTCTGATGATGAATCTACCGTTGTTTTGGCATACAAAGGTACCAGTGCTGCTTATCTATCTGGTTCAGGTGCTGACGACACAGTCGTTGAAGACAAGAACAACGACAACCTGTTGTTTTCTTGCTGCTGTGCTCGTGTAAGCTATATGTGGACCACTGTCTGTGATTGCTACAAGAGCTCTTACACCTGTGATCAAAAGTGCCTTGAAAAAGAACTTTACAAAAAGGACAAGTATTACCATGCCGCGATGGATGTCTACAGAAATGTCACTGCAACGTATCCAAATGCAAGTATATGGCTCACCGGACATTCTTTGGGTGGTGCTCTTTCGAGTTTGGTTGGACGTACTTTTGGTCAACCGGCTGTTTCATTTGAGTCGCCAGGCGAGCTTTTGGCCACAAGAAGATTACACTTACCTATGCCACCAGGTCTTCCTAATTACATGGAAGGTATCTGGCATTTCGGTCATACTGCTGATCCTATCTTCATGGGTGTTTGCAATGGCGCCAGTTCGACTTGTTCAGTTGCTGGCTATGCTATGGAAACTCAGTGTCATACCGGTAAACAGTGTATCTATGATGTTGTGTCTGATAAAGGCTGGCACGTCAACATGCTGAACCATAGAATACATACTGTGATAGATGATGTGATTCAAGCTTATAATGAAACTGCACCTTGTGTTGAAGCTCCACCATGTCGTGACTGCTTCAATTGGAATTTTGTATCTGGAAATGATGGTTACAAAGATCATGATGACCTTTCAAAATCAACGAAATCGGATGAACCAGTTTCATCAACAGCAGCTACCCCTAAGCCAACCAAAGGACCGGCTTGTAAGAAATGGACTTGGTATGGTCGTTGCTTAGAATACGAAGATGGCAGCGATGAGAAAGTGGAGTTTTTTCAGATTTTTTAGGAGAATTTCTAAATGTGAGTGGTTGAATTCGGAGCTACTTTGGCTGACCAAGAGGATAATTCATCACGTTATTAATGAAAGCGTCAATTTATGGTGTAAAGTACATGTAATCAACGCTGAAATAAGTTAAAACTTATTCATATACATTCAACACCCACAAATTAGGTTCGGATTAGCCCTGAAAAAATTTTGTAAAGACTGATCTCGTCGGGAGGCAGTTCTAAGAGCTTTGGGTTCAGGGTTTACGGTGGTTGAAGTCCAATCAATAGGTTACGTAGTAACTCCGAAAGATTCTGCTGCATTATATACTGACCCTAACTCAATATTTGTATTTTTCCTTCAACGATTTATTAAGCGATCTAATCTATATACTCTTAGCTTATTTATTGTCTTATTGTCCACTTGATATCGCGACTTTTTTCCTTAATCAATTTATCAAACGATCTAATCTATATACTTGCAGCTCATTGTCTCATTGTAGGGTACAGCATCTGTTTCTCCTCTATCCTGCTCTTCTTCATCTCCTTTTGGCAATTATTTTTCCTTAACTACTTCACTTTAGGGTTATGAGCCCTGTGGACTTGCTTTGTCCTAGACAGATTCAACCCCTAAAACTTTATTGTTAAGCGCAAGTGGTTTAGCGGTAAAATTCAAAGTTGCCATCTTTGAGCCCCCGGTTCGACTCCGGGCTTGCGCATTTTTTTTTTTCAAAAAATTTCAATATTCCAAGGCCGGGAAATAGTTGGTCCCCCAGTTGACACAAAATTCCTTAACAAGGGAAACACTCAACATTCAAAACGAGAATATATCTTATTAATATGAAATTCCGGTGATTTGTATTGCTAGTTCGCCAGTGATTGTTTTACATCCCCTCGAGCTGAAAATACGCAACAAATATAAATAGTTATTATAGAATATACGCTTATTTGTGGATTAATTGAGATCAGCAATTAATTCAGTTAATTTTAAATATACTAATTATTTGTTTATGTCGTTACAATATCAGCCTGTAATTAATATATGGTGCTCATTCCTCTACAGAATAATTAGGTGATAACATCTGCTAGTCCAATTCGCACAATTTTTTAGCGAGAGCTTATGTCTTAAATTGCTATATAGGCATGATTCGAATGGATAGCGAGATCCGAAAAAAACGAATCTTGCAAATAATATTATGTTCCACCAAAAAGCTGTCACAGTATTATGTCTACGTCGACGTCTGCGTAGATCCAAAGCGCGTAAAAACGATTATGGATGCTTCTACTGCAGGAGCAAGATATAGCAGCGTTTGTTCTAAACTATTTTAGTAGACGTAATACCAGCTTTCTTTCAAGAAAGTGAATTTCATCACATCTGCAGATATAAAACGACTGATTAGTTCTATTTATATGGTATTCACGTATATTAATATGAGAGTCAGTAGTCCAACTGATAAATTTGCAATCAACAGTTCGAACTCACATACTCTTGCCAATTTCACTAGCACAAAGTTCAAAAATATTGCGCATATGTTTGAATTTGGCGCAACCAGAAGTTTTCAATCAAGCTGAATCGTTTTTAAAGCTGCTATTGAAATGTTTACTCCTTTCAAGATTTCAATCAGACTTTGGTTTTGTGGCAAGTTCCAACCCAAAACTCTGATGAAAGCATTATCTCGTTTTTTTTTGCCTATGAGATTATGGGATACCACTAGATGTGATTTCATCTTTGAAGCAGTCTTTATTTCAAATTCAATGAGGCTCTCATTGATTGATCGCACTTTCATTATGAATCGGTGACTTACCCAAATTGTAGGAAGAGCTTTCTACTAACCTGAAGACATATGGAACAATGGTGGTGATACCTTGCGAGCGAATCGCTTGTGGTTGGTCAATTCTGTGTATTTTCTGCCTTCTTCATTGACTCAGTTATTTAACGATGGCTTGATATCAGAGCAGTGGTTTAACGCTGGCATTCTATACACAAACACACACATCTTGAATTTGGTTAGAAAGCCCTCAACAAGCTTTAGAGCTAGAGCAATCTTTCATGACGCAATTTTGAAACAAGGAGCAAATCGGACCTCATTTAGACAGTTTGATACTGACGATCATTGAATCTTATGGTTTCCGGCCTACTTTCAGTTTCATGAATATAATAGCTATCGCCGAAGCCAATTTGTTAAAACTCATGTCTGAGCGTCATAGCACCTAGCACATTGACCAGACAGCACAGCCTTTTTTAAAGAAGAACACGAAATGTCGAAACAACAAGATGTACCCTCTGGAACTTCAGCTGTGCTTAAAACCGACTCATGTCAACGCTTGCCCCGCCCATGTTCTCTGATCCTCGATTTTAGTGGACAAAAACTATATGCAAACAAAACTCCCCAGAATTGGTTTGAATTTTCGTGGAGAAAAAGGAGACTGCATGCCTCAATTTTGCTGGATGAAATAAGTCCCTCCCTTTCTACCGGACTGCCTCTTGGAATTACCTAATTGACTTATAGTTATTTACTGTCAGCATCCCTTGTCTTTTGTTCAGTTAGTTAGTTTCAACAGTAGAACCTTTGGAGGCGCTTTCCTTTGGTACTAGTGAGAGCATGAAGTAAAGTGGGCAGTCAGACTGTTAAGCATTGTGAGCGACCGCAGCTTAATACCACCCAAGCCCAGGAAAGATCCCATCGCCCACAAACGATTTCTTTTACCTACATACATTTCGGAAGGAAAGGTTCTTCTCGAAAGGGAACCAACCTGATTAATCCGTAGCCCGAAGCTCAGTGTTTGGGGAAGCAGGCAGCGAAATAAAGCGTTCCGAAAAACATATTTAAAAGAGCGGAGCAATAGGGAGCTCTAGTTCTTTGAAACACGGACACAAGCCTTCAAGCTCTCGAGGATACAACCCACTCGAACAAGAACTCAAGATCGCTTACCAGCCCTGCTCAGAGTGTCTTCCGGATTCGGTTCGCGCACTTTTTTTTTGTCCGAAGTCATTTTTCAACTAATTTTACAACGAAAATAAAAACAAGTAAAAAAAGCTCAGTAAGCATTAACTCCTTCACCATCAAAAGCCGTTTAAACACATACGTTGTTCATTCGGAAACATTCTCGAACAAAGCTTCCATATACTCTCACACCTTCACACCGACATCTACACTTGGCGGTTGTTTCACTCCCGCTCAAACCCCATCACCTTTCCCCCAAGTTACAAGGTTTGAAGAGGAAATAATTAGCATCCCACGCCTTTGACACACCCCATCAAGGAAAGCAACTTCTTATTTTAGAAAAAAAGGCCATCACTGAAGATATTTGGCAGCAACCATAAACAAATCAAATCATGTCGTCGACTGGGAATCTGGCACAGATGTTTGCGCACGCGAACCAATCGAGCGGTTCTTCAGCGGGTAGTCTCCAAAGAAGTGTATCCCACTCAAAGGCTGTCGATGCTCATGATGATCAACATTTCGAAGATACCTCATTTTTACTAAAGAGAACGAGGTCTCATGGACTTCTCGATGAGTTCATAGAGCCTACAAAGAAACTCATAGAAGAAGACCAAACTAACCAAGGAACCCATCTCACGTTAGATGATGATAATGACGAGGACGAGAACAATCAATTTATTGAAGACGTGGATGATCTACCTCCACAGACGTTAAAGAAACAACCCCTGATTTATGCTTATGAAGACGATGAAGAATCCGCCGCTAATGACCTTTACGAAACCAAGAATAACGACCGTCACAATTCAAATGATGAGAACTCCCCTCCTCCAGGAACTCCAGATTTCAACCAACCCCATGATGACAATGATATCCATTACGAACCTTCTAGACATGTCGATTATTTGTCTCACAACTGGAAGGAAGCAGACATTCAAAAATCCTGGAGGTATATTGTATTGAAAAGAAAAGATGTTGCTAACTCTGCCAGATTGGAAAATGCATCATGGAGAACTTGGGCACAAGCCAAATACAATCTGAAAACTATCAGCCCCGAAGCGGTGAATTGGTCGAAAGAATCAGACGTCACTTGGTTGTATGGGCCCCTGTACAAAGAGCAAAGTCATGGCGCTATTGAAGATGAAAAGAAGTATGGTTCAGATACAGAAACTCCAACGGGGAGCATTCAAACAAGAATGAAGAAAGTTAAGGATTCGAAGAAGAGACAATTGAAGCCAATATTGAAAAAGAGGACAGTTGGTGAGATGCTTGCACAACCAATTCAACCTACTCATCATGTGCCATCCCCACCAGTCATGGAAGATGATTTTGATGAAATTTCAAGGAAAGTCAATGCCCAGTACTCCTCCAAGAATTTAGTGGGAAAAGCAGCCGTTGCAGCGGCCTCTGCTGTCGCCCAAAAAGAGGACAGTAGGCCTTCAACTCCAAAGCCTCGTCATATCCATTTCAATGATCGTGTCGAACAGTGCATTGCCCTGAATTATCCAAGCTCAGATGAAGAGTACGATGCTGAGAATGAATCAGAAGATGACGATGAGAGTGAAGGCGATGAAGGAAACTCGGATTCAGATGATGAGGGTGGTTTCTTTTTGATGGTCAAATCACCATCATCAGCAACCCTGCATAACAATTTGCAATCCTTGAGTGTCAATGAAGAGAAGTCCGAACCAAATTCACAAACTGTTGATAGTGATCAGAGTTCAATTGGATCAAAACTTCAAATCATTGAATTTCTTCCATCTACAACATTAAAAAACTGCTCGGATGAAGAAATTGAAAACTTTGCAATGTCGCATAATACAAACACAAGCAGAGGTTTCAACTATCACTATGATTACAACTCTGTGGTGACAAACAATGAACCCACTTATCAAATTGGATCCAATGATTTTGAACTTGAAGCTACACCACAGCATCTGGAAGGTGTCAATATGGTTGATGTCCCAGATAACATTTTGCTCGGTTCAAATGTTGATATTGCTGATACCCCACATTTCATTCCATCAGCAACATCTACATTATCATCTTCATCGAGCTCATCGTCCTCTTCACCGCATCAGACTTTTGACTTTAAACATCCTATGCCTACAAAACCAGGAAAGGCAGGAGCATTTACTCTGCACTCAGACTCTGAAGATGAATCAGAAGAAGAGCACATCACTGGCATTGAGATTGAGGGCCGAGTTAGCTCACCATTGTCTTCGAATTCCAGCATCAAGAACTACAACGAAAATTTAAACAAAGTGAGCTCAAGCCCAAGTTATGCTTCATTGAGTGATGTTGCTGCTCAAGGTTTTATTGCTCAGAATTCGAATGGAAATCACAGCAATAGCAGCAGCCTACAAGATCTTCAAAAGAATCTTAATGGCTCTCCTAGTGAAGAGGAACCTAAACTGGCGTTCAGATCTTCGTTTTTGAACTCCTGGAAGAAGTCAAACTGAGTTTGAGAGCTGTTCTTATTTATATTGTTGCTTTAAGTGAGATAAAAAAAAAGGTCATATTCAAGTCAATATTGTTTTTCCTAGGTTTAACTCGAGTACTTCTTAATGTTATGCAAAGCTATTTGTTTCGAAGACAACAACAGCGATTTTAGAATTAAGTCAACTTTGTTGTAGACTCTCATTTCCGAATGTTTTGATTTGAGAAAAAAAATTAACCGAAATGTGAAGTTAAGCCTTAGTGTAAAAAACAACGTGTAAACACTGTCAATTAAAGCAGCGAAGCGACGCCAAAAAAACTCGAATTGAAGTGGCAATGGAACACAAGTCCCTTCCACCGGCGATTCCCGAAAATTCCGAGTCAGATTTCTCGAACCAAAGCAGAAGACCAAGCCACACGCCACCAGCCGACGACGACACCTTAGGTGATTTTAGAAACTCGTCAGATTCACTCAACACGGGGTCCTGGAGAAACGAACAGGATGATTCCATATCTTTGAGTCTCAATGATGATCTTGTTAGCAGAAATGGCAGCGCGTCTGCGTCGAGACGAAGTTTTGAGAGTTCGAGCATCTTCACTTCAAGTTTTAGGCAAAGCATCGATGACAGTCTCCCTTCACTAGGTATGAACAAGCTCTCCATTCAGAAAGTCAGCCCACTGGGTCCAAACTCGGTGTATGAGCTTGTTGCAGATGCCGATATAAAGAGAACAAAGCCATCAACATTGAGCCCCAACGTGAATAGATCCAGAACTAAAGTCAATATTCCACCTCCAACGAAGAATGACATCCCTACTATCCAATTGTCCAAAACCGAAAAACCACCGAGAGATCAGTTCAAACAGTACCTTCAAGACATTGGTGAAGAGTACAGGAAATACAATTCTAACAAACAATTGACATCATCGACGTTGAAATCACTCGCAAAGAAACAATCTGGAGAAGACAGTGGGTTGTTATCTAGTGATTCTGGTGCTCTTGATAATGTTCCAGATATCTTCTTTGGTGAGGAGTTCAATTTAGACGATCCAAGAGTCTTTAGAAAAGTTACTGAAGGTGTATTGTTGGAGAACCTTAACGATGAGCTTCAGGATAAGTTATCCACGTATCTCGATACCATTGAAATTCATTTGATCAACGAGATCTCAAAATCTTCCAATTCATTCTTCGATGCTCTGAATGACTTAAACGATATCAACAAAAAGAATTCCAGAGCTATCAAACTAATAGAGAACCTAAAGACCCAAACAAAAATACTGGAACAGAGGAAGATCAGGTTAGGTTTGGACAGGTTGCAACTGAAACAAAAAAAAGATAACGTTGCACATTTCGAACAAAGTTTACTACAGTTAAAAACCATCGTGCAGTCTACACAAACTGTAAAGGAATTTTTCTCAAAGGGCGATTATGAGAGTGTACTGAACAAAATCGATGATATAGAGGACTTGGTCAAAGGCCAAAGTGCCACATTGAAATGGCCCTATCCACTAGAAGATCTAAGAGGAACAGAAGCTTTAACCACAGTGAGAGAAGAGCTATGTACGCTGAGAAGTCAAACGGGTAAATCATATACCAACATTTTTGTCGATTTCTTATTGAACGATTTGAGAAACCACTATGAAGAGGTTGATTACACCAAAGTAATGGATAGATTGATGAAAGGAGAGAATTATCAAAGTGTGATCACCGATGACTTCAAATCCCAGTTAGAAGAGTACGTTATTGGGCTGACAAGAAGTGAAGAGATTGCAAGGGCTTTTGAAGTATACGAAACGAGTTTTGTGAATGATATGAAGAACATTGTTCGTATTTTTTTACCGAATGAAGACTCCACTACTGCTACATCCGTCAAGGATTCGTCTTCCGCTGGGAGCTCAACAGTAAACAGACCTTCGGGTAAAAGTTTAAGTACCATGATCAAAGGATTGACGCCGAGAGAATTCGAAGACATGCTGGTCAGGATATACAGCACTGTTTCTGAAGGACTGAGAAGGTTAACAGTTCATCAGAAGCTCCTGCTTGATCTTGCCCTGAGTAATGTTCATGAAGACCAAGATAATCTTGTTATGCAATTGGATATTAGAACTAAAATCAATTATGCCATTCAATTACTGCAGAATAGAATGGGGAAGATTATAGCAGTGAGAAAGGATCAAAATTCCAATTTGAGAACTGATTTCTTTTTGAGATTCTATTACATCAACACACTGTTTTTAAATGATTGTGAGAATATTTCTGGACAGGATTTTATATTTCTCAGTGAGGTGTTGAGCACTCAAATCACACAGTTCAATCAACAGTTCCACCAAACAAACATGAAGAAAGTTTCAAAATGTATTGATGCTGAAGGCTGGAAACCGCTGATTGTTGCCCCTTTCTTACAAACCATTGTGAATGATATTGTGGATAACAGAGATTTGGATGCCGGAAGGACTTGGAAATTAGATCTTCTGACCCTAAGAAAGCCCGACATAGAGGAGAATAAGGAGCAAAAAGAAACTTCGCACAAGAGATCTATCGTTATCGGTGACAAGACATTTGTTGCTAATAATTCCTTGTTTGTCCTGATTACAATAATGAAAGATGTTCTGGTTCTCTCCTCAAATTTCCAAAGCAGTTCTACAAGATATGAATCTGATCTTTTGGAGGTTTTAAAGTACTACAATGGTAGGGTCATGCTGAGCATCAAGAAACAGGATGGATCATTGGATAGAGACAAAAATCTGAGTGTTGTTGGCGAGTCTTTGGACTGTTTACAAGAGTTGATTCATTACATTCGCATAAAGTTTGATAATCTTGAACACGATGACAAGTATAATAACCTGCTTCAGTCAATAGCACATCTCAAGAGCAAAATAGATACCTTAAATACCAACATGATGGATTAAACGAACTAATAACTATGGCACGTGACACACGTGTGTCGTAGCTTACATAATTACCGCGGAAGGAAAAAAAAACAACTTCATATTAAAAGTTTGAAAAATAGGGAGGTAACCCTCTTTTCCCATCTTTTCTTCAACAGGAGAAGGGTAACCAACAATCACCAAAAATCAAAACAAAACATTCAGTGACACGATGGCTATCTCAGATTTCAAAGAGGGCGCTAAAGCTCTATTAGGACTGAAGAAAAAAGACGAGAAAGCTTCAGGTCAGGGGGGCCAAAATTCACAGCCCGAAACAAACGTTGAGGCTGCTGTGCTGAACTTTGTGGGTGGTACACTGGAACAAGGCAAGAAGTCATCTGGTGTTCAAGGTAGTGCTAATGCCAACAATAAGAGAAAAAAATCATTTAACAACGAAGAGAATGAATTTCAGCATTGGAACGCGTTTTTGGAAACTGATCATCTTCCTGAAGATAATGGTCAACCAACAGCTCAAACCCAACAACAAACATCACACCAATTGCAACCACAGCAACCAGAAGATACAACATTACCACCAATTTTACCAAAAAATCGAAAGAAGAGAAAAGTCGGTGAGAACAACCTTGTTGATCCAGAGTTAGCACAATTGGATGATACCACCGATCATGAGCAACTTGTGAGAGCTGCTATTTTGGACGCAAATCAACTGGCGGAAGAATCAAATGTCAACATTGGTGATTACATACAGAATTCACATGATACAGAGGAAGGTAAGTTAGGATTAGACAACAGTATCCTTCAAGCTGCTCAGGCTGCTGCTGCATTGGCTGCTGCTGCCCAAGAAAATGATGGCACCCATTCATCTCAAGCTAATGCTCAACAGCAAGATGGTCAGGCCACACGTACTGACGGTCGTCTTCACGAAGCACTACATCCAGTCGAACAAGCTGCCGCCATGGTTGCTGCCGCTTCAAAGGCGTCTAGTGGTATATCCCAGCCACATCATGGTAGAATGTTTTCAAAAGAGGAAACAGATGCCATTAACAGATTCATCAATGACTACTGTGTTATTAATCAAATGACAAGAGATGACATTTGTGAACGTGTTTGGTCCAATGAACGTAAAAAAGATGATTTTTGGGATCTTTTGCACAAGGTTCTACCATACAGAACTCGGGCTTCCGTTTATAAACATGTCAGAAGATCATACCACATCTTTGAAGTCCGTGGTAAATGGACACCAGAAGAAGATGCTGTTTTGGCAAGATTAGCTGCGGAGAAAGACAGTCAATGGAAGGCCATCGGTCAAGAGATGAATAGAATGCCAGAAGATTGCAGAGACAGATGGAGAAATTATGTTAAATGTGGTGACAACCGTGCTGCTAATAAATGGGCGCCAATTGAAGAGGAGAAATTGAAAGAAGTTGTTGGTCAGATTTTGGCTGAACAGACGCAAAGTGGTTACGAAACTCCAACTATCAACTGGACTTTGGTTTCTGATAAGATGGATGGCAAGAGATCTAGAATTCAGTGCAGATATAAGTGGAACAAATTACTGAAAAGGGATGCTATGGCTAGAGCTCAAACTATTGATATCAACGATAGAGTCTGGATTTTGACCAAGTTGCAAGAATTTAGATATCTCACTGAAGAAAGCATCAATTGGGGCGATTTAGCTGCTTTACACCCTAAACATGTTTGGAGTGGCAAAGATTTTCAAATTTGTTTTGAAAAGATGAGATCGAACATCAGAGATCACAAGACGAAATCTGTTAATGAGATTTGTCATTTGTTGTTACAAGAGTTGATTTCCGATGCTCAGAGAAATAACACAAACGTTGGTCTTCCTGTTGTTCTGCAATTCCAGAAGGAAAAGAATGACAACCCTGCCAATATCGCTTCTGCTGCTGTCAGCGCATCTCAAGGTGGCTATAACAATGATGGTCATGTTTATTGAATCATCAAGGTTGTTTCCATTCTGTATAATTACTGTAATAATAAAATGTGACTTTAGGTGATCTACACTTCTATGCTTTTAATTTACAGATTGCATTCAACTAAATACTTTTAACAAACTCACTTCAATTGATTTATAATAAACATAAAGATGTTAAGACAACTTAGAATTTAGAGAATTTTTTGTTAGCTTTACCAACAGCTGGGGAAACTTTCAAGACGTTGAATCTAACAGTTTTGGAGATTGGTCTACATTGACCAACAGTGACCAAATCACCTTCTTCAACACGGAAAGCTGGGGAAACATGAGCAGCCAAGTTTTTGTGACGTTTTTCGTATCTGTTGTATTTTGGAACGTAGTGCAAGTAGTCTCTTCTGATAATAATGGTACGGTGCATTTTAGTGGAGACAACGGTGCCGGTCAAGATTTTACCTCTGATGGAGATGTCACCGACGAATGGACATTTCTTGTCAATGTAAGAACCCTCAATGGCGGCCTTTGGGGTTTTGAAACCTAGACCAACTTCTTTATACCATCTTTTAGTACGACGGTTAGCCTTAGCCTTTGGGTTGGTGAAGATGTGAGGTTGCTGAGCTTTTGTTAGTATTCTAAATCAAAGGTTGACTTTTGGTGCCCTGTGAGCTGACGGGAAAGTCACATAGAAAAGAGTGAAAGTTGTGTTCTGATCGACATTGACTTTGAGATCTGAATATTAACGTTGAATTGATTTTGAGGTGTTGATGTTGATCATGTTTTAGATTACCTTGAGGTGATGAACTGGTCCAGTTTGGGAGATTGGTTTTGATTTAATTTTTGTCAACTGACGTAGCTCTTGTAGTGAAGTTTTCTTCTCTGTATTTGTGCACGAGACATCCTTTTCCACTTGGTCTGATGAGGACTTCTATATGTTTAATGAATCGAAGAGTTTGCTGATACTTTAGTTTAACACCTCTCTATTGACAATTCATAGATCATCCAGGGCACTTTGGTTTAATATATCACATACTTTTTGGAAAGCACGTTCAGATTGAACAGTTAATTCAGACATCTTTACTTGTTTGAGGTCAAAAGGTCAATAGTTAGGGACTCGATAGTTTTCACTTTTTGTTTTTTTTTCACCAAACTAACACAGCTGATTTTTGGCAAGGAATGTTGTGTTTACCAATAGATGATTACATCAGAGATTAGTCATGAATTTTGAGAGAGGTCGCGTTTTTTCTTTCGATGTTCTTCGAGAGATGAGATGTCCAGGTGTAGAGCTTCCTTGAACAAAAATATTTGCCCTGTGCTATAACACGTGATAAACAGATTTTAGGGTTGAGCTGCTGATAAGATAATGAAGAAGCTTATGAATACATTCACTTTAGAATATATATTACTCTAACGCACACTGTTTTGATTGAGAAACTGCTTTTAAACGAAAAGTGAATCTCATAGTAAACACAGACAAGCATTGTAAGTCAGCTGTGCCATATCCTTCAATCTTGGGCAGAATCTGTTTGTAAGAATGATAGTTTCTTAGCCTTTTCAACACCAACCAACTTCTCAAAAGTTTCTTGTGGCAAAAATGAATGATCATCGTATTCGAAACCAGGTACAACCACTTCACTGATTAGTAAATGATCATCAGATCTGGCAATACCATCTTCACCCAACGGCAGTAAGAAGCTAGCCTTCCAAACACCACCGGGAACCACCCACTGAGACACCTCACCAGCAGCATGGTTAAAACCAACGATGAACGATTTGAGTCTACCATCTGGATATATCAAAACGTATTGACCTCTACCTCTTTGTAGGACATGTATAATTCTATTCAAGTTCTTGTGAAATCTTCCAAAAGGGATCTGGGGCGTTAAAAGGTAGTAAATCAAAGTCGAATAATCTCTTGTTCGATCTCTACCACTCTCCTGAACGGTGGAAATTGTAGTTGATTCTGAAGTGGTACCATTGTACCATGGATTCTGTAAGCGAAATGGAGATCTGTCAGTTTCTTTGAAGAATCCGCCTTCACGGTGTCCTACTAAACCTAAAGTTTCAATTAACTGCGTGTTGGATTCAGCTTCTGGAAAAACATTGGTGAAGTATGCGGGTTTTACAATTGGAGCATCTTGTGAATTGTCAACGGTAGGTGATCTATATACATCAGCCATCGCTTAATGTGGAGCATCTATACATCGTAGTGATTTTAATTCGATCAATTGTGTCTTCATTTTTCTACCTCGTGCCACCAGGGCGCAAGGCGCGACGGTATAAAAAAGGTGGTCCCTACCAAAATCCGACATTACTAAAAATAACGGTACGCGAGTTGAAAAACTTGCTGATAGTAGATCAGACTATAGAACCTTGATTATGTTTCAGCATACGGAAGACATGCGCAGTCCACGGATAGTTTCCGGGAACTATGATGCGCAGTTGAGAGAGAGTTTGTAACTTGAAATTTTAGCCAAGGTGTTTTGGCTGATCGCGAAAGCACTTATTAGCACAAAGACTGCCAACCAAAGTCATGAGATCTTCAATAAAGCTGCTGTCGATGCTGCAGATCTTAAAATTGGAGACGCCGATAACTACCAAATTTTTTCAACTTCGATGCTGTGAGATGAATAACAGCCGCTGTCATTTATTTGTTGAAGTGGTAAAGTTCTAGTGGGTATCTTAACAGCCAGGGCGCAAATAAGCAAGAAACTGGTAGGGGATGAATTGCAAAATAAAAGTAGCATAGAGCTGAGCGAAAGAATCGTATGAATTTTTCGCAAAGTGAGAAGGGCAAAAAGTATGTAAAAACTTGCTTGGGTGTGAATATGATGATGATGATGATGATGGTAATGATGATGATGATGAAGAACTGAAATTGATAATGACGGAATGTTGTAAAGGGAATGTTTGTTCAACTGTTGGATGGTGCGTTGACTTTAGTGACTTTGATGCTTTTGTCACCCCATGTTTGTAAGCTTATCAAAAGCTTACCTTCCTCGTGTAATTTCTTCAATTCATCAGACCCACCTCTAGACTTACCACCGATAAAGATGTTTGGGACGGTTTTTCTGCCAGATTTAGAAGCAATGTAGTCTTGTAATTTTCTTCCGTGTTTGTGCTTATCAAGTTCAACGATGGTGGGAGGCGGGGTGATTTCATATTCAGATTTCAACAAATTCTTCAAAGCCTTGGAGTAACCACAAAAGGTCTTTGAGAAGATTACAACAGGAGCTAGGCCAATGATGGAATTGAATTCTTGTGCAGCATCAAATAAATCCTCTGAATCACCAGTAACACCGGAATCTAAAGAGATAGCAGCTCCTGCTGCAGAATCTTGTTGTTTTGAAATCTCGACATTACTTCTGTCGTTAGCTTTGATCTTGTTGTCATTTATCTCCTCTTTCAGCTTTTCCTCATGATGTTTAATGGCACTTTCATCCACCACTCCGATCTTTGTAGTGGTTTCGACGTTGTGTACTGGTGGGTTTTTGTTGAGCGAGTGGTTAGGTATTATCGACGATGCTGGGCTGGTGTTGTGTGTTGTGGTAAAGATGAAGATGATTGTAAGAAGACTTGCAGAGAGTGCGAGGATACGGGACTTTCTTGAGGAGACCATAATGGGCACAGTTTGAAGGAACTAGAGCGTCAAGTGTGGGTTGGTCTTTTTTTCTTTAGAGTTAAGTATAAGTTTGAAATTTCTCCAAAGTTTTGAAAATGAAGGAGTGCTGCCGCGGTGGAAAAAGTAAACAACTGAACTGCAGCAATATTTTGCTGCTGCACGATGCACGAATTTGCACAGTTCTGGAGCTGAATAAGGGAGACAGGAGCTGCAAAAAGAACCAACTTGTGCAAGAACAACCTCATCTTGGATCTGACGCGTGGAAGCTGTCTCTCGTGTCGACCTTTACTCCTCACTTGTAGTCGCTCTTCTTATCACCGGTATATTTAATTGTACAGTGAACGTGCCCATGTGTCTCAGTCTGTCCTCGAAGTGTCCTGCCAAAATCTCTGGGGCAAAAACAATAGTGGCCAAATCTAAAAATATCATTATGACCCACGCGACGTCCCTTCGCAAGGTTTTTACCTAGTAGATTTTCTTACCTACGCTAGCGAGTTTTTAGAGCCAGACCACAACTAAATCTTGTCTTTGTGGTCTGGCTCGCTACTGCTACTGGGTGCCTAACCGAGGATTGAGAATCATATAGGGAGGCTTCGTACCGTATCTAGCACCGAACAGCTAATGAAAGCCTATAGTTGAATACTTAAAAGTTTGATGCGGTAATGGAAGATTGGGAAGCAGAGAGGTAGGGCAGTACAAATATTCATATTGTGGAAACTTTAACGATCGATGCCCGTACTATTAATATTATTGCTTAATGCAAGGTATAATTATAAGACCCTTATATCAGTCTCTCCATCTGATTAACACGTCATCAGTTCTGAACCTCTGTGTACAAACCGTATCTTTGAAATCGAAATTTTGCCCCATTCTATATTCTAATAATCCTGCATGAGCAATCATTATACCGTTATCGATACAAAATCTTTCATCCGTTGCATAAATAGATCCATTTCTATCCACCACCATGAGTTCCATCATTTGTTGTAATCTTTCGTTACATCCAACACCTCCCACGATCAAGACTTGTTTCGTGTTCACATGTGCCATTGCTCTTTCAGTAATCTCAACAAGCATTGCATACAAAGTTTCTTGAAGGGAGAAACATAAATCTTCAACTGTAATTTTAGCCTCTTTAGTCTCTTTATCGAACACAATCTTGTTTGAATAGTTTTTCTTGAACAGGTCGTTTGCCAATTGATCGATATAAGCCAGGATACCACTCATACTTAGATCCATTCCCTTGACAGTATATGGTAACTCGACATATTTGCTACCTTTCTTTGCCAACTGTTCAATGTTGTAACCAGGACTCGGCTCATTTGGAATCTTCAAGGTTCTTGCAAATCTATCAAGGCAGTTACCAATTGCAATATCTAAAGTCTCACCAAAGATTCTATACCTTTGATTTGAATAAGCAATGACTTGAGTGTTTCCACCACTCACATACAACACAACTGGGTTATCAGCACCTGTGATTTCTCTCCCCATTTCAATGTGACCGATGCAATGATTTACACCAATCAGTGGAAGGCTCCATAGTTGACTTAAAGTTCTCGCAGCAATAACAACGCTATGCAAAGGGGCTCCCATACCTGGTCCTTTTGTAAAACAGATACAATCCAGATCATCTCTCGTGACACCAGCTTCTTTGATCGCAGTCTTGATCAAACGTACTACCCAGTTTCTATGATGACGTGCAGTATCCCTAGGTAAAAAACCTTCACCTGGAGGAGTGACGTATGTATCTCTAATGTTTGAAAGAACCTGTGCTCTATTGGTTTGTGATAGTGCCCCCAGTTGATGTCGTATGATACCAACTGCAAGTTTATTGGCCGATCCTTCGAGACCTATAGCCGTATAGTGCTTCTGTTCAGGTTGGGCAAACTTATCTAAATCAACCATTTTGTAGCATATGGGATCTACTTGTGAGTATCTGAACGATATCGAATGGCTTATCGGATCAGGATCGATGTTTTTTTTTTTTTTTTTTTTTTTTTTTTTTTTCCTTTCTAACTCTTATAGGAAGAGTAGGCCGGGTAAGAATCACTAAGCTGTTCTAATGGGATGTTTAAAGGAACGGAGGAAGTAATGGCTCTATAGTGTTCATTAAAGGATTGTTTATTCGAATAATAGCAAAAACTACAACGAAGACTTATGCAATGGATGGGAAAATCCTGAATATGAAGGTGCTCTGTAGGACCCTGCAATTAAGTCAAGTCTTTGGTTGCTGTACTGCCTAGTTCACGAGCGTGGAAGCGCACTATTGTTCTGCACAACTTATACATCTCTGATAAGATACGGTTTCATTTCAAAGTATCTCATATTGAAATCACAGCCCATAATATGAAGTTTCATGCTTTGCAATTCTCCAGAATGCGTAAATATCCCAGATCCGAAGTTTATTTATACATCAGCTGTTAAATCAATACCTTCAATAGCTCGATCCAACTGTGTGAAATCAAAGCTCGCTATAGTGGATTCAAAGCCAGTCTGTTCGACTGTATTGTCAAACATCGAGCTCAAATTATCATCTTGATGAGTATCCCGTAGGTTCTGTTCCATGATGGCTTGTGATTGGACATAAGTAGGTAGTTGCTGATGATCCTGCATCGTCTGTTGGTACGAAGGTGGTGTTTCCTGTTCGTTTTGAGTCATTGCGCCATATCTTCAAGTTGAGGAAGTTTGATGAAGGCTGAGAAAGGGTTTCTAAAATCTACTTTATTTTTTTTTAAAAAAAAAACACGAAATTGTTATGGCGACGCCATATAAAAAAACAAAACAAACCAAGAAAGCACTGGAGTGGAAAAAATCCATCATATCCTTAGTCTGACTCCAAAGTTCAAATGACAGACCCTGATTACTACTTCACATCCATAAACGAGAGCGCTAACTCTATCAAGACACTTTACTTCAGGCCGCCTGGAATCTTCACAAACGCGATAATATCCAAACCTGAGATCACATCTCTTTTGAGAGACGCAGACAGCCATGAGAATGCACTTTATCACATAGACTACCAAGGCAGAGCAGAGAGAAGAGATGGAACGAGAGGTGTTGTTGACGAGTTGAACGATGATTTCGATGAATTCAAATATCAACAGCAGATTGACGAAAATGGACAGAGATTGAATTTATCAAGACCTGTTGTTGTTCCAGTACCTAAAGATACTCAAACGCCTACATGGGAGGAAAACAAGGGTGTTAAGAATTTACTCAGCAGGTTCAACGAAGAAAATCAAGACTATGATGTTGATGTGCTTTGTGAAACGGTGAGGCAGTTACAGGAAAAGTAGTAAGTTATACATATTGTTCAAACATGGATAGAGTCTTAATACTAACCATCGGAATTCTAACAGCCCAATCAAAGGTCTAGAAGACAAGTTGGCAGAATACAAGAAGAACTGGGAATCCCTCACATCTGAGGTGCTTCAACATGAAGAAACGATAGAGAACCAAAGGCGGCAACTATCTATCCTCAACGTATCTTTATCAGAAAGGGATCTCGAGAACACACTGCAGGATACGCAGCCTATCAAGACAACGAAGACAGCGGCAGAACTTATAGCAGAGGAGGAGGAAGAACTTAGACAATGGGAGTTGGAACTTCAACGGCGAACGCGTGAAGTAAGTACTGATTCTGGACACATTCAATGGGGTATAAGAGTTACTAACAGCAGCATATCATAGACTGAAGAATTGATGCTTTCACACAAAAAATAATGCACGTTCAATTAATCGATGATGATCAGCAATCAGCAATATATCGCAAAATACTGAACGTGTGCACGCATGGATCACCATCTAAGGCTTTGTATACAACACGCGAGTCTGATCAGACCGAGAGCTCGCTCCTGATTGATCCCTATAGTGGTTCCGTTTTCATTTACTGTAGAAACCGAAGCTCTTTAAAAGTTGGAGTATCGATGGAAGCCGTTCTGCAGCTTTTTGTCGTAATGAAACTGGCAACTACGAAAAAAAAAATCAAGTTGCAATACCAAAATTGATTGCCTCGTGACAAACTGACGCAACAACTCATCAAAACAAGTGGTTACTCGATTGGATACTTCAAAATTATTTTGCTCTTGTACACAGTTATACTAGGAGATTCGCCAGTTGCACTCCATCGGAAAACGTTCAGAATAGCTCGGACAATTGCTATCTGTGGTCTCTTTTGAGTTTTTGCCTTTAGTCCACTTCAACCATTAAACCCTGAGGATTCAGTGAGACAATTACTGATTATAAGGTAGCTAGGATTCACAAAGAACCTATCTGATATCCTACTACACTTGTCCGACTGGAAGTAGCGGCATAGAACAAACGCCCTTTTAGCCAGCTTTGCTTGATTTGAGAATTCCCCATACTTTAACGGTTTTGCTTTCAAGTTCCAACGCTTTCGTAAGATGTCGTTTGATCCATCACAGGCAACTTCCATCAACGGTACCGACGTTTATTCCACGACTGCACGGTTTACTAACGCTGTCACGGCGACAGCTTCTGCTCTGATGAACCCTCAAGACGGATCCACTGATGCACTTTTATCAAATTCAAGTTATAAGAAAGCAATGAGTGACGCTTTGAGTACAAAGACCTCCTTAGCAGTTTCCAAAAGAAGACATGATTTGGGTGAAAATCTCAATGCCAGCAGATATGCCATGTCTTCAGAATACTTTAAGTACGCCTTCAAAACTTCAAACGCTGCATATCAACTTCTTACGCATATACCCGATGATTTATTGGATGAGATACCGGACGAGAAACCGTCTTCTTTTTCATTGTTTCAAGGTTTCACTGCGGCGCTACCTGCCGTTGATGAAGAGATCGAGTTAACGAAAAGCCTGGAGCATGGTGATGAGGTCGTGAAAAAATTGACCACTGGAGTTAGCGATGAAACCGAAGAAAAGTTCAAACTACCAAGTGGTATCACGGAGGAGAAGATCAGTCAATCGCACTCAAGCCCGAAATTGTCGCACTATAAACAACAGATATGTGATAATTTAGATCTTCTTGAAATCAGAAAGAATCTGGCGGCATCTGAGATATTGGAGATTGATAACAAGATTACCAAACTCCAGAATTTGAGAAACATAGTGTTCAAAAGGGTGGCCAGGCTGGAACAGAATGAATTGTTTTTGGAATCACACTTGCAAGATATACAAGATAGAATACAGATGATTGAAGATTACAATATGGAGAAGCCAGACGAGGATGAAGACATCTACAACACAGATTCACAAAGAGAAGAACAAGACAACGAGAGAAAAGATGAAGACTCAGATGACTTAGATGATTTTGATACAGATAAGCCACTCATGTCCAAAAGCATATACGGCAAGCTTCAAGAAAAACCACCAAAATTTCGCAAGAAAAATTCTAGATCAAGAAAAACAACACCAACATTACAACAGTACTATACTCCGGGTACAGAGATCAAGACCATTGAGGCACATGAGGAATCAATCACATGTTTTGATTTTGATATACCCTTTGGTACCATGGTTACTGCGTCTCTAGATAACACTGTCCGTGTTTGGGATTTAAGCAGAGGAAGATGTCGTGGATTACTCGAAGGCCATAATGCATCTGTGAGTTGTATGCAGATGGACGATAATTTGTTGGTTACAGGTTCGTTGGACGCCTCTTTAAAGCTTTGGGATTTGTCCAAGTTGAACGTCAAAACGGATGATGACGACGATGGTCCGAGTATTTATTCGTTCGAATCGCATATTGAAGAGATTACAGCTCTAAGTTTTCATAACTTCAATTTGGTTAGTGGTTCTCAAGACAGAACTATAAGACAATGGGACTTACAGACTGGTCATTGTCTGCAGACCATTGACGTTCTTTGGGCCTCACAGTCAACATCCCTGGACTCCTCAGTCGCTATAAACAGAGCACATCCATTTATCGGTGCTCTACAGACGTACGATGCTGCGTTGGCCACTGGTACATCAGATGGTCTGGTCAGACTTTGGGATTTGAGAAGTGGTGAGGTTGTTCGCTCACTAGTTGGTCATACAGGTCCAGTCACATCGTTGCAATTTGATGATAAACATTTGGCAACTGGAAGTTTGGATAGATCGATTAGAATCTGGGATTTAAGAACAGGTGGTATTCATGATGCATTTGCGTATGAATCTCCAATTTCTTCACTACAGTTTGACTCTAGAAGAATCGTCTCATCAAATAATGAGAGTACAGTCAAAATATATGACCGGATTGAAGAGAAACATTCATCTGTTGGCGGTTCTGATGATTCCGCTGTTGTCAATTACGTCCGCTACAGAGAAGGATATTTGGTTGAAGGAAGAAACGATGGTAAGGTTGGAATTTGGGCAATCTAAACACAAAAATAATAGTTCAAACACACATAAGTATATAAGGAAAATAAATGCCATTATTTTCAAGACCACTTGACTTTGAGTCCTTGTTCTCTTATTTAAACTAGTCACGTGATTTGTATCGGAACTTTTTACCGGAAGTGTTTTGGCATAAAGAAATTTTTTTTTTTTATATGGTAGGAAAATAAACTCTATGCAAATCGCCATAATTTTGAGTTTATCAGATAGTTATAGGTTTGAAAAGTCATACCTTTGTTGTAACTAGTGAAGTGAGGACTCAGTTGTGTACTGCTTACAAACTTCGAGAAAAATAAGGCTTCATTCGTACTGCTGATTGAAATTCATTCAATATTCACATCTAAATACCCAAGCTCATCTCATCGCGTCTGATCCAAGATGACCGACACTATATCTCTGAACTACAATGAGTCGTTGAAGAAATTTAAAAACTTCTATGAGTTCTACAGTACCAAAAGCTTTTCCTCAGATGTTTTACAATTCAATACTGCCCACTCCATTTCAGACAACTTGAAACGTCTTGCTATAGCTTCACTTGACTCAAACATCACCACTTTATTTCTATTTGCATTGGACAAGATCTTTCTCGATCTTGTATCCAGGTGGATCTCAGACAGCTCAATTGAATATGAATACCTCAAGTCCACTGGTAAATCAACTTCAATCAGAGGCTCTGTTGTCTTGAGTGCTCTAGGTCGCATCATTTCATTGGCTCCAGAAATTGCTCCACTAGTCGAATACTTCCTCGATCATAATGACCTATTATCTGCATTGGAGATAACTCCTACCATTCATGAAGAAGAAGTCAGAGAACTGTTACTTGCATACTACCGACTTCTCTATGCTGATCATGAAAGATTTCGAAGATTCATCACTCCAAAAACCTTGTCATCAATTTTGGTGTCCTCTTCTGAACCAACTATCAAACTTCTTGCAATTGAGCTTTTATCCAGATATATCAACCTGGCAGAGAAGGCCAAGAATGAAATGCTACACAACTTCATCAATGGTTCAGTTTTAGAAGCCACGTATGAAAAAGACTCAAAAGTCAACTACAGATTTCTGCCTGTTCTAGAAGCTCAAAGGCAATCCAACTATGCTACTATTCTTCAATCATTTCAGCCAAACCCATCTGCATCTGACACGTACATTCAAATTGAAAGTTCATCCCTCAGTCAACTTGTCGTTTCTGTCTGTGGAATCCTTGTACCGAAGATCCACTTTGATCAGCCACTCACAGAATCCACAGAGTTTGTCCCAACAGAGAGATCCATTTCCATCTTGAAAGACCTTGCTATTAAAGTTCAAAATTCAGAGCCTGTCATGCTTGTCGGTAATGCTGGATCTGGTAAGACTTTCATCATCAACGAGTTGAGTAAGTATTTATCATGCGATAAGACAATTGTGAAAATCCATTTGGGTGAACAAACTGACGCTAAGCTATTACTGGGAACTTACACTTCTGGATCCAAACCGGGTTCTTTTGAATGGAGAGCTGGTATTTTGACTACCGCTGTCAGGGAAGGCCGTTGGGTTTTGATTGAGGATATCGATAAAGCTCCGACTGAAGTGTTGTCTATTTTGTTGACACTGCTAGAAAAGCGAGAGCTGACTATTCCATCCAGAGGTGAAGTCATTAAAGCTGCTAATGGTTTCCAGTTACTCTCCACCATCAGAACCTCTAGTTTCTCCAAAAAGACCACAATTCCTGACTTAATTGGTTTAAGATTGTGGAAAGTTTTAACTATTGAAGATCCATCTACTGATGAATTGACTAAGTTATTGGAGTCTAAATATCATGTACTCAAGAAACTGATACCCACCTTCTTGCAACTGTATCAAGCTATTCAAGACACTTACAACAATAAGTCATTCCTCGTTTTGAACAAGGGTTCCCACCCAAGAGCTATTTCCGTCAGAGATTTGATCAAGTTTTCTAAGAGGGTGAACGCCATATTTATCAACCAAGGTATCCAAGACACAAATCAACTTTTGGAGTCATCTGTGATTGACAATATCTTTGCTGAGGCTGTCGACTGTTTTGCCAGTGCTATTAGCGAGTCTGCTGCATTGTCACCTTTAATCAGTGCTATTGGTGAAGCTTTACAGATAGCACCATCTAGAGTCAGCTTGTTTCTAAAGAAGCATGTTCCTTCATATGACGAGTATGATGACAGTTTGGTCATTGGTAGAGCGCATTTGAGCAAAGCTCCAAGATCGTTGTACAGAAAGAAAAACACCGGCAACAACACTTCATTTGCCAGAACAAATCACTCTTTGAGGCTCATGGAACAGATTGGTGTTTCCATTCAATTGACTGAACCTGTGCTGCTTGTTGGTGAGACCGGTACTGGTAAGACCACAGTTGTTCAACAGATTGCCAAACAATTGAACAAGCAAATCACTGTCATCAACGTTTCTCAGCAGACTGAGTCTGGTGACTTGCTTGGTGGCTACAAGCCTGTCAACACCAAGTCTGTTGCTGTTCCAATTCAAGATAACTTTCTTGATTTGTTTCATTTGACTTTTTCTTCGAAGAAAAACGAGAAGTTTGAAAGAATGCTAATCAAGTGCTTCAACAGAAGCCAGTGGAAGAATGTTGTCAAACTTTGGAACGAAGCTGTAAAGCTGGCCAAATCTGTTCTTGATAAACACGATGAAGATTCTAGTGAAGATGGTCCAAAGAAGAAGAGAAAATTAAATAATCATGATAAATCTCTGTTGTTACAGAAATGGGACGAGTTCAAGGAAATTGTCAAAGGTTTTGAGGTTCAAGCACAGGCTGTGAATAACTCTTTTGTGTTTGACTTTGTTGAAGGTTCCTTGGTGCAAGCTGTCAGAAAAGGTGATTGGTTATTACTGGATGAAATCAATTTGGCTTCCTCAGATACTTTGGAAAGTATATCTGACTTGTTGTCTGACATCGCCTCACAAAGATCTCTTCTACTGTCAGAGAAAGGTGAGGTTGAGTCTATTCAAGCTCACAAAGATTTCAGAATTTTTGGCTGTATGAATCCAGCCACGGACGTGGGTAAACGCGATTTGCCTTTGTCTATCAGATCAAGATTCACCGAGATTTATGTTCATTCTCCAGATGCTGATATTTCTGACTTGCTTCAAATTATCGACAAATACGTTGGACGTTATGCTTTAACCGATGAATGGGTTGGTAATGATATTGCTCAGCTATATCTGGAGGCGAAGAAACTTTCCGATTCCAATCAGATTGTTGACGGTTCCAATCAGAAACCGCACTTCAGTATCAGAACTCTGACCAGGACTTTGCTTTATGTCTGTGATATTGTTACTATTTATGGTCTACGTCGTTCTCTGTTTGAAGGTTTCTCCATGTCATTTTTGACTCTACTGGATCAGAAGTCTGAAGCCGTTCTGAAGCCATTGATTGAGAAGTATACTATAGGTAAGCTGAAGAACGCCAGAGCCGTTATTAGTCAAATTCCACCCGCTCCACCTGCCGAGTCTGGTCAGTTTGTTCAGTTTAAACACTACTGGATGAAGAAAGGTTTATCCGAAGTTGTTGAACAACCACATTACATCATTACCCCATTTGTGGAGAAGAACATGTTGAATCTGGTGAGAGCCACTTCTGGTAAGAGGTTTCCAATCTTAGTCCAAGGCCCTACTTCTGCTGGTAAGACATCCATGATCAAATATCTCGCTGATATTACCGGTAATAAGTTCGTTCGTATCAACAATCATGAACATACCGACCTTCAAGAATACCTGGGTGCTTATGTTTCAGATGATGCTGGCAAGCTGGTGTTCAAAGAAGGTGTTCTTGTTGAGGCCCTAAGAAAAGGCCATTGGTTGGTATTGGATGAGTTGAATTTGGCTCCAACGGATGTTCTAGAAGCTTTGAATCGTCTGCTTGATGATAACAGAGAACTATTCATTCCAGAAACACAAGAGGTTATCCATCCACATCCTGAGTTTATGCTGTTTGCTACGCAGAATCCTCCAGGTTTGTACGGTGGCCGTAAAGTCTTGTCCAGAGCCTTCAGAAACAGATTTTTGGAACTACACTTTGACGACATTCCACAAGATGAGCTTGAGATAATTTTGCGTGAGAGATGTCAGATCGCTCCAACTTATGCCAAGAAGATTGTTGAAGTTTACCGTCAACTGACCGTGCAACGTCAATCTTCGCGTTTGTTCGAACAAAAGAACAGTTTTGCAACACTTCGTGATTTGTTCCGTTGGGCAAAGAGGGAAGCCGTTGGTTACGAACAGCTCGCTGCCAATGGTTATATGCTTCTTGCAGAAAGGGTCAGAAAGCCTGAGGAGAAGTTGGTTGTCAAAGAGATCTTGGAGAAAGTTATGAGAGTAAAAGTTGACATGGATGTTTATTATGATAGTCTCGAGAATAGAGACCTCTTGAAGTTGGAGTCTTCTGTTGTTTGGACAAAGGCCATCCGTCGTCTTGCTGTCTTGATTTCTACATCTTTGAACAACAATGAGCCAATCTTGCTTGTCGGTGAAACTGGTTGTGGTAAGACCACTGTTTGTCACCTTCTTGCTCAATTCAACGGTAAGAAGTTGATCACTGTAAATGCTCATCAAAACACGGAGACTGGTGATTTGCTTGGTGCTCAGAGACCTGTTCGTAACAAACTTGGTATTCAAGAGCAGCTTATACATATCCTGAAGTCGGTCTTGGAAGGCGTTTCAGATTCTGCAGATTTGGATGATTTGCTTTCTACTTATGATTCGGTTGACAGATCTACCATTGAAAAAGGTATCCAAGAAGAGGTCAAGGCATTACGAGATGCACTTAACATTCTATTCGAATGGTCAGATGGTCCACTAGTTCAAGCTTTGAAAGATGGTCAATATTTTTTACTTGATGAGATCTCACTGGCAGATGATTCTGTTCTTGAAAGATTGAATTCTGTTCTTGAACCCGAAAGGGAGTTACTCCTTGCTGAGAAAGGTGCTGATGATTCTTCCATCACTGCTGCTTCGGGTTTCCAGTTTCTGGCCACAATGAATCCAGGTGGTGATTACGGTAAAAAAGAACTGTCCCCAGCTCTAAGAAATCGTTTCACTGAGATTTGGGTGCCATCAATGGAAGATTTGGAAGACGTTTTAACCATTGTTTATGAGAAGTTGGACTCCCCGCTAAAAGATTTAGCCCCAGTTGTCGTCAAATTCTCTGAAAGTTTTGGTAAGAAACTTGGAGGTGGGAACATTTCAAGTGGTGTTATCTCATTGCGTGACATTCTTGCCTGGGTTGAGTTTTTGAACTCTTCTTTTAAATCCACTGGTTCCAAAAATGGTTCCTTGTTACATGGTGCTGCTATGGTCTTCATAGATTCTCTTGGTACCAATAACACTGCTCATTTGGCAGAATCCCGAGACAATCTTCAAGCACAGAAACTGGAATGTGTTTTGGAATTATCACAATTGGTTGGTGAAGATTTGACTCCATTTTACACTGAAAGATCTTCAGTAACACTTTCTGAGGATTCTTTGCAATTAGGTATGTTCAAGCTAGCGAGAAATATCGACACCGCTGGTGAAGAGTTGTTCAGCTTTGAAGCACCAACCACTGCTCTTAACGCTATGCGTGTCGTCAGAGCCTTGCAATTGACCAAACCTATAATGTTGGAAGGTTCACCTGGTGTTGGTAAGACCAGTTTGGTGTCAGCAATGGCCAAAGCTACTGGTAGCCCATTGACTCGTATAAATCTCTCCGAACAAACAGACCTTGTCGATTTGTTTGGTTCTGATGCTCCAGTTGAAGGTGGTAAGACTGGTGAATTTCAATGGAGAGATGCCCCATTCTTGCGAGCTATGAAGAAAGGAGAATGGGTCTTGCTTGATGAAATGAACTTGTCCTCACAATCTGTCCTGGAAGGTCTAAATGCCTGTCTTGACCATCGTGGTGAAGTTTATATTCCTGAGTTGGATAAGTCATTCCCTCGTCATCCAAACTTCCTAGTCTTTGCTGCTCAGAATCCCCAGTATCAAGGTGGTGGTAGAAAAGGTTTGCCAAAGTCCTTCATCAACAGATTCTCAGTGGTTTATGTTGATACATTGACCCAAGAGGATTTGCTTTTGATTGCTAGCCACTTGTATCCTGAGATCGATTCAGATACCTGTGCTAGGATGATTGCTGTTGTGTCAAGGCTGGAAGAAGAAGTCACCTTCAAGAAAGCGTGGGGTTCTTCTGGTGGCCCGTGGGAGTTCAATTTGCGTGATACATTAAGATGGTTGGAACTGTATAACTCTGCTTCATTAGCCGACAACTTGTCTCCTGTTGACTTCTTGGATATCATTATTTGTCAAAGATTCCGCTCCGAGAAAGATCGTGCTAATGTCAGAGAAATTGTTCAAGGTTTCACCGAGTCAATTTTGAGCGACAACTTGTTTGCTATTGGTGATTCTTATATTCAATCCAAGAAGGCGCTATTTCCTAGAGATCCAACACTACAGTTGACCAATCACTCTCATTTGAAGCACCTCCAGTGCAACACTTCCATTGTTGAATCATCACTTCTTGCCCTTCAGCATAGCTGGCCATTGATATTCGTCGGTCCAACCAATGCTGGTAAGACTGAGCTGGTGAGATACCTAGCTTCCATTAGCGGTTCCAGAGTCGTCGAGTTTGCTATGAACAGCGATGTTGATAGTATGGATATTCTTGGTGGTTATGAACAGGTGGATTTGACAAGACAGCTAACCTCACTGGTGCAGAAGTTATCGTTTAAGTTGAAGCTACTTCTGGCCCGATACTTGAGATCTTCTGTCGATATTTCTGATGGAATCAAACAATCATTGTCTTTGCTGAAGTTCATCACCGAGACGCCAGTCACAACGGAAACTTTTAACGAGTTCATTGTGAAAGCCAACGATTTTTTTGCCATCATGAGTAGCCCTATTGAATTTGAGGAACTCAAAGCAGAGATTGATTCTGTTGCTTTTGAGATATCCAAACCTGTCAGTGTGAAATTCGAATGGTTTGACGGTCTTCTTCTCAAAGCTGTTGAAGAAGGTCATTGGTTAGTTCTTGATAATGCCAATCTGTGCAGCCCTTCTGTGTTGGATAGATTGAACTCCTTGCTGGAACTCAATGGGTCGTTGGTCATCAATGAATGTTCAATGACTGACGGTCAACCAAGAGTTTTGAAACCACACAAGAATTTCAGACTATTTCTAACAATGGATCCAAAATTTGGTGAACTCTCAAGAGCCATGAGAAATAGAGGTGTTGAAATCTACATTGACTCATTGGAAGATCGTGCTTCTACTTTTGACAGGTCCTTGCTTGGTATTTCTGGAGGTGCTGTTCCAAAGGTTGAAACCGAAAATGGAATCGATGAAGTTGTTGATTTGTCCAAGCTCTCTGTTGTGCAATCCAGAACCTCTTCATTGTGTCAATTCATCGAACCAGGTGATTCCTTCAGTTACTATTTGTCGTTGACTCTTGACTCTTACCTGTTGAACGACCACACTGAGGGTATTGCAAGAGTTTTGACTACATTGGTTCCTTTCGTTTCCCAAGTGTCTATCAAATTACTCTACACCACCATTACTGCCTCTTCCGAATTTACTGAAGGTGCGTCTGTGTTTCTCGGTGAATTGTCTGACTTCATTGACCACTTGACATCTATCGGCATCACGAAATCCATTTATGATTTGTACTCTACTGTCTCGAAAAGAGCCAATGATATAGTGGGTGCTGGTGTCAACTTCGAAAGCAATCAGATGCTAAATCCATTGTGGAATTCATTCGTCTTCTCAATCTTGAAAGATGATTCCGAACTACCAACTTCTGAACTTGTCTATTTCTTTGAACTTTTGGCTTCTCTACAACAAAGTCTCAAGAGACTGGAAGCTGTTGAGTTGAAAGGTGCAAGTGGTAAGATAAATGAGTTGACCTACGTTGAACAAGGCGCTGCTGTAAACAGCGGTAGACATATCAAAAACGCTCCACGTTTGAACGTCTACAGGTTGCTGAAAGGTCTATATGATTACATCATCTCCACCGTTTCAGAGTTCATCCCAGCGCAAATAATTGGTCCCACCAACGTTTTCCACCGTTTGAACTCCCTTGCGTTGGTCTGGCATTCGCTATTTGAGTCTAGTTTTGTGAAAAATGATGCCAAGACGAGAGTCTACCAAAAGCTCATCAAACATTGGTCCATTGAGTCCGAAAAGGTTGTCAAAGTTGATGACTTGAATTCCTTGCTGGAAATGTTTGAAACTGATTTGAAGTTGACCAGGGGTACTTTGATGACTCCAATTTGGGAGAAATTTAGAGGTGTATATCCGCAATCTGGTGAATCCTGGTTTATGAATACTGAGTTGAAGGAACTGATATCTCAGTTTGATAAAGTTGCTTTCAAACAGTTCACTGATTCTGAAGATTTGGTCACATCTTTGGGTTCTTCTATTTTGGGACTACAACATGAGATCATGGTTCAACCAAGTGAGTCTACAGAAGAGGGTCTCGAAAAATTGAAAGCTGGTGTTAAAGCTCTTGATGAGATCTCATCCAAGTTTTTAATTCAACGTTCCCACAATTTTGAAGACAGTTTCAGTTTGTTGTTCAACTTTGTGATTTCTGATTCGATATCAGTTGATGATGAGTTGTTGACATTGTCCCAATATGCAGGTCTCGGTGTCTCTGCTATCTCCACTTTTGAGAATGAAGTTTATCCAAGGGTATTTGACAGATTATGGACCAAAACTTCCTCTGGTTACAAATCATTGACTTCCTCTTTGTTTTCTGACAAATTTTTCCAGCATGTGTTCTCAAACATCGGAAGCTACGAAGACTTTTCTGCTGACCAGTTGAACCAAACTGTGCAAGACTCTTTGGAATTCTCGAAACAACTGGTCAAAAACTCACAATCTGTTTTGACTAATAGGCTGGTCCAACAAAAACATATCATTGTTTCCTGGTATTCCAAGATATTGGCACTCGTTGGAGTTGAGCAAACTGATGTCCTTAGTGGTGCCTCGTGGACCATTCAAACAGTCCAAGAACTTGTTGCTGCTGTCCAAGACGAAGTATTTGTGAAAGTTAACGAGTCATTCTTCATTCCCGCTTTGAACTTAATTTCTGGAACTTTATCTCTCGAGAATACTGGCCAGGCTTGGGTATTGTTCTCTATTGGTTTAATCCAACTTTACGTTCCAGATTCCCCATACGATCCAGCCATTGAAGATCACATTCTCTATGAGAACTTCGAGAGAAAGAAGAATGCTTGTTCTGTTTTGTCCACTGCCCTGAAATCCATCAGATCCGTGTTTTTTGGTAATGACACCATCTTGATCGAAAAATGTTCACCTTTCGTTGATTTGACAGAGATGCCAGACAAACCTCGTGTTTATCGTACCAAGATTTCTATCGATAACCTGTTTGAAGAATGGCAGTCATTTATGGCTTCCACTGTTGACTTGTCCGCCTTGACCAACTTCTTGTGTGCCTCTGAAGAGTTGGATCTTGAAGGGTTTGAACTACAATTGGATTTGTTCCAACAGAACACTTCAAACTTCATGGAGAGACTTCAGGCTCAATTTGATCATTTTAGTGATGTCAATGATATCTTCAAAGGGTACATTTATGGTTTGAAGCTCGGGTTTGATCTGATCTTGGAGTCCAAACGTCAAGAAAGTTCCAAATACAAATTGAGTCCGTTATGGTTCGTTGATACTTCATTGCTAACGAAGGGTGATTCGTACAAATTGGGATTTGATGAGGTGAGAACGTTGACCAAGCATATTGACGTTGACTCACCATTGGCAGAAGAACTTTCCAGATTCTTCATGGAATTTGTGACAACTGAATCTCTCTCCAACAACGTTGGTGAGTTTGAACAGGTATTGCAAAGTCTGTATTACCGATGGGCTTTGCGAAGAACCAGAAAAGAGCAGAGAGAAGCTGAGGAAGGAAGTTTGTTCAAGTTTAAGGACGACTCTGAGTCAGATGAAGATTTCAAAAAAATGTTCCCAGACTACGAAGAGTTTGTTGAGACTGGCGATGGCACCGATGCTAAGCAGACAAATGAATTGGAAGATCAGTACCTTTTGATTGCTCAACGATACATTGATATCTTTGTCCATCAAAAACCTGCTGAATTGGAATCAATTCTTGATAAAGGTGCAAAGATTGTCAAAAAACTTGTCAAAGACAGTGCTGGCTTCCAATCTACTTCGTCTGGTGCTGCAGTACTTGCTTGCACTGTTAAAAAGCTGAACGAATCCATCGAGTCTACTCGTTCTACTGCTTCTTCTGGTTCCTCTATCGACTTCTACTACGGTCATTCCACCTTTGAGATGAACAGATCGGTTACTATCATTCAGAGATTACTTGGCTCAGTCAAGAATTTGTTGGCTCAATGGCCTGAACATGCAACTCTATCTACTCTTGATCGTATCTGCTATGAGTACCTTGCATTCCCAGTCAAGACTCCTTTGGCTAAGCTAATTCAAAAGATTGAGCAGATCTACACTTTCATCTCTGAATGGGAGAAGTATGCTGCTTCTCATGTTACGTTGAAGTTACATTTCGATGAGTTGACAGAGTTGATTGTGAGCTGGAGAAAGTTGGAATTGTCAAGTTGGTACTCTTTGTTCAAAAAAGTTGATACTGATAACTTGAGCTCATTGGGTGTTTGGTGGTTCCACCTTTTCGAGACAATTATCCTCCCTGTGTCCACAAACGAAGAGATTGATCTTTTAAATTTGGTATCTGCTATGAACATCTTCATTTCCAAAAGTACTTATGGTCAGTTCAGAGAGCGTTTGAGTTTGCTAAAAGCTTTCACCGCTCATGCGTCTTCCATTTCCAATGATAAGAAACTTCTAAATGCTTTGAAAAATGTCGTGACTTATTACGAACAGTTTGTTCCGACCATCGATGACCACTTGAAAAGTCAGAAACAAAAACTTCAGAAGAATGTTGAAGAAGTAATCTTGCTTGCCAGTTGGAAAGACGTCAACATTGATGCATTGAAGCAAAGTTCTCGTCGCTCCCACCACAATCTGTACAAAGTTGTCAGAAAGTACCGTGACTTGCTGAATGCTGATATCACATGTTTGGTAGAAGGTGGTATTCCCGCAGATCAAAAGGTTTCATTGCCTAAATCTGACATTGTTCCTTCATCATACAAACATTTGGATTTCGCTGAGTATAAGACTGCTCTTGAATCTACTGAGCTTTGGAACAACAGACCTTCGCATTTGAAAAATCCTTATCTTGTTTCCAAGAACATGAGTGTTTATGGCGAGAACATCAAAGGAAGAAGTCATCCAGCGCTGTATGATTTCATCTCTGATGTGGTGAAAGACATGGAACGTTTGAGAGATGAGACTCCAAAAGTCTACAAAGAGGAGAACAAGAAGGCGATTGCTGCTTTGAAGGTCCAGAAGAGAAAGCTGCTGAGTGACACTATTCGTGAAATGAGACGATTCGGTTTGAAATTCCATTTGAGGGAAGACATTCATAAGATTCAGTCATCTGCTACACTGATCTTATCTGGTTCTGTATCATTCACTGGTACAGTTTTGGATAAAACCGATGCCTATTTCTTCAGAATCATCGACATCCTGCCAAGATTGAAAGCTTCAATCTCTGAATTGGCTGAGGACGTTCCTGTGAATGATGCTGAGAAAGGTATTGCCATTACTGAGCATTTGATTTCATATCTGATTCAGAACAAAAAGCCATTGGTCCAAGTTGCCACCAACTTTGACAAATTGGAACAGATCAAGAAAGAATATGAGTCCGCTATCGTTACTCTCGGTGATTTTAGATCTGAGACTGATTTTGTTGGTCCTGCTGCTTCTTTGGAGACCGTTTTTGAGTGGCTACCTCAAGTCATCGATTTTGCCATATCTGCTTCAAATGTTTCTGCCAGCCTCTCTCAACTTCAAGTTGACAATGGTGTTTTTGCATCTTTGAAAACTAGAGTCCAGGATTTACAAAGAACGTTGGAGTCTGAATATGCTCATTCCTCTTTTGTCGCAAAGAACCTGAAGCTCTTTGAACTAGATTTGACCAATAGCATTGCTCTTATCGAGGATTGGAAGGTATCAAATCCTCTGTTGGCCTTTGCTGGTGACATTGTTATCAAGTGGGTCAGAGACATTGGCTCCTTTTCAGTTCCTCAGGCTACTGAGTTACCATCCAGTGTAATTTCGGAATTGGATTCTTCATTGCGTGGTCTGTCTTCAAAAGTACTAGTTGTGTTCCAGAAAATCACAGAGATTCAAAAGTCTCCAGAACTGTCATTTGAAGACGATAAGTGGTTTGCTACTAAACAATTGGAGATGGCAACTTTGGTGAAGTCTTTGCATTCTGCTGCTGTTTTCAAATCACTGAATCAAACTCTGTCCATCTTGAAATCCAACAACTTCGACTCTGCTCAATCTGCTCTTGCTAAATCATTGCTGTCTATTGCTCAACCGTTTTTGAAAGGTTATCATGAACTTGTTGCGATCATATTGAACAAACTCTCTGGAAATTACTCCGATGTCAGCAGATCTACCTATGCTATTGCCACAACATTGTACAATCTGGCTAAGAATGGTTTCTGTTCTCCAGAATCTCCAGCTGAGACTAAACAAGATGATAACTTGCAAGAAGGTACAGGTTTGGGCGAAGGTGAAGGTGCTTCCAATAACTCTAATGATGTTGAAGAAGATGAAGATTTGTCCGAACAAGCCCAAGAACCTAACAAGGATAAGGATGAGAACAAGGATGACGAAGATGATGACCAAGACGCTGTCGACATCGAAGGTGATATGGCAGGTGATTTAGAGAATCTGTCCGATCAAGACAAAACCGATGATGAAGGTAATGATGATAAAGAAGAAGAAGAAGAAGAACTTGATGAAGAGATTGATGATCTTGACGATTTGGATCCAAATGCTGTTGATGACAAGATGTGGGATGAAGAAGCTAGAGAAGATAATAAAGAGAAAGAGTCCGAAAACATGCCTGAAAATTCAGCTGCAGATGACGTTGAAGCTAAAGAAGACGAAGATCAAACAGAGTCCAAGGACAACAATGCCCCTGAAGATTCCAAAAATGATCAAAATGAAAATAATGAAAACGATGAGGACGTCGATGATGAAGAAGATGTTGGTGAACAAGAAGATGAGGTCAAAAATCAGGAAGGTGAAGAGTTGGACCAGAACGTTCCAGAAACTGAGACTTTGGAACTACCTGAAGATATCAATCTAGATTCCGGCGATGAAGAAGGAGATGAAGACCAGAAAGATGAAGATGATAGTCTTGATGATAACATAGATATTAATGAAAAGGAAGAGGAAAAAGAAGTTGATGATGACGAGAACGACGAAGAGAAAGAGATTGAAGATAACAATGAAGCCGATGCCATTGATGAAGATGCTTTGGACGATGAACATCAACAACAAGAGCAAGAAGCTGATACTGAGAAACAAGAAAATGAAGATGAGAAAGAGAACGGTGAAGATGAAGAGGAAGGTTCAGACGACGAACAATTGAAGAGCAACGAAAATGGTGAAGACAAAAACGAAGATCAAGAAGATGGAGATCAACTGGAAGGTATCGATGGTGCTAATACCAGTGAAAACAACGATGAAGACATTGACATGGATACAGCTGTTGAACAACAGTATGGTGACAAAGGTGAAGGTTCCCAGGCCCAGGCTGATGAAGAAAGAGAAGATGTTGGTGAAGCTGGTTCTGCTAACCATCAAGAACAATCAGAGCCTCAAGATACCGATGTGAACGACGATGCTCGTGATAATGCCAAAGAGTCCTTGAAGAAATTGGGTGATTCTTTGAAAGAGTTCCACCGTCGTCATCAAGAGATCAAAGAAGCCTCAGAAAAGGAAGAGAATTCCGAACAAAAGGCAAACGAACGTCCTGATGAGTTTGAACATGTTGATGGTGAGAATACCAAGACTGAAACACAAGCCCTTGGTGCTGCCAATAAAGATCAAGTTTCCTCAATTGACGATGAGATGGCTATTGATGATGATCAAGACGAAGTCAAGAAGGAAGATGTTGCTGATGAACATGCTGTTGCAGGTGATGATGCTCAAGATTCAGATACTGAAGAAGTTGAAGATCTCAACGATGAGACCCCAGATGAATTCAATGGTAAGACTAAAAGTGGATTTATAGGTGAGAAGAAACAAGAGTTGAAAGATGATGATGAGTTGGTGAAATCTGAAGTTATTGATATTGATAATCATGATGATGAGGAGGATTTGATTAAGGATCTTGTTAAACATGAACTTGATGAAGATGCAGAGTACAGAGGCATCGATGAAGCTCGTGAACTATGGAGGAAGTCAGAGTTGGAAACTCAAGAACTTGCAGCCAATTTGTCGGAACAATTACGTCTGATTTTGGAACCTACCTTGAGTACTAAACTAAAAGGTGATTACAAGACTGGTAAAAGACTGAACATGAAGAGAATCATTCCTTATATTGCTAGTGATTTCAGAAAAGATAAAATTTGGTTGAGACGTACAAAACCGTCAAAACGTCAATATCAAATCATGATTGCTGTTGATGATTCCAAATCCATGTCTGAATCCAAATCTGTTGATTTGGCATTCCAAAGTATTTATTTGGTTTCAAAAGCTTTGACTCAATTAGAATCTGGTGGGTTGTCTATTGTCAAATTTGGTGAAGATACGTCAATTGTTCATCCATTTGAAAAACAATTCACTTCAGAATCCGGTGCTAGAATCTTCCAAAAATTTGATTTCCAACAAACGAGAACAAACATCCGAAAACTTGTATCTGAATCCATCAAGATCTTTACTGATGCAAGAAGCTTAGGAAATGCGGACTTGTGGCAATTACAGATCATCATCTCAGATGGTGTTTGTGAAGATCATGAGACCATTGAAAGATTGGTGCGTCGTGCCCGTGAGGAGAAGATCATGCTTGTGTTTGTCGTCATTGATGGTATCAATTCTAACGAATCCATCATGGACATGAGTCAAGTGAGCTATGTTCCCGACGCTTTTGGAAACATGACTTTAAAAGTTGATAAGTATTTGGACAGTTTCCCGTTCGAGTTTTACGTTGTTGTTCATGATATTTCAGAGTTGCCAAAAATGCTTTCTTTGATCTTGCGTCAATACTTTTCAGAGTTGGCTTCGGTGTAAAAGAAAATTGTACATTAAATTAAAAGATTAACTGTTATATAACACCTGGTATAATGTCCCGCTCTCTCATAGTTAGCGTCCCGGAAATTTCTCAGTAGAGTACCGGCCCGGATCACCGGCTATATACTACGAGAAGAGAAAACAAAAGAAATAACGAGACGTTTAATTTTTTTTTTTTCTCGAGTGGCACCTTTTTGCACTAAAGTTGTGGAAGAATGGGAAGCGCTTTAATGGTTTAGTTTTTTTTTTTTGAAGCTCTTCATATGAGAAGTTGAAGTTTGATAACAACCCATCAAAGAACCTGGATTTGAAATATACACAGCCATGTTCAGATCAGGATCCCCCAATGCGGGAAAATTCAGCATAAACAGCATAATCTCAAGTTTGATCTCATTGAAAAGAGCACCAGGAACTCCCAAGAACTGGAAGGACAAACAACGTATGAAGAAGATTCCCAAATCAAGCTTTGAAAGTTGGTTCACGCGAACACCAGATTTTTACAAGTTGCAGTCGAGATTCGCTGGATATGTTCATCATGGTCACACGACTCATGATCGTGGTCCTGTTGTAACTTCAATGATGGATTTAACTGATTCTACTTCGCATTTGGAATTGTTACCACGAAGAAGACTATATGGTAATCCTTTTGAAACTTTGAGCATCAAAAATGGGGATGATGCCATGATAGTATCGCCCAACCTTATAGGTGTTGCAGATGGTGTCAGTGGATGGAGTGGAGAACATGCTAATGCTGGTTTGTTTTCAAGATCTTTTCTTGAGAATATAAGCAGGAACTTTACTGAATTGAGTTACAACAATGCTAATGATCTATCTCAAATAAGTGAAGATGACTTCAGTCAAGAACTGGATAAAAGTTTCCAACAGAGCTTGAGGCTGATGAACAATGATAGCTTCAAAGGGTCATCAACGTTACTTGTTGCTATGATCGTTGATAGAAACCTGAAAATCATGAACATTGGAGACTCGAGAATCTTCGTTATAAGAGATGGTGAGATCGTTTTCACAAATAAAGAACAAGTCATCTCTGCACTTTGTCCAGAACAGGTTGGTACTACTGCAAATTGTAAAGTTCCATCCTCAGTTGTCCAATATTTCGATTTTGAGATCATGACTGATGATTTGTTGTTGGTCTGTTCTGATGGAGTCACCGATAATTTGTATCCAGATGAGATTCTTCAAATAATAAATGACAAGAATAAGATGGGAGATAATTTGGTTGAAATAGCCAACGATTTGCTATATCACACGAAATCAGTTGCATTTGATAGTTATTGTGTGACTCCATATGTTGAAAAAGTCAACGAGTTGAATCAAAATTTCATAACTGGTGGTAAGTTGGATGATATTTCCATCTGTCTTTCAAAAGTGGTGTTGAATCTTTGAAGGAAAAATTAAGTTTAATATAATCCAAACACGAAGACAAATGCATCGGTAACTAATCATCCTATCACTTTAATAAGCATCACACTCTTATATTAAATCCCGTAGTGCATCACCTCTAGTACTCGTAAAATAAAATCATGGCGACAGGCGCGAAATTTTCATTGGCGAAAATTCGAGCTGTATTTATGAATTTGAGAAGGCCACAACGAACCACAAGCTTTCTGCTATAAAGCAGAACAAATCTTGAACAACATCAACCATGTCCGGATTAGAACGTTAGTATCTTCTACTTCAATTAAAAGTTATCTTTTTTTCGACAATGACTGACAGAACATTTACAGAATCGTTATTCCAGCTGAAGGTATGCTTGAACCCTTATCTAAAATCCCATTTGACACAAGTGATACTAACCTGGCTGTTTATTCAAGTTTACTGCTAAGCAGCTAAACAAACAGGCGGCAAAGGCAAATAAGGAGAAAACCGTTGAAGAGAAGAAGGTGAAAAAAGTGAGTCTTTATCACCAAAGTTGAGTTTCAACAATTCATTCACTAACTTATTCCGACAAGGCCATGATAGAAGGAAACGACGATATCGCCAGACTTTATGCTCAAAATGCCATCCGTAAAACCAATGAAAGATTAAACTTGTTGAGATTGGCCTCGCGTATCGATGCTGTTGCCTCACGTGTCCAAACTGCTGTGACGATGAGACAAGTTACAGGAAACATGACCAATGTGATAAAAGGGATGGATAAAGCATTACAAACGATGAATTTAGAACATATTTCATTAGTCATGGAGAAATTTGAGCAGCAGTTTGAAGATCTCGATGCATCAACGGAATACTACGAAGGCGCCACGAATAATGCTACTGCCCTCTCAACACCACAGGATGAAGTTGACTTGTTGTTGAATAAAGTGGCAGACGAGGCAGGTTTAGAAATCAAGCATAATTTGCCTCAAAATTCGGAACAACAACAGATTAAAACGCCAACGAAGATCACCTCCGACGAGAAAGAGGACAAACTCACCGAAAGATTGAGAGCATTGAGAAGTTAGTTGGGTTGATTCTTCAGTTGATGGGGTGTCTATGTGTAAATTACAGTTAATAATAATGTAGAGTAGTGCCTCTGTCCAGAATTACGTAATAATCAAAGTATCCCGCCAGGCGCCTGATTCGAAAATATCTTAATATTATCATTATCTCCTTCAAAAAGAGTCCCACACTGTGATTGAAACAACCTATAAAATGACCGAGTTAAAGCTTCCTGATGGTGAATACGATATTGATGTGTCCGATCTTCTTAATGCACATCTTTTGAACGTTCAAACGAACAACACCATAAATTTGAAGAACCATAAAAATGATGAGTTCTTAAGCCTCAAGTGTAAGTTCCCACCAACTTAGTACTACTTGCTCTTTTGGAAATCTTTTGACGTGCTAACACTTCCATAAAAAAAACAGACAACAACTTTCCAGAGAATGTTGATACCAAGAGACCCTTGGAATTGGAAAAAGAGGATAAGAAACTAGGCTCATTCAAGCTCAAAGCAGTCTCTACAGTGAGTTGATTTTTTTTGTCCTTGAATTCAACGGAGATATTTCAAACTAACAAGTTCACAAAGAATGAAAATGAGCAATTTGTATTTGAAGGTCAAGCTTCAGAGTCTCGTGAAATTGATTGTATTCTGGTGTATAACGAATCCACTAAGACCTTCGAATTGGAAAGATTAGGATACCTTTTACGAACAACCAAAACAGAAACTACGAAACCCAAACAACAGTCAAGTCCACAGCAACAGCAACAACCTCAGCAACAGCAACAGCAACAGCAAACTAACAAACAACAGTCATCGTCACCCTCATCATCATTATCATCATCAGCACCATCATTACAAGAAAAAAAACTGGAAGCTCCAAAGAAGAAGAAGAAAATCAAAGAACCATCATTATTTCAACCCAAACAATCACGTGCTAAAACTCCTACAATCTCTACCTCTTCTCAATCATTATCCTCTTCAGTCAAGAGAGCAACGTCGGTACCTATTGACGATGATTTACCACTAACACAACTGGGGAAATTATCACAATCAAAGCCATCCATCAATTCACCATTAGCATCTTCATATACTGTCAGTTCATCAATAAATTCAATCACCACAAAGAAACCAAAATCTTTAGCAGCATCGGCTAAGATTGTGAAAGCATCAACACCAAGAATCACTGAACCCACCTCTTCGACACCATCACCATATACTGAACCTGAATCTTCATTCAATTCACCAAATGTGAGATCTTCATCTCAATTTGCATCTAAGAAACCACCATCGGGCATCCCAACGCCGATTATTTCTACAACTTCATTTGATAACGATTCGGATGATGATGGATTTGATGATCTTGCAGATGAATTGGAAGATTTTTTAAGTGGTGATAATAATGATTTCATTGAAGTTGACGAAAGAGAGAATGTGAAGACAGAAGTTCAAAAATCAAGTCCAGTGAGGAATGGAGCTCCATCTTACAGTATGAGAGGTCTTGCTGGTTACAAAGATTCAAATGAAGAAGAAGATATTAGTAGTAGTGAAGAAGAGTGAACTATGATACATTTTAATTATTGAATACAAGTGTTTATACTATACAGTCAAGTAAGTGATATTACCAATGGTATGGAAAACGTCTCTCAAAGTATGAAGGCGCAAGGTTGAATGAATACTGTTCTATTCACAGGTTGCTACTCATGTATATCTTTCCCATTTAGCCAATGGTATTCCAAAACGTATCATACACATTTCAAACAAGTCTTATGTTGGTAGACGCTGGTCGAATTATTTCCGAACATTTCCGGTTAAATGAAATTTACAATATTCGAGGCTATAAAAAATGGCCATTCTAGATCTCATTATCTATCTATAAGCTATTTCTTCTTTTCTTTTCTATGCACAAAATTACCCATCAGATTCACAAATGAGCCACTCTTTGAACCCATACCCGGATGTATGTCAGATTCTAAACCATGAGCTCCAGCTGATTTACTAAAATTTTGTGAAGGAGTATTCGATCCACTCAATGGTGTCATATTTGTAAAAAACTTATTCTTAATTGGGGATTTTGCCGTAATATTCGTAGTTGAGGCATTTCTTGAGATTGTAGGGGATGTGTTTGATCTGTAATGTGGAGTGGAACTTGCTGATGATGCTGTTCCTGTACCATCCCATGATTCTCCTGTACTTCCTCTTAACGATGATAACAACGCAGTACTTTGTTGTCTAGAATTATTCAAACTCGAAGATTTTAAATGAATCGAACGTGGTTTGGATAAATCATCAACAGGTGGAACATAAGCAGGTGAGAAATTATCAAATGTAGGTGATCTCATTGCCTGTTGATACGATGGAACCTTGGCTAATGTCTCCGGATCCCAATCTTTCAGACCTGATGGTGGTGAAGAAAGATGTTCTCTGGAATTGACACGGGATAAATGATTATATCCAGGAGTCACACCTGGTGAAATGATAGTGGATCTGTTATGTGGATTCAGTGAAAAATAGTCTTGTTCTTGATTACCCAACTCGTTGGTTGGTGTTGGTTGGTAAACTAGTGTTGGTTGTGTTTGTTCGGAGACATGAGAATGATGGTGTTCATCATCTTCATCTTCATCTTCGTCGTCACCAAATGTGAAACTTGGTCTGATTGGTCGAGAAGCCCCTGTTTGAGCAGGTGCACTGGAAGCCAACGAATCTAATGAAGGTGTGTTTTGTTCGCTGAGTCTTTGTAAATGCAGTTTTCTCAAATTCTCAGTCAATCTTCCTAAACTTCTTGAATCATCAACACTATCATCTTGATGAATAGCACCTAAACCATTTGGAGTACCGGGTGCAGGAGTTTGAGCACGAGATCCTTCTGGCGTATCCTCGATTAAAATTTCATTCCATAATCTATCATAGATGTGATTACCGTAATTTGGTGGAGCAAGTCTATCATTGTTTTCGTTTTCTAAAGATGTTGTTGAATTGACATTTGTTATCATTTGAGGAGTTGTTTCTGGATCTGGTGCAAATATAACGTCATCATCTTCAACATCATTATCTTTTTCACTATCTGATGGTATTTCGGCAAACGCACTCAGTGAGTTATCAGCGATTGAATCTTTTCTATCAAAATTCTTCACACCAACTGTAACAAATGGTGATACAAATAAAATAATTGGCAGTGATGCACGAAGTTCTGAAACATGACCATCTGGATTCACCAACCCAACGACAAATTTTAATTTATGACGAACTTTAATGTTTGTCAAAATATCAACATCTTGGGTACATTTTGATAAACTTGGAGGTATATGCAACACCGTCTCGATTTCCCAACGATCTTCACTTTGAACGATGTTGAAACTTGGAACTTCCGTCTCAGTAATTGTTCTTTCACCAGAATGAGCAGGACCATAAGGACCACAAGATGAATAATATTCGACCAATGAGACCTTCACTTTTCCTAATTGCAAGGCTTTCATCAAGGGGACGAATAGCATACTTATTTGAGAAGCCGAACCGATAGGAACAGCCCGCGAGGGTATGCTTATACTGTACTCAACCTTCTTTGGCCATGTGTTATCAACCGCCATGGTTTCACTGAGTTCAACTGCATCGGGTGTCAATGTTCTCACGATTCTTAAATGTCTCTTCGCAATCAAATCATTTGCAAATCTTCCTCTTTCTATTGTTGCCTGTAATTTGTAAACCAAGGAGGCACCGGGTAAACCTTCAACTGATTCTAAGGTATCCCCAGGAAGAATAGAGCTAAATGGGAACTCATAGTTACCTTGTAGTAATATCGTGTTGTTCTGTTGCGACAAACTTGCTGATGAACCAAAACTTGCTAGATTTGAAGCACTCTTTGATTTCTTAGAAGCACCGAAACTTTTCAACGAACTGGAAGAACTATTGGCAGAGCCTTCTTTAGCTGCCTGGATAGGTTTTGATGTGTTGTAGTTGTCATAAAGATTCGAAAAATAGTTCTGGATTTCAAAATTGTCCCAACTATGTTCAAACACTCTTTTCTCATAACGATAAGGCTTCTTGATCTGTGTACCCCTTTGAGTTTCGTAGAGATTTGTCCACTTAAGTCGTAGCGTGGCGTATAGTTTAAGAGTTAACTTCTTGATTGACATGGGTTCTAAAACGGAGAGAACGATGGTTCCCGACAACAAGACGGAGGAGGCGTCATTAGGGGCACCCTTGATAACAAGCACATCATGCTCGACACCTTTCAATCTGATATCAAAAAGAGCAGTTTGTTTATGGTGTGTGGAGGAGGCTCTTCCCAACAGTGGCATCTTGAACGGTCCGCAGTTGGTTGGATGGTGGTGATGGACAGCGGCTATAACTGAAAGTTCTGTTGTTGATAGCTTTCTTTCACAAAGAACCGTTTACAGAATTATCGGAAAAACTTGTTATGTATGTCACGCTTTCAAATGTTCTGGGTGCGATGCAGGAGGTAGCAAACAAAACAAGTAGGACTGGGGCCAGTCGGTTTGGAAATGTCTTTCGGTCGGTTTCAAGGTCAGAACACAAGAATGAATACGCGAAGAATGTAGCTCAATGAGATTTCAACCTGGTGTATGATGGTTTTGTGCTTCTACTCAATAATTCTTTTGCTGCTGCTGTGCAATAAATTTTCGAACTTCTCCCGGGAGAAATATCCGGTTTGGGCCACGAGTCACAGACCAAAATACCGAGTTGCGCCGGCGTTACTGGTCGAAGCAGCTCCATAACTACATAGTTGGTTATGAGTGCACACCACTCCATTAACGGTTTATAAATTTAAAGCAGTGATTTCAATTCACTGGCTGTCCGACAAAGAATACTGGTTCATCAAAATACAATCACCACCACGCTCAGAATCCAATCCATAACTGTAAAAATAACCTTCAGAGCTTACAACAAGAACATGCACCAATTTGACAGTCTCAGTCTGCAGAGTTGAATTGTCGTCTCTTTCTAGCTCATTGCTACCAGACATGTTCTCCCTAAATACCACCGGCAATCCATCTCGTGCAACTTCAATCTCTTTTCCGATGGAGACGACATTCTTGACACCATTGGCAGCTGGAATCTTCAGTGATGCAAAATGTCTTGACGGCTCAAGAATTGAGCTTAGTTTTGGAGGAAGGAATGTTCCAATCTTTTCGGCAGCTCTCCGTCCAATATTTTGTGATGATTTTCTAATCATTCTTGCAACAGTTTTTCTTGACACATCTACTAACGGTTCAGCTCTATAATCATCCCCAATATCACCGGAATTCACAGAATCATACGATGAAATGGAAGACCTTCTTTGAGCATTGTTATTTGGAATGGATGATTCGCTTCCTGAGCTTTCTGCTCTGTTTACATGCGGTTTAGGTAAGTCCACTAGATCATCATTTGAAATCACAGAATCCAAAGGTGTGAAATCACCAAGCTTGAAAATATGAACAGTCTCAGTTGATGAACAAGCTGTCACAAACCTATTATCATTGCTGAAACTTAAAGAGTAAATTTTAGTTGGATATGTTCCTCTTCTAAATTGATATAACTTGACACCTGTGTCAATTCTGAAAACACGGACAATTGTACCTTTGTCACTTGCAGTAGCCAACAATGTTCCATCAAAGCTTATTGCTATTGCGGCCAAATTTGTTTTGTGAGCTTCAATAACTATAGATGGCTGAAGTGTTTGGGTGTTGAAGATAATGACATCACCATTATGTCGATGGGATTTCGATGGTGCATTGTTATTCGAGTTCAAGTTATCTGAATCCAGTGATTGAGAAAAACTTTGTGGAAGGAGCTTTGGTGGAGATGGATAGGCAAAATAATTTGAATCGATATATGGTGAAAGTGCACATAGCCCAAGAGTGTTTGGTGATGTTTCAATGGTATGGAGTAATCTCATGGTAGTGATATCGTAGACATAAATTTGTTCTTCCAAAAGTACAACCAGTCTTGACTTGTTCAGTTTAACACTTAGAATTGTAGTTGGAAACGTCAGTTCGCATATCGTTGAGTTTCTCTTTGTATTTATAATTTTCAATCGTCTTGGTGACATTGAAGGGTGATCACCAACTCCGGCGATGGCAATCAATGAAGTTGAAAACAGCATCTCCACTATTCCAATCCCACCATCATTTCTCTGATAACATTTACCAAATGGTTCACAATTGAATATTTTATATCCCCTATTCGTCCCTATCGATATGCAACTACCATCTTGATTAAAGTTGATGAAATTCAGTGATTCTGGGGAAGCCAATTGGGCAGGTATGCTTGAAGTCATCTTCTTTGCTTTTTGTTATGATATGTGTCTGTGTGCGTTGTGTAATGCTGGTATGGATGGACTGGTATAGTTTTCAAAAAGCAAGTGGCATTCTTTGGTTGAGGGTTCAACTAGAAAAGATTCTTCAGAGCGAGACAAGGATATGATGGAAAAATGAGGATCCTGCAGGTGTTTACTTTTGTGTTTGGCCGATGGATCAACGTCAACTCTAGACTCAATGTAAGTTGATGGAATTGGAGATGATTGATGCCTGACTGACAAGAGGGTATATTCTTTTAAGTAAGCGGCTTGTTGCAATGGAGGTTCGAAGAAGGAAAATTGGTGTTGTTTTTGTTTTGTACGTTTTCTCTTTCGTATTAAATAAATGTATGATTATAATCGATATATTTTCGCGCGCCCCGTCACGGGAAATACACGTGATTAAACAAATTCTAACGTCTTTGATCTGGTTTGTACCGTTTAGATTTTAGTGTGATCAAACAAATTACAGCCACTCAATGGGCCTTTAGCACCAGCCGTGAAATTCTCGCTTTGACATTTGCTGTTTTTCTACAACAAATCGCAACAAATCGCGCGGATTAGTCAGTACAACAAGGTATTTCAAATACGTCAAATCATTCATTGTGAATACTTATAATGGAGAAGTCTCTCTCTTCAACCATTGATATGCATATGAGGATTTATCCAAACGAGGGCTCACCAATTTCCACACCTTTGCATGGTACTCATCAATGACCTGCTTTTCTTTGGCTGATAGGAGTTTCACATTTATCAATTTTTTACCATATGGCACTAGTGTTAAATTTCTAAACTTCAAGAACCGTTTATCACCAAAAGTCAAATTAGTACCTTCAACAACCAAATCGTTCTCGATTCTGATACCGTACTTTCCGTCTTCATAATACCCCGGCTCATCGGTTATGACATTACCTTTCTGCAGAGGGTGTGTTAGACCGGACTTACTACCAATTCCAATTGGACCTTCATGAACATTCAAAAAAGAGCCAACACCATGACCGGTACCATGTCTGTAATCCAAACCTTGAGCCCATAAGAATTGTCTAGCAAGTGCATCAATCTGATAACCATTGGTTCCATCAGGAAAAACTAGTTGCTCAAGAGCCAAATTACCTTTCAACACATAGGTGAAGTTATCAATCTCCTCTTGGGATGGTGTTGTGAAATGAAAAGTTCTAGTGATATCCGTGGTTCCTTCAAGAAATTGGGAGCCTGAATCACACAAATACACCTTGGATGGATCAATCATAGAACAGCTGTCCTTAGCGGGGGAATAGTGTATAACTGCAGCATTGGCACCTGTGGAGCTTATGGTTTCAAATGAGTTACCGATGTAATTTTCTTCCTCTTTTCTAATTTCTATCAAATGTTCAGCAGCTGTATACTCGTCGACCAATGATTCTTCAACAATTAATTTATGCTCTAACCAAGCAAAATATTTAGCTAAAGCAACACCATCCTTCAATTGAGCATTTTCAAAGTTCTTGATTTCAACATCATTCTTCACTGATTTGAAGAAATCAATAGGTGAATGTATCTGTTTGTACTTGCAATTGTTCAAGTTGCGAACAATCTCCCAAGAAGCAGAGTCTGGAATTGAAATGGACTTTGCTTCGTCTTTCAACACGTTGGTTGTTGACGAAAGTTCTTGCCAGATCTCACTATATGAATGGACAGTTATACCGTTATCTCTGAAATATTTTGATATCTCATCAGAATATGTGTTGTTAGAAAACAATTTGACAGTGTTTCCAGTAACGATCACATAAGAGTAAAAGACTGGATTGTATTCAATGTCTGAACCTCTCAAATTTAAGAACCAAGCAATTTCATCAAGCGCAGTCAAAAGGAATGTATCAGACTGATGTTTTTCCTTGATCTCATTCTGTAATTTCTCTAACTTGGCCTTGAACTCTTCTCCAGTAAACTTGATGTCAAGTTTCAATAAGCCGTTAGATGGTCTGACAGGTAATTCTTCGAACTCGCTCCAAATGGAATCAACCAAATTCTCCTTGATTGCTACCAACTCGACATTGGCTTCACTTCCTGATTCAACTATTTTAGTCTTAATCAAGCTCTCAAATCTTTGAACTCTTTTGTAGGTGATATTCTTTGGGTCAATACCAATCTTGACCAATTTCTTGCCACTACCAATGGACTGTTCAATAGCCTCATTGATAGCCCATTCTTGCCATGTTGGTTCGTTCTTAGCACCTTGCTTCAGTAAAGTCCAGTTAAAATCCAGCTCTTGTCCAGCTTGGTTGAAGTATCTTCCATCAGTACTCAAAACACTCTTGCCTTCCGGTGTCTCATTGAAGTTTAACAAATCTCTGGTAATTATAGCAACACCAGCACTTCCGGTGAAACCAGAGACAAAACTTCTCCTTTGGTCAGTTAGGGAAACATATTCGGATTGATGTTCGTCTTCACTTGGAACAATGTACACAGCCAAGTCGTATTTCTTCATTGCCTTTCTCAAAGACTCCAACCTTTTGGTTGTGTTGACATTTTTTGTGTTACACAGACTGTCTGAAGAGTAAATTGACTCTGAAGAAATTGAACGTCTTGAAGATTGGATACCGGAATTTCTTCTTGAGTACTGTCTCAAAAACACTGAAGTTCTTTTTTTGTTTCTAGACAGCAATCCTGGTGAGCAGGTACAATCTGAACAAGGTCTAACACCTCTGGCGCTGTTAGGGGCGACAGTGCGGCCAGAAATTGGTGGTCTAGGGCTTTGAAATGCAGAAGACGGACCATGGTTGGTTGAGGTGGATGCCACTGAGAACATCGACGCCTTAGGAGCGACTTTCTGTGACATTTTGGTTGTGTTTGCTGGGATGTTGGATATATATTGTTGAAGGAAGTGTTTTCTTTTTCTACAACTTATCGCATGTTGATTTTTGACTTTGCCATTTGGCCCAATCGAGCCGCGGCTGTCGTTTCTTTTTTTTCGTGATTGGCTTACACACATATGCTGGATTGAAAATTGGTTCAAGCACGCACGGAGCATTCATGTCAAGCTTTTTCCTGTCAGGTGTCGTTCTTCGCCAACCAGCACCGAGCACCGTATGATACCAGCCAGTAAGAAACGAGCTAAAGTACACAACTTAGGTACGATCACCAGCGCATCGCAAGATTTACAAAGATCTGACCACAATTGTAAATGGATGTATGAATGCATTATATGTGTTTAGTTAATCCTTTGTCCAAGTTCACGGCAGCTTGTGGACGATGTAGAATAGGAGATATGCTTTCAGTTGAGAAACTTGCTCATTAGTCACTAAGGTCACCACTGAATCATCGAATCTGAACCATTGTCCTTGGTTGTTTTTCACAACTGCAATGTAATGTCCGGTGTTGACAGATCCAATATGGCAGACAATAGCAAAAAGCTCGAACGTCAGGTTAGGATCGTGCTCCTTTGTGAGTTCATATGAGCTGGAGAACTCACTCATTGAAAGATAAAATGGGTAACTTATAAATTTCTCTATCTTCGTAGATGCACTGTTGTGCTCAAATCTTTTGAGCTGAATGGCAATGACATTTGGAAACTTTGAGATCGAAAGCTTTTTCGTGGCATTTGTCCTTTGGCCGCAGCTGGCGCAACTATATTTGATGTCCAAATTCTCTGTCTTTGTAAAGCTCTTCAAACACCCTATCAAATCATCGTTTTGTGTGATACCCAATGATATGTCAATAATAGGATCAACAGTTTTTGTGACGTTTCCGCATTGTGTGCATGTAATTGAGCTTTGCAAGTCGCTGGAGAACGTCTTGTGATAAATACATTCACACAAAGAATCATCTCCACCATTCAAATCCTGGTGCAATTGGTTGATCAAAAATTGCCAAAATTCATGAGCATCTTGTTCAGAATAGCCTGCAAGAGCCTTGTTAATCTTCCATGCCGAGTTTAATAATGAGACAGGACCAAATCCGGTAGTCTTATTTGAAGTGTAAAAGTCTGTAAAGATCTCATCAATGCAACAAGAAAGACAGCTATTCTTGTCCTTCAGGCAGCTCATATGCCCTTCAGTCATGAAGTGTTCTCTGATTATGGGGTTATGGATCAACGTTTGTAAAATGCTGCTCATGAAACAAGTGGATCCCATGTTGACGAACCCTCTAAGACCTGTAGTTGGTTTGAACATTGTCTCTCTTGAATGTTGCTCAATTAATGCAAGGTTTTCCTGTTCTTCTTCAAATGATGCTGTTCTGTTGTTAGTACATGGGTTCTTCATCTGCTCCTATGTATCAGGTAAACGTACATGTTATACTGTGCAAAATTCCTTGACGTGTTGCCTCCAAAGATGAGTGGTTTGTGTAGTCACCGCATTTGAAACAAAAGAGATGACCAAGACGGGCATCGATTCCTAACAATAGGTTAGTATTTCTCCACTTATTATAAGCATTCTCGAAATCACTCACCAAAAATGTGACCTTGCTTCTTTGCATGTCTCACGAAGTGATGATTGGTCCAACACCCAACATGAGGACATTGCAAACACAGAAATGTGCTGTTCAGGTTATCATTGCAATCTATACATTTAGACACTTTTGATTTAAGCCTCAAAATTTGCGAGCGTTCCAGTTTGCCTTTGCCGGTTGGTGCTTTGAGTATAGGCATGTTGTATATGGAGCGTCTGTTGAAGCATGACACCTTCACTGCGAGCCCATAGTTCCTAAGAGCTGTTTCCCGAGCACTTGAATTAATGACTTGTGCCAGGTGGGAGCACGGTGATTGCGATGCATAGGCTCCAGAATTTTCAGAAAGCTTTGAAGCGGGAGAAGGGGATTTGTTGCTGGGTGACATTGGTATATATTGTTCTGTGAAACGTCGGTGGGTCTGTCAAATCGCGATGATCTGGTAAAAAGGGTGAGGGCCTCGCGTATGGGGCGGGCTGTAAGGGTGTATGAACTCTGCGGGTATCTTCCTCTTCGAATAATAGAGCACTTGGAGGACCTGATGTTTGAAAACCCAGCAAAGTTCTCTTGTAAACAACAGCAATTGGAAGCAAGTCTTGCCTTTCTGCGTCTGACTGAATCTTTCCCATGTCAGAAAAATCAACGAAAGTGAAAAATCGGTAAGAGCCACAATCTTGAATCAAACCCCTGGAACCTTTACGTCCCGGATGTGGTTTTGGGTGAAAGACGGTTTTCCGCCCACTCCAAATACTGGATTCAGCTCACCGAAAAGCTTTAGTTTCTTAAGATCTCCACATTCCAACGCGTATCATTTTAAATGATTGTACAATACGATAAATAAATTACTGAAATCAAAACAAAAAAACTCTTTTAATGCCAAATCATCGAAGATTCGGATCTAAAAACCGAATGGATTGTCGGCTGTCGCATTGGCCAGATTGGCTCTTTGACCAAACTGTTGTTGCTGTTGGGAGGCACTGTTACCAAAACCAAATCCTGTAGGTTGAGCTTCCAGTTGTTGCTGTGAAGCTTGTTGATTTCCAAAAACCCCAAATGTTGTCTGTGGGGTTTGTTGTTGGAAACCAGTAAAAGAAGGTTGAAGTGGTTGTTGGCCTGCAAAAGTGCCAAAAGAAGTAGTTGGCTGTTGAGATTGGAAAGGCTGTGGTTGAAATGCAGTGTTAAAAGTCTGTGATGGCTGTGATTGTAGTGACGTATTCTGCAAATTGTTGGAGAGCTGGTTCAACTGCTGGTTGAAGTTTGGAGCAGCACCAGTATTAAAAGTAGGAGGGCTCGACAAACTGAAAGAATTCTGTGGTTGTTGCTGTTGGAAGCCGCTGAATCCAGTTGCCTGGCTTGGGAATGGACTCTGGAAACTGGTAGTTTGAGATTGCAATCCTAAAGGTTGTTGTGTGAACCCAGTTGGCTGTGGGACAGCACGGAACGAAGTTTGTGGTAGGCCCCCAGTCAAAGCAGGATTTAAACCGAATGAATTTTGTGAAAGGCCTCCAGTCAAAGCAGGACCAACGCCAGTGAAACTTGTCTGTGGGAAACCACCTAAAGGTTGAGAAGCACCAAATGAAGTGACCGGAGGAGCACCGAATGAAGTTTGAGGCAAACCACCAGTAAATCCTCCGGTCAATGCCGAAGGTAAACCTCCAGTTAGTGCAGGAGGCAACCCACCTGTCAAACTAGTGTTCAGTGGAGCTCCGAATGAGGTAGCTGGGGGGACACCAAATGAAGTCTGAGGTAGACCTCCAGTTCTTTGCAGTGGAACCAGACCACCGGTCAATGTCGGATTCAATCCACCGGTCCTTTGCAATGGTACCAGGCCACCAGTCAACGCCGGATTCAAACCGCCGGTCTTTTGCAATGGTACCAAACTACCAGTGAAAGCAGCATTCAAACCCCCAGTTTTCTGCAATGGGACAAGACCACCAGCACCAAAAGCAGCGATAGCACCTGTTTGTTGGATCGGTAAATAAACAAAAGCACCACCGGTTGATAAAGGTAACAAGTTGCCACCACCAGTCTTGAAAGGATCCAATGGTAAACCAGTTGGCTGAGCTGTAATTTCACCAGTTTTGCCAGGTACAATAGTCTTTGATGGAGCATATGTCTGTGGGATAGATTTAGTGGATGAAGCAGTCACATTCGGTTGCAGTGGTTTTAAATTAACCAGATCCTGCATAGAGCCAGTAAATTGTTGAGTCTGGAATTGTGATGATGTCTCCTCGGCTTTAGACTCATTGTTTGCAGCAGGCTTAACGGTCCAGGCATCATCATCCGATCTAGCAGTGGAGGATGGCGTTGGAAGAGATGTTCCAACTTGGGAAGCAGAGCCAGTACGGTTGACTTTCAAAGCACCAGATGGTTCAGAGAACAGACTACCATTTGGCGCAACTTCTTGTGGGGTACGTTCGAACTTCTGATCAAGAAATCTAGTAACTCTGATAATATCGCCTTCACGTAGACCGAGAGTTCTCAAAATAGCAGCATCAATGGATTCGATGATACTTGGGTCAATTTGTTCTTTTTGGAAATTTGTTGTGTATCTTTGACATTGGTTGACATCGACACCAGCTTCCAAGAAAAATTCAAACCAGTCATAAGCAGGCTTCGATGCAGCAGAATTCGATCTTGATCTATTCTTGTGAGAAGATGTGGAGTTTGGTCTTGCCGGTTGAGCAGGTGGATGATCTGTAGCAATACTTTTAGCTTCGGATGCAAGCCTCTTGGCTTCATCCAATTCTTTACGCAAATATTCCCTCTCTTCTCTGTCCCTTTGGCGGTCTTTTTCGCGCTCCTCACGATCTCTTTCTCGTTCTCTCTGGCGTTCTCTATCATCACGTTCTCTCCTTTTTCTCTCTCTTTCCCTTCTTTCTCTTCTCTCCCTGTCATCTTCGGTGCTTTTGGTTTTGGATGATTTCCCTTGGTTTTTGTAAGATTCCAAAGACATACCAGTAACTCTCTCTACATATTCAAGATCAACAAGCGACAGTTTTGGAGCAGCAACAGCGATCTTAACACCATTAGTCTTGTGTAGATGAATTTTACCCTCAACAACACCTAAAAATTCAGCTTCAACTTTGAAAGTACCACTTCTATCTTCCCAGGTTCTGACTCTTGTTGGTTTTGGAGCAGCAAGCTTTTTCGATGGCGATTCTGGTTCTCTTTCTCTCTCTGGAATTTTAGATGGTGATGAAGAACTTAGTTTTTCTTTGGATTTAGATCTTGACAACTTAAATTTAGAAGCAAATGAAGATGATTCCTTTGTGATGTCAACAAATTGAGCAGGGACAACACCCTTGCGGCCATTTTTAGCACTTTCAACCATCCACCAGTCTTTAGATTTCTGGTCGTTGATGATGTAGACGGTGTCCCCTTCCCGGACAGTCAACTCATCGTCACCTTGAGCCTCAAAATCGTAGAGAATTTTAGCTTTCTTCTTCGATGAAGTCGAACCCTTGGAAGATGCAGCTTTTTGGACTTCCTTTAAGGCAGTTGAGTTAGTGGAACCCTTCAATTCGCTCAGAATCTCAATAATTTGAGCTGCTGTATCTTTTGAGCCAGCGTGGACCTCAAGTGAGTAAAGTGGGTTTCTAAATTCAAGGAAGACGTGTTTCTTCTCATCACTGTATGAAATTAAATCTTTGACTTTCCATTGTTGTGGACTTCCACCGTTGACCGAATCTGGTGAGAAGTAGATGGTAGAGTTCCCAATGGCTAGCATTGCTTTCTTCTTCTTACGTCCATCAACTTCACTAACTTGCCATGTATATAAGTGATCATCCTCGTCGTCTTCTTGTTCTGGATCTAGTTGAGAGCGTCTTGAGGAGCTTTGTGGCACATTGTATGAGCTATTTCTAGTAGACGAGCTCGATTGACCCGGTCTGCTAGGCTTTGGAGGTGGAGCTTCTTCTTCATCCACGTAACGATCACTATGAGATCTTGAACGGTAGTTATGTTCTTCCTCATCCAAATTTCCATTGTCCGTTGGAACCCTTGGCAGTGGAGGCTGTTCTTTGTCATCATAAGAAGTTCTTTGAGGCTTTTGTGAAGGTGGTTGAAATGATTGTGGTTCAGCTTGGGCTTTGCCTGTCGAGCCAGCCAACGAGGGGTGTGATGGTGGGGGCAAGATCGCCTGAGGTTGAACCGAAATTGAAGGGATAGGGGCAGTGGTTGAAACAGGGTCCGATGAAGAGGTAGCACTATTTGCAGTACTTTTTCTCAATTCAATGTAGTTGGAAGGAACAAAACCGAACTCTTGATTGTTTTTGGAGACCAAGATCCAATCTGGATCCTTATCGTCATAAACCTCAAATTGATCGTTTTCCTTGAAAGTCAACTCCTCATCGGTCTGTTTGTCATAGTCATAGAGCGCACTCGCAGACCCAATAACATCTGCAGGCTCAATATAGTTGGAAGGAACTAGGCCTGTTGGTTCATCGACATCAGCGCCAACGATTCTTTTTTTGACGGTCCACCAGTCGTCAACTTCGGAACGCTCCAACAAGTACAAAATATCGCTCTCATCGATTGCCAATTCCTGGTCCGACTGCGGTGTGTAGGCATATACCGCCTTGTATATTCCCAAAAAGGACATCAGGATATAAATAACTTTCGCTTTGGGTCTGGTTTATTAGCTTTAGGGGTTTTCGCTGTTAACAATCCAACGTGAAATCAGCTTCAGAAAATCGAAAAATACGAAATTTTAAGCATCGCGAATTGATTCTGTGGTTTCGGTGGTGGACTATACAGTTGAAGGCACTTCACCACTCCCATTTCTCCAGATATCCTCCCAACAGCGTTTCGAATGACTCGTATTCCAACGCAACATCATCTTTCAATTTTCTGGAGAATTCAGATTCTAAAAGTGTTTGATAACTCCAGTCTAGGAAATCTTCTAAGTTGTAACTCTGCTTTCTGAATGGCTGGCTATAAATTTTAGCAAGAGTAGCGACGTTCGGATGATAATGTGTCTGTAGTGTCTCCATTTCCCATAAAGAACTTTCAATAGCATTAGTTTTCAAAGGATCTTTCTCTAAGTTGTTGAAAGGATCTTCAAAATTGGACTGATCAGTTGTGTTTTGTAGCAAAATCATACAAGTAGGGTGTCTCTTCAATAAGTTGTAGATGAAAGGAACCACAGACACGATGGAGGATGGTGAGGCGTTAACGCATAAGTGGGCTAGTTTCTTGATGAATGATGCCACCAGAGCAGCTGGTAAATGTGTGGAGGTTAAGAACAGATCTGTCAATCTAAAAAATCTGGCTTTATATTTCACTTGCAATAGCTCTGCATCCAGTAAGGAATAAAGTTTTTCATAAAACTTTGGATAGTCTAAATTGAACTTCTTGATCAGTTCAAATAAACCGTTCAATGATAAAATGGAAACCACTCCGCCAACCTCATAGGAGTCCACCAGAAAGTCCATAAGATTTGTAGCATTCTTAAAATATGGTATAATTCTCTTGTGGAGAATGAGAAGTGTGGTTTTGTATTGCTCCCTGGAGAGTTGTTTGTCTAGGAAGAACAACCAACATTTCTCAAATTGTGTCTTGAAATGGTTTTGATTTTGAACCAACGATGGCAGGTTATGAAAGTAATTTTTAGGTTCGTTTTCATTGAATAAAAGCCTCTCTTTCGTAATTGTGAGGAATTTAGAGAACAGTAGTTCATCATCCACAACTTCTCTGATTTCTTCGACAGGAAGCTCGGAGAAGAAATAAAATTGGATATCATAATATTTTTTGAAGTACTTGGAGACAAACTCCTGAAGTATGACATTAGAGTGTGTACCGCCAATCACTATCTCACCATTGATGGCTTTTAATAACGACGATATTAATTCTCTGTATGCCCTTGTTGGAAAGTATGGATCCGACTCTCCAGACTTGGAGTTCTTTGGGCCAAAGTTGAAATTCTCAAATCTCAACAATTTCATATAAATGTCCAGATTATCAAGAACTAGAGAGCAATCCAGTTCAATATTCTCAATGAAAAAGAGAAGATTGAATTTGTAAAGTTCATAGGCCTGTCTATATTTCTTAGATAGAATAGAATCTTTTGTAGCTTTAAACTTTTGGCCTTCGAAAAGTTTCTCAAACACTTTGAATAATTGTAAATTCAACAATCTTCCGGCACTCTCGTATTTGTTCAAGCCGTCCTCTGTTGCAAATTTAGTGAGCAATGGATCATAAAGCCCTATCACATTGACCAACGTTTCTACCTCAAAATCATCTATGCTATTGATAATGCTGTTGGTAGTTTTGGTGATGTAGCTCTTTGAAAGCAAGTCATCGCCACTTTCAGCATTTGATTGTTTCCCCTTCTTGAATATTCTATCGGCTGAACCTTCGGACTGTCTTTTAGCCATTGATGGATATTCCAAATCTTGATCAATACTTTCTTCCTTCACTGAAATTTTTTTTTTATTTTTTTTCTGCTCAACTTTTTTTTCTAGTTTTTACTAAGCGGTTCACTAAATATTCCTCTGGCTCTGGATGTCCAGTGGTTAAGACGACAGTATCTCCTCTATTCGATACTAGCTTATCATCTTTCAGTATCATACGATCCTTCAGCCCAATGTGAGGATTTGTGGTTTGAAGCCCTGGCCTTAATTTTGAATATAAAGTTTGAGATATTTTAAGAATTAAAAATTAGGGCGTGTGGCGTAGTTGGTAGCGCGTTCGCTTAGCATGCGAAAGGTCTCCGGTTCGACTCCGGACTCGTCCACTTATTTTTTTATAATATTGAAAATAAAGCTACATGTCAAAAACGAACAGCTTTGTGTGGTACACTCATTAAATGAGCTGTTTATTATTATCTAATTAATTTGAAACACTGTTGATACGTGAGCGTTGTTTGGCCCCCAATCTTTCGTAGGTCTGAAGATGTGATGTTGTACTTCACTAATTGTGCAACGAAGTACAACGCTGCTAGCTGGCCAACTAAGCATTTTTTGTCCCAGCTCCATAATGAATCGCGCATGGTCTATAATATTTTCATGAGAGTTTGGTTTGGTGCACATGTACCATACCCCCACTCATAGATCCAGCTTACTCCGTCTAGCCTCGATCTATAATATAACTCATTTCTCACAATGAGTCTTAGAAAGAATTAGAGACGCACGTATGTGTGAATTTCCATATACAGCTTATGACCGAAATATAACTAATACGTCGACACTCATAAGATCATGCATGTAACCCAATTTGGGACCCTTGATCGAAACACCCTTTATCGGAAATTATCAGGTTTGCGAGTGATATGAGAAATATTTTGGTCGACCAATAAAGTCTGTTAAGAAGACGCTTATTAAAAACAGCAAAGGCAAGCCCACATAAGCGTTAGATTCCTTTTGGCTGAGCAGCAAATTCTCCCATCTTTAATAGTTTGTTGAACGCTTCAGCATGCACTAACAATTTGGGTGTTTTTCATGTGACCAAAAGTCTTCGCTCACAAAAAAAAACTTCCTCGAGAGCACCGATAACACCCTCCTACCAAAAAAATTAAGAGAGAGAGCTGCGTGGAGATCGAAACCTGCTGATCCTGTTTGGAGCTTTGGGTGGGTTTATCGGTGCATGCATACTATTCAAGAGAATATGCAGTGAAATATAAATACCAAAGGAAAGCCCATCTTTCTCGGTGCTCATTGTTCTTTGGTATCACACCAACTATCATCAAGACATAATGAAGTACGCCGTTGCTATTGCATCCCTTGCCAGCTTAGTCGCTGCTGTACCAAAGGCCATCCCAGCATCAAATGCTATTCCAGAGTTGAAGCACGGTTCTTCTTATGCCACGACTATGGGACCTGTTACCTTCCTATACCCAGAGGTCAGACAATGGTCAGAGGATGTTGACAACATCGCTCCATGTGGTTCCAACGCTGGTGTTCAAAACAGATCCGAATTCCCATTGGATGATGGTTTCGTTGCCTTTATTGCCAAATACGTTTCCTATAAGATCAAATTGTCCATCTCTTACGATGATGATCCTCAATCCCAGGACGATTTCGAAGAATGGTACTACGGTAAAAATGTGTCAGATGAGCTACACATTGGACACACTTGTTTCTACGTGCCAGAGCTACCACAATCTATCAACGCTGGTGATGTTGCTACTATTCAGGCTATTTACATCAACGATGACGAAGATGAGACTGATGAAAATGGTGCTCCAATCGAAGGTTCTGCCAACCAAACATTCTATTTCTGTTCAGATGTTACTTTTGTTGAAGAATCAGTTTTTGACGTCACAGATTATGCCTTGTCTTGTTTTAACGCTACCAATGATGACTACTATTCAGTTGAGTCCGTCAACACAGACACTTCCTCTGCTACCTACGACTCTTCGCAAGTTTCCGAAATCTCTTCAGTCAGAGCCACTGCTTCTACCACTGCTTCCTCCTCCACTTCGGCTTCTTCTTCCTCATCTTCGTCCTCCTCTGCTGGCGCTGCCGTCGCTATGCTAGCCAACCCAGTCGCAGGTATTTTGGGCTTGGCCGCATTTGTTGCTTCCAACTTGATTTAGATCTAACCACAACTTTGAACATAGAAACTATCCTTATGATTATAAATTTTCAATGAATCTGTAACTCAGCTACCGCGTACTTCCTTTCGCTCATGACATAGTGTAGCTCATATCTCTGGAGCACGGTAGAAGAATTGTCACAGGAGAAATTCGCGAAATTTTCTGATTTGACCGGCTCGAGGAAAAAAAAGGACTTTTTTGGAAAAATCAACACCAGTACACAAGATCTTAATTAGCCTTGTCTTTGGTATTGCAATGGGTGCTTCAGCTTCGAAACCAACGGAGACTATTGTCTTCACTCCAAATACCCCGATCGATATTTCACCAAAATTAGTTGCACAGTTAGAAAGCTCTAAGGAGACGGATTACGTCCGTTCACAATACACTGAGAAGTACTTGCAAGACGAATTAAGCAAGAGACTGGACAAACTCACGACAAAATCCAGAGAGTCATTCCAAAAAACTCTGATTGCTGCTACTGCCAGTTCTCAGGACGATACTCCAGATCTTTCATCCAAGAACTTGAATGCTAAGATTGATGAATTGACGAAGAAACTGAACGATAAAAAGGATAAAATCCTTCAATTGAACGATGAAGTCCTAAACCAGAAGAAGGAGATTGTCGGATGTCTCATCAAAAACAAAGACAGACCTTTAAACTGTTGGGATGAGGTGAAGAATTTCGAAAAACTTGTTAACGACTTGAAATAATCCCTCCATACATATTCCCACATCATAAGATTACAAAAGAGCACACATACTACACTTGTATTAGATATACACTAAAAAACAGTGATAACGCCCTTAAAATGTAGAACTACAATATGGTTCAAAAGAAGAGTTCAACTTTATTTTACTGGGAGTTTTACTCTAGACCAAATCCTTTGTAAATCAGAATCAATGCACTATCGCTTTCACCACCACCAGCTAATTGTTCGATTCTCTCATTTGTAACGATAGAAACGACATCATCATTAAATCTCCACCATTTGTCTTCATCGTACTTGTCTCTGACAAATGCTTGGTAATGACCGGAATCGGCGCTTGCACCTTGATGGGTGATGATTGCACTCAAGTTGTAGAGGGAAGATGGGTTTTCACCAGCAGCTAGATTTTGTGGGAATTTTTCTTGATATTTACTCAAAAATTTGCCGTAAATCTCGGTTTGTTTATCAAGTTGTTCCCTTTTACTAAGCCTTTGCTTCTTGAAATCGTGGAATTCGTTTAATGATTCTTTTTCCAAGGATCTTAGCTCATCTCTAACTTTGATTTTAGAAGCACGATATTCTTCATCAAGTAGGTCTGCAAGGTCAATCTGGAATGGAAAGGCGACTTTTCTTAAAATTTTGGATTTTTTACTAATTTGTCTCTTCCAGAAAAATCTAACGAATTGAACAGCGAGAATTTTTGGAAGTTTGGTAATCTTCTTGGATACTTCAAACTGTGAGTTTTTATTCAATGACTGAGAATGCTTTTCGATTGTTTCGTTCAAAGAATCAATGATACCATTTTTCAAAAAATTGGTCTGTGCAGTGATATGGCACTGTAATTTTAATTCTTCCTCAAATTTTTCTTCAACTTCACTAACATCTTCCAGATTTTTGATAGTGGATTTAAACGAGATCTTGAAATTGGAGATGAAATCATCACCGAGAACATCCTGTAAACTCACCAAGATTTGAGTGAACACTTCTTCAGCATCCTGTTGTTTAAAACTTCCATATTGATCACGTTCGTTGAATTGCGGATATTTGTATCTTAGAGAGTTGACCAAATTGCTTGGTGTGCAACTATCATCAGTCTTCTCCGTCAATTGCTGAAACACACGCTTCAATTGCAGTGTCAAATGCTCATTTGTTCCAATTTCACCAACACTATCGGAGTTCACAATCAAGTCTCTGATGATTGGAACACTGTAAAGGGCTTGGACCGTGGAATTCAAATAACACGTATTACCCAAATTTTCTAGACCGATTGGGTGCTCAATCTTGACTTGGTCAGGTTGATCCTCAGAAAACACCGTTTTTTGATCTGGTACTTTGAGCAAGTTGGCATCAGCAGTACCTAAAACCATCACAATTTGGCCAGCTTTCAAACCTAATGATGAAATAGGCTCATCGTTTTTCCATTGACCTTTCAACATGAGCTTTTGTCTAGCCACTGGGATGGCGGTTTCAGCTTGGATGATCTCTTTCAACGTAACACTTTCGGCATTGGTGTCCAAAATCACTGGGAAAATATTTTTCCCGTGCTTCACTTTGATCTCGATACCTGACATTTTGAGTGAGAAAGAATAGTCTTCAAATTATTAACGTTGCAGAAGGATGCCTCTAAAGTAGCACCTTTTTAATTGTGTTTGTTGAATTTGTGGGCGGCGCGAAATAAATTGTTTAGAGACCTCGGTGAATTCTATATCCGAGGGTAATAATCTTCCTGATAGCCAGGATTGCAACTGGTGAGACTTTCCTTTTTGTGAGGTTATTCATGTTCCAGTGGTAGGAAGAGGGGTTATTAGAAGACCTGGTTTCAGCGCTTAATTCTTCTGAGGAAATATAAGTTCTAGCGTATCTGAAGATTTTTTAGATCTTCTTCTAACATGATAGGTAGACTACCTCTGATACAATTGATAGAGGAAGGAAATTTGAGCCTGAAATGCCCTGAATAACAGCTTGCGTACGGTATGATTCTGTATCATCTTCAGTTAGAATTCCTTAATTTACGGGAAGAGAGTAATCAAAAATTCAATTAGTCTTTCTATTCTTCTCATGTACTTATTTCAACGGACAAGTGCACCGACCAATGATTCGACTTTAAAGGATTCACCTTTAGCATTAGTTAACTTGGCGTCTGGCTTGCCTTCAAGCTTGTAAATAACCTCAAGGTCTTCAGTGGTACTGAATCCAGGCTGAACAGATTCCCAAATTTTCTTCTTTGGATTCAAAACTTTCTCAGGTGTACCATCGTAACCTTCAAAGAATACTTTGTCACCCGCTTTAGCACCAGATGGTGGGTTGACGAATTCAACTTTACCATCTTCTGGATCACTAGCACATAGCACCATAGCAGTAGATTTGATGCCTCTCATTGAAACAGGTTTCAAGTTAGCAACAACGACAACATAACGTTCTTGCAAGGCTTCAAGAGGGAAGTGCTTCACTAGACCAGAACAAACCGTTCTTGGGCCTTCTTCATCTCCACATTGAATAGTGGAGACGTATAGAGAATCAGCATCAGGGTGTTTAATAGCTTTCTCGATGAATCCAACTCTCAGATCAATTTGAGATGGGTTGGCAGGAACAGCTTCAGCTGCTGCTTTGGCAGCCTGTTCAGCCGCATTTTTGGCTTTCTTCTCTTTTTTAGCTTTGGCAGCCTCTTCTCTCAATTTCTTCAAGGTCTCTTCATCTGGTTTACCTCCCGTTTGTTTCTTTTCCTTCTTATCTGCAGCTGGGGATTCCTCCTTAGTAGCTGAAGCTGCTGGAATGCTTTCAGCTTTTTTCTCTTTCTTCTCTTTGATCTCACGTGGAACTTTGACAGAGAAATCAATGACCACTTTCGAAGATTCTGGGACCTCAACAATGGTGTTTTGAACAAGATCAACCCAGCGGAGAATATGACGTTTTGAAGCATAATCAGCAGCAGTGAACTTTGCCACGAATGGCAAAGCTCTAACAAAGACACTAGCATCAGCAGAAGATGGTTTGTTACCTGTGATGTAAGTTTTGGATTTCAAAAACTCGTTCAACTCCTCGATTGATTCAGGAAATCTTTTTGAGAGAGTTGTCCATTGAGATTCTAGCGCTTTCTCTTCGTTAGACAATTCAGGGAATTTGGAAGCATCTGCTGACTCGGCATCAGCCAATGAGAGTTTTTCAAAAGAAGAGGCAAGGTCACTCATCGTTCTTGTATATTAGTTGTAAGAGTCTTTATGTAAGACACCTTTTACCTCATCGAGGTTTTTGAACATTTTTACTTGTTTTTCAATTTTTTGTTCAAATTTGTTGACACGGTAAAAAGTAGCAGAGCTGACCGTGCTGCAAACCATGTATTCCATAAGTTGCCGAAATTTACGTTTCTGGTGATTTGAAACTCACTTCTCTGTAATCATCAAACTGTTTTGCACTAGGATAATTCTCAAGGTTCTATCAAATTGTTGGAATGATCTTAATGGAACAGTCGAAGGAAAATATGAGTCATGCTGATCACTAGTGACGAGAGCTACAGGTAAGAGAGGAATCATAGCTTCTTCATTGCACCGGAGGGCCCCATAAGCTAAGCTCCAGCTCCAAGGACAAAGGCATCAAGATGTTTGATCACATCAGACATTTCCTTATCTCCCAGATCAGCCAGTTCCTTCAACTTGGAAGCATAAGCTAGCCATTCCTTATTCAAATCCTGTGTAGTATATTCGTTATCAATGTAAAGTTCCAATGATGTGACTTTCAAGAGTAATTGGTAGACAATTGCAATATTAATTAAGCTGTTCGATTTATAACCATACCAAAAACAGCTTTTTAAATGGCCAATAGTTAATACTTTCATAAATGAATTATTGAATTTGATTAATTCCTTGACAACTCTTTTGAAAATCGGCTTAAATTCCGTCAGCACATCATCTATTGCATTGAATTGACCATAATTATCAATGAAATGGTTAATCACTCTTCTATAAATTAAGAAATTCACCAATTGATATGTTATATTCAAAGAACCTGTGGAAATATAGAATGAGTAGACTTGTAATGTATTTATGTTTGGAGGTAAAGAACCGTACCAATTCTCAAGATTATCCAAAAGTTTGGTGGCTTTTGCAACCACAACATCAAAGTCGTCAAATTTCATACTCTTCAAATTGAAAAGCTCGTGCAAACAATCATTAACATGATATGAAAGATGAACCATTTTAACAAAGATCAAATTTCCCAGCATTACTAATTCTGTATCATTTGCACTCTCATCTATCAGTTTTTCATCAATTTGTTGAGCTCCATTAAGATTTTCAATCATTCCCTCTATATCGTCATCTCCAGCTTCTTGAAAATCTTTCAGTGTCAATTCGTTTAAAACCCAATCATCAGAATTAATCTTTGATGGTTTGAATTCGATCAAAGATTGTAATTTATCAACCATTATTATACCCCATGCCAATAATTTTCTCAGTTTTCTTTCCCACGTCGGTATCGTATACCAGTCATCACTGTTATGGTTCAACCCTAGTTCTTCAACCATTGTTATTAATTTTAAAAGCTTCTCCCATTTATCATCTTTAGTCTCTAAGTTCGTTATTGGTTTCAAATCGCCGGATGTTGGATTATAATGTATCAACAGTACAATTCCTTGACAGGTTGAAAATTTTGGAATAAAGTTAACCAAGAATTCTGTATAGAGAACAACACTTAATCTCTCCAATTTGTCAACATCAGGTTTTTGTTCTTCTGGCAATGATGTATGGTTCCATAGTTTCAGAGCATGTAAGAATATCATTGTTAGAATCATTGGGTCGAATTCTTTGTGACTTCTAGAATATTTTTCAAATATCACCTTTTTGTTGACGATTGGGAGTAATGGATGGACATATTTAAAGTAAAGCTTCAACAAAGTGAAGCCATGAGGGTGTACAATTTTTTCAATCTCATCAACTTGAGAATGCGTAAGCTTGATTAACTGTTCATTATCATTCACAATCTTGAAGAACGAACTGTTATTTATCTTCCTGAGTTTCAACGACTTGTTAATAATCAACTGTTCGTTCTTCAGATATGCGGAGTTTGGAGACAAATACTGTTCAATTGAATCATGGTCGTGACTGTTCGCATTACCAAACTTCAATAGATTCTTCTCCAGATTAGAGTTGGGGCTCTGTATTTGGGCAGATTTCGGGCCTTGTAAGGAAAGCGTTTTCTTTAGAATTGTTGGGCCTCTGTATTCATCGTAATCGAGAACTGGTGTGTCATCTCTGATCTTGATCTCGCCATTCTTCAGTGTAAACTTACAGGGTAGGTCTCTTAGGGAACATTCGCTGCAGCTTGTGGATCCATCCAATATCACACATTTTGTTCTTCTTTGTGTGCAGTCATCACAGATCTTGGAAGGTGTAGTAGATGTAGTCGTGGTATTCGAGGTGGAACGTGCAGTACCAATGGGCAAACGTTTTTCTTTCTCTGTGTGATCATACGAACATACCAGCTCTCTCTTTATGCACTCCACACACTTGTCCTGATACGGCTCGGTCACACATTTAGTCTTTCTCCGCCGGCAAGCATTGCACGGTTTCGTTCTATGTTTTTTCACTTTTTTCTTGGTGACTCGATGTGAAGAGGTGGTGATGGTGGATTGATGCGATGTTGATGGATTGAAAGAGTCATCGTTCAGCAGAATGTCGGTGTAGTTCGAGAAGTCTTCAGTCAAAGCTGGGAAGATATCATCAGCCATTGTACTGAGTGTATGACTTCAATTGATCTTACTCTTTTTGGGGTGATTTCAAATCTTTACTGATAAGTTTGTTTTGATAGCAATTTTTTTTAACTACGTATTAAGTAAGCACGTCTTGGAAGATCACGTGCAGATATCACATTTCCATTTTGGGAAGGGTTCCACCGTGTTCCGCAAGTGAGAGAGTCAAAAAAATACGGAATGGCTCTGTGTTAGAGACTTGTTGCTCATTTCTCAGTCCATTAGTGACCTTCAATATTCTTTCAGTTGATCTAGGGTACGATTACTCTTTTTTCGTAGCTTCCTTACAGGCTTAACGTTTAATTTTAGAAGCTTTTATAGAGTCCAGACAAACATTTACGCGACAAAGATCGGTTAATAAAATTTTAATCAAAACTGTCTAAACTTATTTAAGCAAGAGAAAAGTCACATTTCTAATGGTTTACCATTCATTCTGAGATCCGTACGCTGACATCGTCCCTAACCTAGTTCCCTATGGAAATAATGGATAAATACACCCCAAAGCTCGAGAAAGAGCTTGAACTCACAGAAATCGCCCTTTCCTCACCACCAAACGAACATGAGATCATACAAGGACAAACCACTAAAGAGATCATTTTAGAAAACAAAAGCTTAATATTCAAATGTTTCCTTATTGGGTGCGGCGGTATGCTCTTCGGTTGGGACACTGGTACGATTGGTGGTACCGTTCTCTTGAAACCATTTTTAAGAACCTTCACAGGTGCCGAAGACGTGGAACTCTTATCGTGGCAAACTGGTTTAACTGTTGGTGCTCAACACTTGGGTTCTATTGCTGGTGGGTTCACTATTGCAAGACTGGCAGATTATATCGGTAGAAGAATGCCTATCATTATAGCTATGGCGGTCTATGTTATGGGTATATTGATTCAACTTTTATCGGTGTTGAGTGGGCAATGGTATCAGATTGCTATTGGAAGATTTGTCACTGGGTTGTGTATTGGAAGTTTCGCAGTATTGGCACCTATGCTTATCAGTGAGACTGCTCCTACTAAAATCAGGGGAAGTTGCACGGTGATTTATCAAGTTATGATTTGTTTTGGTTTGTTTTTGGGATCGTGTGTTTTATATGCTACAAAACATGCTTACCCTGATTCAAATGCATCGTGGCTTGTTCCTATGGCTGTTGGTTCCATCCCTGTGATCGTTGTGTTGACCGGTGTTGCTTTGATCCCAGAGAGTGCAAGGTATTACATCAGTAAGAATCAACTGGAAAATGCTATTGATTCTTTGGGTAAATTGGGTGAGAAGAACATTGACGGCGTTTTGACTGAACTAAGACTGAATGAATCAACTGTGAGATCTGGTAGTGATGTTGGATTCGTTGAGATGTTGACTTCAAAGAAGTATAGAACACGTGCTATTTTTGTCTCCGTCTTGATGTTACTACAACAAATGTCTGGTATTGATTATTTCTTCTATTACAGTGTGAGTCTATTCAGATATGCTGGGTTGAACGATTCTTATATGACATCAGTGATTTTAGCCGTTTTCAACATCACAGTCACATTACCTGCTGTATTCGCCGTTGATAAGTTTGGGAGAAAAAGATTGCTGCTTGTCGGCTCTAGTTTATGCACCTTATGTGTTGTGATTTACTCTGCTGTGGGAAGTGCAATGGTTGATTACTCAAGCGATGCTGTGGAGTCCAATAAGGTACCTGGGATCGTGATGATCGTGTTCACCATTCTGTTTGTATGTTTCTTCTGTCCAACATGGGGTGTTTGTGGTGGTGTTCTTGTTGCAGAGCTTTGTCCTATTGAGATTAAAGCTAAAGCCATGGCGCTTGGTATCAGTTTCAACTGGGGTTCTAATTTTTTCATTGCTTTTTGTACCCCAATAATAGCAGAGAAGATTCACTATTTCTATGGGTTTGTTTTTGCTGGTTTTCTGTTTAGTGGGTTTTGGTTTGTATTGTTCTTCATTCCGGAGACCAACAACGTCACATTAGAGAGTATAGACGGGTTGTTTGACGAAGATTCCAAGAAAGTCTCCGAGAGTATAGTGCTGAGTGTATAGATATAGCTATTGATGATATACACATAATATTTATAACTAACACATGTTTTGCAGTTGAAGGGTCTGGTTTGGCAGAATTAACGTGTCAGGAAGCTCGAATGTTGTAAGCGGACAGCTCTCAGCACAACAGCCCTGATTTTATTTTTAGTCCAATGAGTCTGGCGAGCGACGCGTCCACTTGTTTCGAGGCTGCGTTCTGAGACAAGGACAAGATCATGCTAGAAAGGGGGGGGGGGGTGTTCGATAAGTATAGTGCCTACCGCGTTTTTCTGTCTCTTCCTTCATCAAATCAGTCCAACGCATTTTCTTGGGCAAATCGCCAATCTCAGATCTGCCAATCATACCAAAACTGGCCAAATCAAGATCAACAGTCTCACAGCCCATAAATAAATTAAAAATTTGAGCTGAAAACTAAGGACAAGCCTATTTCAAAAAACATCAAACGGTATACACTCTTAAGATGGTGACAAAGAGCAGAACAGAGGACTTCTCGTTCCTTCCGCCTATCCCACAACAACGATACAGTCGACACGCTCCACAACGACCACTCATAACAGACGAGCATGATGATGAGCGCAGTACAACAGCATACGAGATGCACCAGTATCCTCCAAACACACAGTACGATAATAAACCCAACCTTACCTACCAACAGTATCACCACCAACAGAAAGACCGCAATCAGAACTATGGGCCCCAATATTATGACAACAACATAAGTCCCTTCATCACAGACCCTTTCCAAAATCAACTATACGAAGAAGAAACCAAGAAAGAACCACCATATGCCAAATATTTAAAGATCCCATACTTCACGTACCTCGTAACGCTGGTCGATATTATTGTGTTTATCGTTGAGCTGGTGAGAATGGGACAACTTACAGGCTCACCTGTGCAAACCAAACCATACTTCAATCCAATGATCGGTCCATCAACCTACCTCCAAATATATATCGGTGCTAGATTCACGCCTTGCATGCAGTACATTGAGAACATCACAGATATGGATATTGATTGGCCTTGTCCAAACTCCACCACAACGGCTACACAGGTCTGTTCTTTGGCTGAGTTGTGTAATTTTAGTGATGATGTCACTAAACCAAACCAGACCTGGAGAATTGTGAGTGCTATGTTTCTACATGCTGGGTTCGTTCATATCTTGTTCAACTTATTGTTACAAGTCACCATGGGTAGAGAAGTCGAAATCAATATTGGGACTTTGAGGTATGCTTCCATCTATATGTTGGCTGGTGTATCGGGAAACTTGTTTGGTTTGAACTTTGCTGGTAATGGAGTAGCAAGTTCTGGTGCATCAGGTGCTTTATTTGGTGTCATATGTGTCAATTTGATCCTATTCTTGTTATTTCAGGATAAAAGACGCGTGAGATACTATAAGACACTTGTTGGTGTAATGGTATTTGAAATTATCATATGTCTCGTATTGGGTTTATTACCAGGTCTTGATAATTTTGCACATATTGGTGGATTTGTCAGTGGTCTTTTATCTGGATTTGTGATTCTAGATAACCCAAATTTTGTGAAATTTAAGCCAAATCAAAAGAACTTGAAATGGTTTGACTTTGATAATATGAAGAAGAGACAGTTCTGGATTTGGACGGGCGTTAGATTTGTCTCATTATGTTTACTGGTCGCTTGGTTCGTTGGTCTAGGTTTGAACTTCTCCAAGAATGGTGGAAGCAACTGTTCTTGGTGTAAATATCTCAGTTGTTTACCAGTGAACAACTGGTGTGACTCGAGTACGCTACAGATGACAACAACAACATCTACAACGTCCTCAAAATTCCTATAGAGTTAACGCTCGAAATCAGAGAAGTTTGTATGGTATTAAAAAGACATCTATAAGCATTCTCTCTTTAACGTGGAACACCTCTACCTCTTCCTGGTGGAGGCGCCATACCAGCATTGGCAGAACCACTTTCTTTGTTTTTAATAGTCTCATCAACGGACAACACCAAGATAGCAGCTTCAGCAGCACTTGAGAAAGCATTGATTTTCACAAGAGCTGGTTCCCAGACGTATTCTTTGAAATTGTCGCCAATTGATTCTTTGTTGAAATCAATACCGAACCAAATCTCACCTTTAGCATGTGCCATTCTCAATTTGTTCAATAAATCAGTACCATCAAAACCTGCATTTTCACAAAGTTGTCTTGGGATGACTTCTAGACTTTTAGCAAAGGCACTTATAATCAATTGTTCTTTACCTGGAATCAATTTGGCTTGATCTCTCAAGTATTTAGAGATTTCCATTTCAACAGCACCACCACCTGCAACGACTTCATTGTTTTGAACCGTTCTCTTGACTATCATTATAGCATCATGTAAAGATCTTTCAACTTCAGCAATGACTTGTTCAGCACCACCTCTCAAAATCAATGTACAAGTTTTAGCCTTTGGACAACCTTTGAAAATATTGTATCTCTCAGCACCTATCTGAACCTCTTCAAAACTCTCACATGTTCCTAGATATTCAGGTTGTATGTCAGTTGGCGTGGATTGTATAACACCACCAACAGCTTGGATGACTCTCTCCATATCTTCGGATTGAACTCTACCAGCACAGAAGATGTTTCTATCAGCAAAGTATTGGGTGGCAAGATCGCCAATTGGCAATTTGGAAAGGACAATGTTTGCACCTGTATCTTCGATCAATTTCAGTTTGTTGAGAATGATTTGCCATTCAGCATCAACGATATCTTGATAGTCTGAAACTTTCTCTACACGGACTTCAGCATTATCCTTTTCAGCTTTCAATTCCAATTCAACGTTCAAACTTAAGATCTTGGCATTCTTGAATTTCTTAGGTTGTTGTTCGAACCCAGCATAAGAGAATGTTTTCTTGAATGCAACACCATCAACGTATCTTGAATCTTCGATACCACCACCTGGGATTTTCTTGATACCAATCAGATTTTCATTCAAGTCATCTTGATCCAATGACAGCACAGCATCAACAACCATCTTGACAAAAAATTCGGAGTTACTGTAGATCAACTTTGAAGACATGGCAGTTTTCGCACATCTTTCCAATAACTCACGATATTCTGTCTCTGAAGTACTGGCCTTATTTAAATGAACAGACAGTTCTCTAACTTTCTTAATAGCCAAAGATACAGCTTTTCTGTAACCTTTTGTAATAACGTGTGATGAAATACCTTCCTCGATGAAGGTTTTGGATTCTTTTAATAATTCACCAGCCAAAATCGTAACGGAAGTGGTACCATCACCAACTTCGGCATCTTGTGATCTTGAAATGTCGACTAGGATTTGAGCAGCTGGATGCACAACATCCAATAGTTTCAAGATGGTAGCACCATCATTAGAGATAGTGGTCTTCCCGTTTGATCCAACAATAAGAATATCAGAGCCTAATGGACCAAGAGTTGGCTTCAAAGTATCTTGAATGGCAATACATGCATTGATATTTGAAATGATCTGTCCTTTACCTTGAGAAGTATCGGTACCTTCCTTCAAAACAACAACGGTTGGTGTCTGTCCTCCGAAACTCATTATAACTGTTCAATTGGATGAGTTCTGTGGGTTCGAGATGAATGTAGAACGCCTTCAGAATTTTTTTATATTCGTGTTGATGTTCATCGCCGTTTTGGAGAATTCGCGTCGATGGGAAAAAAAAAAAAACTCCGAGGGTATCAAATTGAACTTCCGACTACAATGTTCTAACGTATGGAGTATTCATCGATCATGATCATTATTGTCATCGCTAGGTTATAGCACACTTTGATATCATTAATCAGGGATGTGGCTGAAGCTTCCAATTCTACAGCCAACTACATGCTTAATGTATTTCGCCTTGTTCAAGCCGACAACCTTCAAATTGCGTACTTGACACATCCCAACACCGCACCGCCTTAAAAATCAGAAAACGACAAGAGAACAAGAAACACACAGGACAAACCCCTTTTTGCTTGTTACGACAGATTACGACAGATATGTTCAGAGACAGAACTAACTTGTATCTGTCCTATAGAAAGACATACCCTCATCACTCGAGCCTCCCGAGGTTGAACAGATTTGAAGAAGAAGAGAGTTTGATCGGTGGGAACAACGGTATCTCCATAGGGAATGATCAGAACATTGAACTTGTTGAGTTGCCACCTTCGTTCCTTGACATTGGTGTAGAGATAGATGAGCATCTTGCTGAAATCACGAAACAATTAGATAAGTTGAATGCTTTATACAAAAAGAACTTGCTGCCCAGTTTCAACGATAGAAGCACGGATGAAGAAGAATTGGAGAAGTTAAACTATATGATAACCACCAAGTTGTTCCAATGTGATGGTTTGATCAAGAAATTTGAACCTTTGAAAGCAGATAGGAGATTGAAACACGATGATGTGAATATGATACAGAACATGCAAAAAAACTACGCACTAAAGATTCAAAACATATCTTCAAGTTTTAGAAAATTGCAAAACAACTATATCAAATATTTAAAGAAGGATGAATACGACTCAAATATTGTTTCAAAACCCACATCATCTTTACTTGACACTCAAGATTACAACCCTGCACTTTCTGAAGAGACTGAAGAGCTTGAATCCTACTCTCGGGAAGCTATTAAGGAATCCTCAACAATCCTTCAGCAATCGTCATCTATTAACGACTCCATCATAAGACAAAGAGAACAAGAAATCACCAAATTGGCACAAGGTGTTTTGGAAGTATCAAGAATTTTCAAAGAAATGCAAAATCTGGTTATTGATCAAGGTACCATTGTGGATAGAATCGATTACAACATTGAAAACACTAAAGTGGAGTTGAGTCAAGCATCCCGAGAATTGACAAAGGCAACGACGTATCAAAAAAGAACACAGAAATGTAAAATAATTTTACTGCTCTCTCTAGTGGTGATACTGTTGTTTTTCATTGTGCTGTTCAAACCACATCATCGTGGGTCATCATCTACACCAGTTGACCAAACGAAGCCACCAACGGAGGATATACCTGATAAGGACAAGACTTCAGTGACAGAGGGAGTTGTTGATGTAAATAACGGCGTGAAGATTGATGTTATTGATGAATTAGAGGCCACAGAAAACACCTACAACTTAATTTGAGTACACTAATGTATAAAAAACAGAGAAAAAGACTTTAAAAATCGAGTACAAATCTGTAGCAAAAAGGAACAATTAACAAACAAGATAAAACCCCGAAACATAACTTGACAAAAAAACTAAGAAAACATATCAAACTAAAACAAAACGTCAAATAGAACGTGGATCCAACTCAGATTTCCAATCCCGGATTCCAATGTCTAATATTTTCAAAAACTGCTGCTTCTTCCTCTTTATTTGAAGTTGTAAGGACTGTCTGCTGCAAGTGAAGCAGCTGGTAGCGATGAAGCAGTGCCACCGTTAGCTCTTCTATAAGCAGGTTTATAAGCAGCCGCACTTCCTAGACCTGCTCGTCTAGCTGGACCTGTTGGTCTCAGGCTTGCTGGGCCACCAATGGAAAAGTCTGGATTGGCATTCAATAGAGCAGCAGATGTATCTCTCACTGGTTGCTTAGGTTGCTGTGGTTGTTGGTATGGAGCGTAGCCACTTTGAGATTGGAAGCTGTTATTCTGTCCATATCCAGGCTGTGGACCATACTGTGATGATTGATAGGATTGATGTTGATTCTGTTGTGGGGAGAAATTCTGATACTGCTGTTGTGGTTGATAGTTTTGGTACTGCTGTTGTGGTTGTTGTACGTAGCCTTGTGATGGTCCTTGGAATGACTGTTGTGGTTGTTGCTGATTTGGGAATAGTCTTGGACCATTGTTTGGAATGGAACGGTAGTAATTTGGATTTGCAGCTCTCTGTGACACTGAAGTGAAATCAGAATCATTGTCGTTAATAATCTCATTGTCGTAGTCTAAATCTTCTGAACCATGATCTGAAGGCGGTAGTACATTGGATCCATGTAGCGAATGTTGGCCATGTGAAGAACCAACTTGGGATCCAACTTGTGATCCCGAACGAGATTGTGCACCAGATATTGGGGCGAGCTGTGGTGGGGCAGTCAGTGGTTGAGAAGAATACTGTGTTGCGGGATAAGGTGTGGTACCAAAATCTGCTTTGGCAAAGTGTGGTTCGAACGTTGGAGCTTCGGAGCGAACTGCACCTCCTTTGTTATAATCCTGCGATGAAACCAAATGTGGAGTACCATCAGATAAAGCGGCACTAACTAGAGCTGCACCTGAGTTGCTCGAATTTGGAGCAAATGTATCATAGCCTCTGTATGCAGTATTGTTATTGTTGTTGCTGTTGCTGTTGTTCTGACCATTGTTTTTGGAAAGATCATGGAGAGATACTTTCTCGTAATCATGGCTGAATGAAGAGTCGTCAGTGATAACCTTGATTGCAGAATAATCAGTTTTATCATTGAAAGAACCGGTTTGACCTTTTCCGCCTGGTGGCGCAGGGTAATCATTCAAACGGAATGAGTTTCCTTGTTTGTAAATATCACCATCAGTTAAATCGGTCAGATTTCTATCCTCCTCATCTTCTTCCCCTTCATCTTTTCCACCTCCAGGTAGCGTTCTCAAAGAAAAGAAGGACAATGGGACTGCAATTAAACTCAAAACACCTGAAGCAATCAAAAACCAAGCAGGCCATTGGATGTGAGGGTAGAAAAGCATGAAAACAACAATAACAGTTATAGCAGTAGCAAAGAAAGACAACAAAGCAAAGAAAAAAGCAAACAAACAGAACACAAACGAACGACCAATAGCTTTAAAGTGGATCAAAATGTGGAAGATTAGGGAAATCAATGTTAGACCAGCAGCTATTGGAGTGACAATCAAAATCTTTGCCAAAGTGTCTCTCGCATTGTCATCCATCTTCCAATCTGTGAGCTCAGTCAACGAGCTGACAGTGTAGTATGGTGATCCAACAGTACAGTCTGATGTGAGAGTGGAGCAATAACCTAAGGCACCATATCTGATATCTTCAGCTTCCGCTAAACCTAAAGACTTAACAGCTGGACTCGTGATTGTGGCTATGATAAGAGCAGCGAGTGATATCACTGAGATGACCACGACAGCGGTAGAACAACCGAAGAGTAAACCCATTTTAAAATATTAAGATAGCTAGCTAACTTGGGAATCTTGAGCAACAGGTTTGTTGTTGAACTTCGTGTGAATGAAATTTAATTGAAACGCGTGTTCTTTAAATATCTAGTTGCTGTGGAGACAACCTAAGATCGAAAAACAAACGGCGGTGGTTTCAAGAGCAGTACTCAATCCAAACGAGTGATCTGGAGATGATGGTTCAATCTGTGATTATTTTAGCCCTCAAATAGATGATAGTCACCAAAAAAAAAAACAGAACACAATCTTGAAATAAGGGCAGTAGCTGAACTTGTGTGAAATTCAGTCTGCGATGATAAGATACACAAGGAATTGACAAGGACTGATGACCGCAAAGAGGCGTCTCTATAAAGCAATTGGGGAGTAATTGCTTTTCTAGCAGCCTAGTAGGGGTGGAATGTGTGCCTAGAAAGTATAAAGCAGCTCTGAAAATCTGAAAACGTCGAACAAATTAGACAAAATTCTCACTGTTTACTCGCTTCATTTTTATGTTTTTTGTTTGTGCCCTTTTTTTTTCTCTTTTGGTGGTTTTTTCGTGCGCAAACCAACTTGTGATCGAAGCGACTTTCCTTTTCAGGCTATTGGCGAAGTTCATGGAATACCAAACACGCGTTTGGCGTAAAAAGAAGGGTCTCCTGGGCTCGATATGGAGACTTTGGCGTCAGTTGCGCAAATTCCCGCGAGATAAAAAAAGCCAACGCGCATTACAGAAATTACGAACCCAGAGAATTGCGCAATTCTGGCTAATTTCGTATCGAAAACCTTAAGCCCTGGTCTCAATCTATTTTTACACAATTTGTTGGTTAACTACTCACTAACTGTATGTTCATACTAATTCATTACTGTTGTCATTACTGTTATCATCATTTCTGGAATTTCAGCTTCAATAGACTGTGCCTTAAGCCCCATTGCCTTGAAACCAGCTGTCAGGCACCATCAATATGTAACGATCCATAGCCTCTCTGAAACGATTCTTGTACTGTCTAGGTGTAACCACTGTAGGTTCTTTGGTACCACCGCCAACTAAACCTTTCTCTTTGACCCAACTCTCTAGTTTCTTATCCCAAGTGAACGTTCTAATGCAGTCAATTATACCAACGGTCAATGTCTTGTTTTCATCGTTGATTCCAATCACCAATGAATAATCCATAACGTTCATCTTAGCCAAAAACAAAGTATCATTCCACAACGAGGCTTTCAAGAGTTTCTTGTCGTACTCTCTGACAAACAATGGACTCTCATAAATGTACTCCACCATATTCTCATCAAGCAACACTTCATTCTCTTGACCTGTTTGTTCAACGTGTCTGTTTCTCATCGAACCTTTCAAATCGAAAACTCTCAAGTTCTTTCTCTCGTAAAACAAATTCTCCATGATCAACACATCCATCTTGAAGTTCTTTCCATCTATTGGATTTTTGATATGAATTTGATAGAAACCAAAAATCTTAGCGATCACAGTTGGTAGGTCGTGGAATAGAGCCTGAGCCATGTACTCAAAGTAACTTGGTGCGAACTTAACAAAGGAGTCCAACTCAGCAGTAGATAATTGTTTGATCACGAATCTGTCATCCAAAGTCTTCAGGAAAGCGGAACCACTTTTTCCACCAGCAGAATCCCATTTGACACATCTTGACAACGATTGTATGAAGTTATCTTCCAAACCACACTTTAAACGGAAAGCATCAAATTGTTCAGCAAAAAAAATCTTACATGACAACAACGTACCACCTTCTTGGAACTGGTACTTTAAATGGACTGCAGTCTTCTTCAACATTATAGCCTCCAAATTCTGCGTGTCTCCGTTATCTCTAATAACACGAATCTTTTGCACGTAATCCGAAGAACTCAAACAGAAAGCAACAAGCGAACTTGGTTCATCTTCACGCACAATTACATCGGAGTCAACAAAAATATGCTCCGATGAACCCAGTGGGTACTCTAGTGGTTTCCAAAGAGTAGCTGATCTATCAGCCCAGAAATTGGCTAAAGTCTTCATCAATGAAACACGTTCAGTCTGTGGAATATCCGCCTTCAGTGATTCATCCTTGATACCAGGTTCCAAAGTCTTGATATTCTTCACCACCTTATCATTGAACTCTTTATCCAATGGTTCAGTTATGGACTGCTCGTAATTTGAAGCAGAATCAACAGGTTCGAGTTCATCACCATTCACAGCATCAGAAACATTTTTGTAAACTTCGACAATGGGCTTGGATGACGAAACTGGCACGGCCTTGTATCTGTTCTGGATCAATTTGAGTCTTTCTCTTTCACGTTGCATCTCAAACTCTTTGGAAAGTGTTTCAAAATGAATCTGATCAAAATAACTTGTCAACTTCATGACTTTGTTATCCTCTTTCACTGTTGCATTGTTTGATGAAGTATTAGAAGATATACTCTTCTGCCGACCTTCTTTTAACTGCTGTTCTAAATCCTTGGTACTGATTCCAAAACGTGGCTTCACAAGTTTGGAGAAATCGATCTGATCACTGAATGCATTGTTGTTCTCTTTACCAACACTGGAAGTTCTTGATTTGGATGGGTCAGAATTCATCGGAGCGATAGGTTTCTTTTTGTTAGGTTTTGGGGTGGAAATGACAGATGGTGGTGATTGTTTGGTCCTAATGTCAATAGCTGAACCATTTGACACAACTCTCTTCTCAATCTCTTGTTCACTCAACAGCTTTTCGAATCTTGAAATCTCTTCCAGCACTTTGCTCTGCTTTGGACTAGCTCTTGAAGCTGTAGACGAGCTAGATCCTTTAGTAGCTGGAACGTCAACTTTCGACTTCGGGGTGAGGTTCATAGTGGGCACCTCTTCAACGACATCTTTTATCTTTTCATCGAGTTTGGATTCGGCTTCAGACACGACGCTCTTGACATCAGGATCTTGCTCAACCACTCGTTTCTCTTCATTGTTATCCAAAAAGAACTTCTTCAACTGGATAGAAGTGATCCTGGCAATATCTTTTTCTGATGGCAAATAATCATCTTCAAAGATGGCAAACTCCAAATCCCATTGAACACTCAAATCTTGAACAAATCTCAAAACTGAATTCAGGATTAACGGATCGGATGGATCAGTTGTGGTGTAAAGTTCATCGATCATCTCAATGACTTCATTACGCTCAGCTTCAGCTCTTTCTTTCAACTCAACAATACGCTTTTGTCCAGCCTCCATCTTGTCATTAGACATACTGTCGACTTTAACTCTGTTCAATCTAGCCATGACACTATCGAAGAACTTTGTTGATTTTTCAATGACATGTTGATGCAGTTTGATTTTCAATCCAATCTTGGTATTCACCTTCCACAACAATTTGGTTCTTGGAACAACCAACTCAAGCAAATCAACTTTTGAGTATTCCATTCTCACTGTCAAATCATTCAGACTGAAGTACTTGATATGATCCTTAGCAAAATCATGAGGACAATTACCCAAATTTGTCGATGAGTTCTTCCTACTCCAAAATAACAATTCCAGGTATTTTCCGAAAGAAAACTTCCAAGTAGTTTCACTCATTGGCAGAAATGGAGAAGTATGACCACATTCCTTGCAGTAAGACCAAGTCAAAATAACATTCTTCAGGGTTGGTACTCTCGATTGAAAACGCTCAACCATGACGTCGATTTTACCCTCACCGTGGACGTAGCTTCTGTAATGATCAGCAATAGATTCGCCACAGCCTTCAGAGCAGAAGTTATTAGCAGAGAAGATCAAATGCTCAACGTACTGACCCAAAGTCATATCAGTGTCCCAATAGTAATCAATCTGTAATGGATGAGGGCCAATACATGGGGTAGCAGATTTGGATGATACCATAGAATACATGAAAGCGATCTTTTGGTGGGTCTGAGGATCCAACATAAATGGAGACGATAAACTGAACAGGTCCCATTGTCTCTTTCTGATAACAAGACTCTCCTCAAGATTGCTAATGGTTCTGGATGACAAACTTTCAGTGATTTTTTTCAGCTCTTCGTCATTTAGATCATACTGTGATGGATCCAACTTTATCTCAGTGAAAACATCTGTCTTATTTTGAAATCTACCATGTGAAACCTTCTCCTCATTTAGTTTTGCCTCCAATTCTCTAGCCCTTGTCAACAAATATGGGGCTTCAAATTTAACGGTAGGTGAGGTCGACAATAACCTTTTTCTAAACATCTGCAAAAATTCAAATCCAAACCTCTGATCTGGTTCAACAACTTCTTTGATCATACTCTCATAAATATTCGGCGACAGATACATGAAATTATCACGATAGAATGATGTCTCCAGTTTCAAATTGCACAAAGCATAAACCATAAATTCTGCTGCTTCTTTGACACTTCTCAACACTGCCTCATCACCACCTCTAATAAGCAAAGTCGAGCCCAGTCTTGGATCACAACCTGTCAACATGATAACAGTCTTAGTCGTATTCTTGTAAGCGTATGTCTTCACATCCAAGGCCTCGCATGATCCCAACTTCAGGTTCAATGCCAACTTGTCCATTGAGATCACGATATCAGCCTGTGTCAATCTAGCAATTCTTTCAATAATTTGAGGTTTCATGTTATGAGCGACAGCAATACCAGCTTCATCCAATAACTTTAAAGATAAACCGCTAACTGAGGCACCGACAAACACAACATCTGGGTTCAACGCGATGATTCTAGCGACCAATTTGTGGATGTATTCTTTCTCCTGAGCCAAAACGGGCTCCAAACTCATGAAATGCTGTCCTGTACGCATGTATTCCAATGGAAACATAATCAACGCGATTCTTGGTTTAGTGATATGTCTAGGCATGGATTTCAAAGCGAGTGTTTTGGAGAATACAACACCATTGATCATTGAAGTCTCCTCCTTCTTGCCTCCCGCAAGTCTTTTGAGCTTCACGTGTTGTCGTATGTCCATGTTATCACCATTTCTAACGTTGTACTCCACTTTTTCAACCTCTTGTAAGAGCGGTGTTAAAACTTCTTCCCACTCATCGATGTTTGAAATCTCTTCGTCTTCAAGGCTTTGTCTTAACAGATTTTTGAAATGGGAGAGACAAACATCGTTCAATTCGGATTTTACCTTTGGTGGGTTCATTTCAAAGTTGAAAGAGACCGAATTCGACAAATTTGGGGAATTATAACTGATGTTTGATGTATTGAAGTCGTTTAGCATTGGAGTTGAGTTTTGTGAGTTGATTATTGGGGGTTTCGATTTACTCTTTCTTCTGTTTCTCATTCTAAATAACGATGCTTGAGCTCTATCTAGAGACCTCGTGTTGCTTCTCGAGGGTCTAGATTTCAGATCTCTCTTCGAAGAATCATGGATGTTGGTTTTGTCTAACTGCAATGCGGCATAAATAGACATCGAACCTTCATCTTCAGAATCTGAAGAATGATGATGATGAATCACAGAACTATTATCTTGATCGTTCTCGTTGTTGTTGGTATTGTTAGTATTAGTATTATTGAAATTGAAAGCATCACTTGAGCTATTGTTATGGAGATTGATGTAGTCCGTGAAGGAAGTTTCCAAATTACTTTTAGAAGGATTGGGTTGAACTGGACCAGATGGTTCTTCTGGGTGTCTGTAGAACTGTGAATGCTGGTTTGGTCTATCAAATGTCTTTCTTCTTCCGAAATTGGCAGTATGAATAGATGACAACCTTGAATTGAACGATCTTGACACAGGTATTTCAACAGATTCACCTTTCCTCGTTGCAGGAATAGCCATCCTTGGTGGGGGTGTTGGAGCCTGGAACAACGATGGTTTAACATCATCGGGAGTGCTCGGTAGTTGAACAATAGAATCTTGGTCACCATTATTCTCATGACTGTGAGATCTTTCAACAAAACTGTCTTCCAAAATTGAAGACTCGTCACTGGAATCGTTGTAGTCTGTAGCAAAACTGATGCAAGTTTTACAGACTCTCATTTTACCGTTATGATTGAATTTCTCACCTGAAATCAGCGTAGTGCAATTACTGCAAAAAATCTGACCACATATTCTGCAATGATGCTTTCTTCTAAAAGTTGTGAATAAACGGCCACAAATAAAACACTCAGTCGATGTCTCATCTTTCATCCAGTACTCCTTTGATAATAGAGTATTTGATTTTATTTTGTCCTTCTGTCTGTTGTTCAAAAATCCGAATAAAAAACTTTTGGAGAAAGACGTTGCTAGTGAGGAAGTACTCATCATTGAAGTGTTATCATCGTCAAATCTATAATGGGAAGACTGGTTTAGTGAATGCTGATGTTGATGCTGATGCAAATGGGGATGACGGTTGATAGCGATGGGCAATGACTTATCCATACTTTGTGGAGCTCTCTTGGAGATGAGTAGGCTACTGTTCATAACAGATGGAGGACGCGAGTTCTTCGCACTTATAACACTTGGGGCCTGTGAGATTGTAGAGGCGGTTTCCAAAGAGTTCAACCTTAGTCCTCCTGAACCTGTTTTCACGGTGTTGATAGGGACCATCTTGGGGAGTGAGGAGACATCTGAATGGATAGAGTTTGCGACGGAATGGACATGAGATTGCGCAGCAGATGAGACAGTGGAAACGGACACCCTTGCTTCTTCGGAAATGGCAGCAGCAGGTCCCGTATTTATGCTTGGAATGTCCAAGGAAAGCCGCGATTCAGAGACTGAAGGAGGACCGCTATTTTCAGCGCTTGTGAGATCACGAACAATTGGTGGTTGTTGTGGTTGTATATTTGAGGAAGAGATAGGATCTTGGGCAGCATTCAGCTCAGTATCAGTGGAGGAAATGGAATCGATGGGCTGTAGCTCGGGAGAGCCAGAAGGGAACGAAAGCAATGCGTCGTCCAGCCCTTCTTCACTCATCCTCAAAGAACAGTAATATCGCGAGCTGTGCAGAGAGGTGAGAGGAGCAAAACGAAGAGGAGGATGGTAAACCAGTGGATTGCTGTGAGATTTACTGACTTTCTTTCCAGTGACACGCTTTACGAGATAGTGGTTTTTGTTTATTTTTAATTTTGGAGAGAGTTGGTACGAGCCGCACTTTACAGGGCACAGAATGGATAACACAATGAACGTGTTTTTGTTGATGAAAGTGACCTACTCTCGGTTATAATTGACTGAAAGATGGTACAGTTCCAGCCAGTCATTCTCTTATTACTTTGCATAGTCACATATAGTCTGTGCTATGAACAACTCGCACTCAATGCGCTTCAAAAAGCGTCTTATTTGAACTCTGGAAGACTCTCATTAGACCCCAACGATGAAAGAAACCATTTCAAATATTTCAACACAACGAGGACACCGGGATCACCCGATGCACAGGTAATCCAAAATTATATCATCAATCATTTCACTACACTCAACGACCAATCCTCAACCCCATCTAATAGTTGGGTCCTTGAAATTGATAACTTTGAAGAAAGTGGATATAATTTCACCAATCTCATTGCTACAAAAGTTCCAGATGGGGTTCAGAATCCCACGTTCTTGGTGCTGGCTGTTCATTATGACTCTTTGGTTAAACCCGAAGGCTTCATAGGTGCCACTGATAGTGCTGTGTCATGTGGTATACTACTAGACATTGCAGAAACCATATCTGATATTCTTGACACAACATTTGAACAGGAGGAGGATTTGTCCACAGGTTTGAGGTTCATATTCTTTGATGGTGAGGAAGCGTTTGAAAATTGGTCGTCTACAGATTCGATATATGGTGCCAGGCATTTACATGCCAAGTGGGCAGAACAAGACCTTGTTTCTAAAATTGAACTTTTTGTGCTGCTTGATCTACTTGGTTCACATACCTCAAATTATGTACCTAGTTATTTTCCTGCAACACATGACATTTATAATGATTTGTCTATAATTGAAGATAGATTGAAACAGGTGCAGCCTGAATTGTTCCAAAGTGATAAATTTTTAGCACAGAGAAAAGATGTTTTTGAAAGTGAAGTTAACGGTTACATTGAAGATGATCATATTCCGTTCTTGAGATCTGGGATTCCCATTTTACATCTAATTCCCAATCGCTTCCCCGCTACATGGCATACCATTGACGATGATTTTTTGCACCTTGACTTGAAAGCTATCGAAAGATGGAATACTCTACTTAGAGCCTTTGTATTGGAGTACTTGGATATTGAAGAAATATAGACAACCATCGCATTGGAAGATTCTACCACTGATTAGCAAATCTCTCAGCAAATTGATTGGCTTGATTCAGCAATTTAGTATTTTTGGATTCCGTTTCAACGTTATTAGTCTCTGAAAGCTGTAAAGGACCCTTTTTCACGATATTTGTCAAGATTTCGAAAGCAACTTGAGAAGCAGCCAACGCTGTGACCTCACCACTATCATAAGCAGGTGCAACTTCAACAATATCAGCACCAACGATGTTTAACTTCTCCAATCTTCTCAAAATTTGAATGATTTCCCTTGTCAAGAATCCACCAACTTCTGGTGTACCGGTTCCCGGAGCCTGACCTGGATCAATAACGTCGATATCAAAACTTATATACACTGGACTGTTCGTAGGAACTGTATCCAAAATCGTTTTCACTATACCATCGATCCCCAAAGTGAAGATATCATCAGCCTGGATTCTCGTAAAACCTTGTTTATCATCATCTTTATAGTCTCCAAGCGATTGCAATCTTGTTCTGAGACCCACATGTAAATTAGAGTCTTTTGACAGTAAACCTTCTTTCCAAGCCATCCAAAGCATCGAACCATGAGTAAACTCATCCTGATCAGATTCCCAACCTGAAACATATTTATCAGGAGACCAAGTATCCAAATGTGAGTCAAAATGAATCAAAGTGATCTCACCATATCTCTTATTCAATGCCCTTAAAGCAGGCAGTATGATTGAGTGATCACCACCTAGAGATATCAATCTAGGAATCTTTGAGTAATCTGCATCAACAACTGAATGGTTCAAAAGATTATCAAACCCTGCGCTCATTTGTCTCAACGCCAATTTGTTATCCATTGGTGAAACAGGAATATCACCACAGTCAACAACAGTAGCCCAATCGTTATATGGATTGACATTGGCTCTTTGATTCCAGCCTCTCAGGGAAGTTTGACGTTGTGACGCTTCCCTAATGGCCCTTGGACCGAATCTTGCACCTGGTCTATATGAAACCGCAGTGTCGAAGGGAATTCCGACGAAAGCCACATCAAACGCAAAGTCTGGATCTAGGAGACACTTCGAGTGTGACAAGTGAGCAAACGTATTAATCCCACTGAAAGGCCAATCAGTTCCCCATAGTTGTTCCAAGCTTGGTTCTTTCTTGGAGTCAGAAGCTGAAGCTAAAGCTAGTGCACTCCAAAGAATCTGAGTGAGAACTGTGATTGATAGTTGCATCCTTACCTGATGGTTGTAGCTGTATACTGTAAGGAAGACAGTAGGTCAAATGGAGCAGGAATCCTTTTTATATCAAAAAATTGGTGATGACGGCTGATTGTTTATTGGGTGTTCTTAAAGAGGAATGAATTTCCGCCTCGCGGAATTTGGCCCTTCGCAACTGCCAGACAAAAGCCATCGAATGAGCTACAAACTCCAACCTTGGTGGACGGAAGAATGGGGTTTTTATTCAAGCAATTCCGTCTCCTGTCTTTGGGGTTTCTCTCCACGGAATACTACTCTAATTTGTTTGGTGGAGTTCCTGCACTTGTGCACCTCTGACCTTCCAGTAGCTAGGACAGTACTGTGCCTTCTTCTCGACCTCCATACTTTGCAAATAGTATCTCATGATAGGTACTCAAAAGTTTGATTACATTGTGCAAACTTTTCCATCAATGTTGGGGTTTGTCACTAGAGAAGGAAGTGTATTATAGATTATAAGGCCTACGCGCAAAATACCTTTAGTAAAGAGAATTCCCAGCTGCCAAAAAAAAAAAAAAAACTGATCTTGAAGAAGGTGATGGGTCACAAAGTTTCTCTTTAGACACAATACTGAATGAAAGTCACTAATTTTCTTAGGAAGATAGATAACTCTAAAGCGACTTTGTACAATGTCTTTGCAAAAAGGCCTCACCACAAGACTCCTTTACCTTCAACTATACCCACTCACCAACTTTTAAAAGACCTTGGGTTTGTCAATCAGCCATCATCGGGTCTGATTCATTGGCTTCCCTTGGGTTTGAAATCGCTTCACAAACTGGAAAGACTTATAAGGAGACGGATGGATGAAGTCGGTGGGTCCGAAGTGTCACTATCATCACTGAGTTCGAAAGCATTATGGGCCAAAACAGATCGTTGGGACGGTGACGAATTGTTCAAAATGAGTATCAACGATAAGAATGGTGATTTGGATTTCTGTCTAACACCGACGCATGAAGAAGAGATCACTGAACTGATACGCCAATCCGGTGTCAATTACAAGAACCTACCATTGTTGTTGTACCAAATATCGAGGAAGTACAGATTTGAGAAAAGACCAAGAGGTGGACTGTTAAGAGGTCGTGAATTCTTGATGAAGGATGCATATTCATTCGACGCCTCTCCAGCTGAAGCGATGGATACCTATAACCTGGTACGATCGGCTTATTGGAATATATTCACTGATCTGAAAATACCATTCGAGGTTGCGCAGGCTGATTCTGGTGATATTGGTGGAAATTTGAGTGAAGAATGGCATATTGTGAGTGAGAAAGGTGAAGATTTGATCTACAAGTGTGACACTTGTTCCCATGTTTCTAATGTTGAGAAAACGGTGTCTTTTCCTGATGAAGATGACCCAGTTGCCAAATTTGCAAATGTTAAATACGCGTTGAACAAAGAGGGTGATACTTTCATTGCATCATATTATCCAAAAGATCGTACGTTTGTCTCAAGCTTCCTGAAAGATGTGATTGATGATGTTGATTTAAGAACTTTGGAACAAAATCCTGAAGATCTTGTCAAAAAATTCAGCGAAGATGAAGATTCTTTATTGGTTAAAAGGATCATAAGAATCATGGATATGAGACTTTCTGACTCAACGGATCTTCCTGATTTCCCTTTAACTACATTCCAAAGAAACAACTTCTCAATGATTACAGATGTTTCTTTAGTGGAAGCTCAAGAGAATGAAATTTGTGGACAATGTCAAGAAGGCCAATTGAAAGGTACTAATGCAATTGAGGTTGGTCATACTTTCTATCTGGGTAAAAGATACTCCTCACCTTTAGGTGCCAAATTTGCATCAAAGTATAATACTCAAGAGTTATTTGAGATGGGTTGTTATGGTATTGGTGTTTCAAGAATCATCGCTTCAGTTGCTGAAATTTCCAGAGACAATGAAGGTTTAGTCTGGCCGGCTGTTATAGCACCATATGAAGTCGCACTTATTGAGGCACCAAATGTTGAGACAGAGAGAGTTGATGAATTGGGGAACATTTTAAAGAAATTTGATATTTATAGGGATCTGAGCCCAAAATCAGGGTTTGGCTCTAAGATCAAAACTGCAAAGATGATCGGTATTCCTATTGTTGTTGTGATTGGTAAAAACTATCCTATTGTTGAGCTAGAGATACGTGGTAAAAAATGGGATGGTAAAGAGACCTACAAGGAGTTATTCGAGTCCAAGAGAGGAGAGTGGAATTGGGAGATCAAAGATGATGAAATCGAGAAACATTTTGTTCATAAAAATCATGTTGATAAGGTGATTGAAGCAATACTGAAAGACTTGTGAACTCTACAGCACAAACATATATCATATGTTGTTTTTTTTTGATTCTTCATAGGGGTCAACAAGACACCAGTATATTGGGCTAATGTACATAAATGATCATTTAACGATTTTTTTAAGTTGTATCAAGACTACCAGTAGCAAGATTTATGAGAAGAATTTACCGGTGATTTTGGCAAGAACGTGAAGGGCAATGACGGAGAAGATGAAACCAACAGCAAGGAAAAGAACAACTAGGGGGTCAACTCTCAGGCCTTGAGCTTCTTCAGTATAGAGTTTTAACAAGTTGGCAGAAGAGCCACCGAAACCAGCAGCCCTTGTGGAGGTTGGTGTTTGTTGTTGGGCGTTGGCCTTGGACTTAGCGTTGTTACGACGTTTGATGTCAGTACGTTGACCACCTGGAGCAGCTGGAGAGGACATTTCGTGAGGAATGGAGTTGATGTTAAGTTCAGTCGTTTGTATGTTGGACACGTCGTTATTCGATTGTTTTCCGCTGTTTTTCAGAATCGTCCATTTTGTAGATGTGGCCGGGTAACTCCTGGTCTACAAATAGAGAGAGCATGTATTTGTTAGTTAAAGGAGGACAATTGTATTTACGTGAGTTTATTTTACTAGAGATTCACAGTATCTGGACACATATTCATCTATTTCCATTGTCTTAAGTTCTGGAGGAGTTATTTGAGATTGTCGTTATCTTTTTCAAAAAAAATTGACAATTTCATTTCTTTCAGTTGAGAATATCAAGTTACAACTTTGGTAAATATATTTTTTTTAAAACTTTGCATCAAGTTTACCAAATAGGTGATCTCTTATATATCCTGAATTCTTTTCATATTGAACATTTAATTGAATTAATTTACACTACAGAACTCATGTAATTAGTCTAAGTTGATTTATTAACCCAATTTACCTAATCAGGTAATTTTCGCGATTTATATATGGTTAGACCCTTCTCGTTGAAGACTCTACCACCACTAAAGACTGGTTTAAAGACGTCTCTGGCAGTACCGGGGCGTGTTATCCTGTCTTAGCGGGTTTTGATCATATGAATATGAATAATCGTGTAATATCTCTTCTAGAGAACTAGGTACGTTACGGAGCCTCAACTGTTACTATTGATTCAACGCTGTCTTCAAAAGAAATCACATGATCTTTCATCAGCGTTTGCAGTACACATGATGCCTGGTTAATCTCAACATTTGATGCTCGAAAGTTTCGGTCGGAGACTCGGTCTCTCAAGCGTCATTTTCGAAGTACTCTATTTATGTTGAGGTGTGCTACTATCTGCATCTTAATTCATGAACGTTTTTGAGGAAAAATTTCGACCGTTGATGCATTTTCGAGCACATCATGGGAAGTCTAGAACTGGTAATGTACTGGTTCCATACGTATTACGGGATCATAATGTTTACTGGATTAAGGATAGAGTCCTTTCTTTTCACAATCATTGAGCTAGTACCTTAAAATCCAGATAGAGTTGATCTGAAACTATCTGGCATGCTTATTCAGAGATTAGCCTCAAACAATTATCTCTTTGGGTACAGAGGCGTTCCAATGATGAATTATACCTTAGTTAGTATATCACTAGACTCTCGCATTATAATTTGGATCAAGTAGTGGAAACGCCTATACATGATGTACGTAATTTAAACGATTTTACCTTTATTGTTGAGGGAGAGAGTCTAGAATATCACACACACAGACCTCTTCGTTGAGTCTTATGCCTGATGGTGTAATAATCAACTCAAGTATTTTCATACTGTAGCAGAAAAGAATCTCCAGCCAGAAATAAGAAAGCAGGAACGTAAAAATTGGGTGTTCGAGAGCCGTTGATCTTGGCTTTAGTTGAGCGGACATAAGAGACCAAATTAGCGTATGGTGGTTCCAGGCTTCATACGGCGACGAACTTCACGGGAGAGAGAACACTCTGAAAGCGCTCCGCGTTAGTACCAGCTTTCACTAGAAGATTCTAGTGTGATTTGCCTCACTCAAAAGTTGCCATTTTCAGTAAATGTGGTGTATGTATGTAAGTAATTTGAAAGCACGAACCTGAATTTCGATGGCCATTGATTCGATCAAAAGATGTACGAAAAACGCCAAAACCTGGAGCGGCGACCTGTACCTATGGTTTGCCATTAAGGAGCGTATTGTAATTACGCCGGAACTGCCTCAAACTCTTGTTCTCCAGTACTCTTTCATTGCTCTAGAGCGCCTCTGAGTTTGGTGTCTCTCGGCTACACCAAACATTGATACCCACCACACTAAAATCTCGCTTACACTGGGTAAAACAGTTTACGGGGAAACATGATGAAACGTTGACGATTATGACAGGTCATTATATCGAGTCTCGACCAATGAACAAAGTTGAAGAATTGGACCAAATGGTGTTTCATATTTCAAGGCAGAGCAGCATAAACAATAGATATCGAGTAGTAAGCTTGTAGGAACACACGCTTCAAGGCTTGATGAGAGAGTTTGGGCTTGTATGAGGTGTTTTCAATGGCCTTATCTGTTCAAGGATCCCGTATTTCCAAGAACCAATAGCTGAGAGGCATGTAATGTTTAGAAACCGGCTTGTATCCATGGAGGCTGGCCTTATTTTTTGAGTTTTGATCAAGATGGTGGGCTTTGAGAAGGCAGCTCTCTTTAAGGCTACGTTAGGCTTAGAAAATGATATATCGCACGCACACAAGAAAAGTTGGGTGATCGCTAGAAACCCATGAGAGATGGTATCATAAGTGTAGATGTGATTAGTCTATGCAGCTAAAATCCTAACGGTGACTCGCTTATGCTGCTTTTAGCGAAGCGCTGGTAGCTTCCTGGATTTTTAGCTTCCTTTAACCACCAGCCATTTTCCATCTATCAAGTTCAAATCTATTTCAACTGGATCTCTTCCTTTTTTTTTTTGTTGAACTGGTTACCATTTCGGTTTGCAAAAAAATAAGGTTGCGCTAAAGATTCGCTATTTACTGTCTGAGCTACAGGGCTGAGAGAGTGCCCTTACCGTGTTATGTTCAAGCGGGTAACACTGTCACAAGCCTTTTAATCTGAGTACGGTAATTACCAGGTGTTTCAGCGGACCAACCAGCCTGCATGTAAACGCTACTTAATGCATAAGAAATGAAGAATATGCAGGTATCTGTATGTTTCGATGCTGGAAAGCTCCTCCTTTGGGAATTTTTTACTTTATAAAAACACGAAATCACCAGAATCCTGATTCCAAAACAAATTCTTGAAGCCTTGCTTTTTTAAAAGGTTCAAGAAATCAAATTCTTTCAAACAAACTTCAGTCATTCCTTTACAATTTACACAAGTTTTTTGAGACCTACAAACCATATCTAACACATTACTCCCAACACTCCTTTATTTGTTTTTGTCCCACTTAGATCTCATTCCAACTACACCACATTCTTCTCCTTTGAATTCCCTTTACAGCCCATGATGCTTTCTAACGCTGTTTTAATTTCAATTCTAACCGCTATGGTTTCAGCTTCATGCTCATATGAAAGTGGTAACTACTTCTGTAACGAAGTCTCTGCTATTACTTACAATAACGTTGGGTACTCTGGTTCTTACTCTGATGTTACCAACATGGATGAAAGTTCTTGTGAATGTACTCAACAATCCGTCTCTCTTTCCGGTACAAACGCCCCATTGAACGAAGAATTGTCTGTCCATTTCAGAGGTCCAGTTAAGTTGTTACAATTCGGTGTTTACTACCCATCAGGTACCTCAACTAAGAAAGTTAAAAGAGATGCAGATGCTGATTGTGAAGAAGTTAAACATGTTCATCATGCCCACAAAAGAGAGGCCGCTACTGAAGTTGTTGAGGTTACTCAAACTGTCTTTGTTGATTCTAAAGGTAACTTGATCACCACTTCCGCAACTTCTACCGTTGAACAAGCTCCATCAACTTCTTCAACTCAAGCTGATCAAGCTACATATACTGCTACCCAAGAGCAAGAGACTTCTTCAGTTGCTCCTACTACAACGCTGTTGTCTTCAACTCAAGGACAAGAAACCGAAACGCAAATCGAGTCTACTTCTGCCAAAGCTACTTCAACTCAAGCTTCTTCATCATCATCATCATCAACCGAATCCTCATCTTCTTCCACCTCCACTTCCACTTCTTCTGGTGGTGACTGGGAAAGATACTCTTACTACACCCCAGGATCTACTGACAACGTTGTTTTCCTAAACACTCTAGGTGGAACTACCGATTCTGGTACGTGGTCTTCTTGTTTCGGTAACTCATTGTCTTATGCTGCTGCTAACGGTGTTGATGCTTCGTCATCTGCAACTGCTTTGAACGAGGTTACTCTTGGTTCTGATGATGAGTACATCATCTTCTCCGGTGCTTCTTGTACTGATGGTGATGATGGATGTGGTTATTACAGATCTGATATTCCAGCTTATCACGGATTTGGTGGTTCTGAAAAGATCTTTGTCTTTGAATTTGAAATGCCTCATGATGATTCTTCATCTGGTGCTTCAAATCCAGATATGCCAGCAATTTGGTTGTTGAACGCTAAAATCCCAAGAACTTTACAATACGGTGATTCTTCATGTTCATGTTGGTCTACTGGTTGTGGTGAACTTGATTTGTTTGAGATTTTGGTTGAAGGTGATGAAAGATTGATCTCTCACATCCATGATGGTCAAGGTGCCGATGGTACCAAGAGCGGTGGTGGTGGTACTCAAGATTACATCGCCAGACCAACTTCTGGTTCTTTGAAGGCCGCTGTTATCTTTCAATCTGATGGTTCCATCTCAATCACCACTGTTGATGATGATTTCCCATCTTCATTGTCTGATTCTACTGTTGAATCCTGGTTGAGCGCCAACTCTAACTCCGTTGGTGTTGCTTCTCTATAATCGACTCGTCTCGTTTATGAATTCCATACCTTTTTGTAAAAAGACTTTTGTTCATATTTGATTTCATTATCCCTTGTTTTGGTTTATGCTGTACGTTTTAATCATTCTAAAAATAAATGCTTTTCTGTTTATTATTTCTTCTTCTACAACTGGTGATTTTCATGATAAGAACAAAAAAATGAATTGAACTAAACAAGATGTATCGTAACTCGTATTCCAAAACTAGTTCTGAATGTATGATGGATGGCTAGATATTATAAGATTTGGATGCTTTTCTTTTGGGGGAGTTTATAAATTCATGAAAAAAAAACCATAAACCAATGGTGTTTTAAAAGTACAAATGATGTGATGAACGAAAGGATGACGTTAATGATGAGGCGGTCTTCTAGCCCTAAAGTGTAGATGTGATGTGAATTGAAAAAATGTTGTGGAAAAAAAAAATAATAAGGATCTTCAAACATCGATTGGTTCTCTGGAGATCAACTCATAATTTTCTAGGTTAGAGTTTTTTCTATTTCTTTTCAAATGCGTTCTCAAGACATATCTATTCCACAACTTAAGAGTAGTGTTGATAATGAAATTGTTCTTGTAGGTACCGTTGACCAACCAAAGGTATAGTCTGTACTCACCAAGAAGAAACAACCCACCAACGATAAACCCAGCAAGAACGGCAAGGGCAATATGGTTTCCCATTTCTTTGATGAATTTAGCATCACCCAAATGCCAAGAGGAACCTTCAACAACGTTGAAGAAAGATCTAGTGTGTTTTTTGTAATCTTCAGGGAACAGGATCTTCACAACACCAGCGTGAGGAACTGTAACCCATCTTCTATATCTTTTCCACACAACACTCAAGAATAGAGGGCCTGTGGAATACATGATTGTGATGTATGGAACGAAATAATTCCAATCATACTTCTGAAGGCTATCAACAGCTCTCAAGAAGAATGGATGTCTTGGGACAGAACCCATGACATCGTTTGAAATACCTGTTGGTATTGTCTTTCTAACAAAAGAAGGAACAGTCAACAATGGGTCCAATCTTCTGGCACAACCAACGTCCAGATCGATGTAGACACCACCGTAATGGATCAAAGCAAAGTATCTGATTACATCAGCTCTTTGTATGTTGTACTTGTAACCGTCAAAAGTCTTCAAAAACCATGGATACTCTTCACTTATGAAATCTCTAGCCATATCGTCAGTCCAAAGAATGTACTGATAATCTGGATGTAGGTCGATACACTGTTGTTGAGAGGCTTTCCATTTTTCAGGAACGTTTGTGTCTTTGTAAGTCTGATGGATGATTTTTGGAATCAGCTGTGGTTGTACTGGATAGTCTGGTGGTGGATTGAGGTCCATATCAAGTAGTTGGTCTTGGAAAGAATCGTCATACAGTAAAGTGATCAGGTCAAACACATTGCACACGAGGAACCCCACGATAAGGAGATGAGCCCAGATGAGGAATTTGAGTTCTTTTCTCATGATGTGAGTAGGAATAACAAAGAGAGATGAAGAGGAGGTTGATTCTAAAGAATAAAGGTTGGTGTCAAATTGTGTAGTGGAGACTTTTTAAAAAGGATTTTGTACTTGTTTATTTTTACTGTTGACCCAGAAAAAAATAGGAGTAAATTTCGAAGAGAGAAAAAAAAATTGGTTGGCTGAGCTACGTAACTTGCTGTAAACAATAAATAAAAAAATGGGAAAAAAACGTGAACGTGCATTTTGTGTGAAATTTTAAGGGATCTTTGTTGAGAATTTGGAGTATGTGAGGACAAAGAAGTTTATGAAAGACAGTCTTTCTGGATTCATCCAATTTTAATAACCATGAAACCCCTCCATTCTCATACCCCTTTTTTTTGTTCTCTTAGAATACAAATATAGATTTTTTTTTTTTGCGCGTAGGCAGGCAGCCGAGGGTATTTTTTTTTTTTTCTTTCTGTTCTTTCTTTTTTTTTTTTTTTTTTTTTTTTTTTTTTTTTTTTTTCTTTGCATATCCCGGGGGAAAGTTTTATTTTTTTCACGTTGGGTTACTATGTTTTAAAAAGAGTTTTTTTTTTTTTTTTTTTTTTTTTTTTTTTTTTTTTTTCATTTAGCCGAGAGGTCGATTGGTGACGGAGTTAGGATCAGCGTTTATTTTGCGAACAATACAATATAGTTGATTAGATGGATAATAGGATTACTTTAACGGATCAAAGACCAATGACCAAGAGAGTCAACAGTAAGGAACATTCACCAGCTAGGAATAAAAGAGTGAACTCCAATAGTAGTACACCAATATCCAATGCCATTAAGAATATCACCACCATAGAACTATCAGATGAGCAGTTGTTCCTCAAGACAAAGATCATGAACTATATCACTCATAACCTTGAGAGACAAAACACCAAGTACAAGCCAGCTGTATTCGTTATCAACGGAGATGCTGGAACTGGCAAAAGCGTCATTGTTAACTCAATCTTTAATGAGATTCAAAAACAATCAAGAACAACGGAGAAGGAACCATTGATTGGAACAAGGAACTTTCTCACTGTGAATCATCCAGAGATGTTGAAATTGTATCATCAAATATCTAAATGCTTCCCATACATCAACAAATCAGACCTTGAAAGACCAACAACGTTGATCAACAGATACAATACCCATACCGATTGTAAACCAATTGATGTCTTGATCGTTGATGAAGCCCATCTATTAGCAACATCAAAAGACCTTTTCAAGAAATTTCGTCAGGATAACCAATTGGAAGAACTGTTTCGATTGGCAAGGGTTGTTATTATGGTGTTTGACGATAAGCAATCTTTGAGAATGGGATCGTTTTGGCACTATGATGAGACAAATAATGGGGCTTCATTAAGTCAAATTTTGAATGATATTGAAAAAATCTCTAATTACGAAACGTTCAGTTTGACAAGACAGTTTAGAATCACTGCTCATGATGATTGTATTGAATGGATTAGACAATTGACAACAACAAGGAAGATATTACCATTACCCATAGATGATCTAATCTCCAATGAATTTGAGTTCAGAATCTTTGAAAGTTGTCAAGTGATGTATGATCAAATAAAATGTCAAAATTCCAAATATGGTCAATGTCGATTACTTTCAACGTATGATTTCCCATATAGACTTGATGGAGCTGATTATTTTGTAACCTCACAATCCGATGAGTTCAAACTTCGTTGGGATAGATATTTACCATCTATAACGACACCATGGAGTGAGCGGGATGATACGATTGATGAAGTTGGATCAGTTTACACGATTCAAGGGTTTGATCTGAACTATGCTGGTGTTATTCTTGGAAGATCCATAGGGTATGATTCTGAAAACGATTGTTTAAAGATCAAACCTGAATTCTATGATGACTCTGCAGGTTTTGCCAAGAAGAGAAATATCAATGATGTAATGCAAGTTAAAGAAAGAATAATTTTGAATTCTTTGAATGTGTTGTTATCTAGAGGTGTGAAAGGTTTATATTTGTTTGCATGGGATAATGAATTAAGGGAGAGATTGATGAAACGTTCCGATCCAAGATTGATTATTTTTTAAAGTTTTGATGTGGTGGAAGACGTTGTAATTCTATCAAAGATGATGGACTCATTTCTCAAGAATCTTGCATCATTTTTAACATCATCGAGGTACTCTTTCAGTTGTTTCAAACAAACATCATCAATAACAATGATATCATTTGCTTTGTTTATCTTTATCAATTTTAACGATTGGAAAGTATATAGAGCATTCAACAAATTCGACTTGTTCAAACTTTCTTTGTAATCTGGACGTGGATTTGAGATGTAAAGTAAATGAAACCAATCTTTCAAGTTGATGGTTATCATACCGTATAAATTTTTCAAAACCAAAGAGTATGATTCCAAGAAAGGATTCAAGAGATCAGCGAAAAGAATGCTGTTTGAATGATGATAATGTTGCTGTTGCTGCTGCGATGATGGTGATGGTGATGGTGGTGTTTGCTTCAATAGATTGGTGAGAAATTCAAAGTTGAAAATCTTTTTTAAATTGTGGAAAGTCTGTGTTGATGTTGATTTCCAATGAAATATCTCATTGATGAAAAAATTCAACAAACTGTTCTTGTAGTAAACCAAAGCAATCTCGTTCTGCAGGAAATATGAATCATTCGAGATCTTCACGTCGTCTTTCAAGAATTTATTCACGAGTTGATCAAATAGAAGGATCAACTGTGTGTCTGTATAAATCAAAGAATCCTGAAGTATTTGATTATGATCCAGATTAATTTTCTCACCAATTTTCTCTACAACCTCTTTATAAATTGGAATGACTTCAAACTTGTTGATTTTCTTATCATCAGTTTGATAAAATTTGATCAATAAACTGAATCCAAAAATTGCAATCTCAGTGATGAAACTGTTGAGTTCAATTCTAGTCATAACATCTTCACCAATTTTCTCCAAATTAGAAGTAGAATCGAATTGAATCAAATGATGGTCAAAATTAACAACCAATTTACCAAAGTTTGATGATTTACCCCTGAATAAGTTCAAACCTGTAGTTAATATCCCCAAGAATGATTCTTGAGATTTATCCAAGCCATTCAATTCCGCAATGTATTCTTGAAATTCGTATGGTTTTTCATAAGTCAATGAGATGGGTTGTATAACGCCTCCATGATCACCAACAAATATAGATCTTTGTAAGATTGACAAGAATCCAGTTTTTGGATGCATGAGTTTGCCATTTCTTGATCTTCCACCTTCGATAAAGAGTTCGATAGGGGCAGGTTCATCATCCATAGAGTTAAAGTTATCATGAAGATGTTTCAACAAGAATTCAATGTTCTCACCGTAGAAGAAGTCTTGATGAATGTTAAATTTTCTCTTGATGAAGATGGCACCTAATTTTGATAACAATGGACCAAATACAGGAACGTTTAGATTTTCACCAGCAATTACAATTGGAGTCTTCATTCCATATTTAGCAAAAAGATAATGGATGATGATATAGTCAACGTGAGATTTATGATTTGGTAAGAGTAGGATATTCTTGAATTGATCTCGATTTTTTTGAAATTTCTCAAAAGATGATTTTTCGATCCATATACCATCTTGAAATAATTGTGAAAGCATGAAAGTGAATGCGATAAAGGCACTGTATAAAACGACATAATGATCTTTAAAAGTAGTTGTAATGACGGTAGATGAGTCGAAACACTGTTTGTAGTAGTAATCTCGAAGCCATTTTGTGAGTTGTTGTTTCCTTTTAATTACGGTTGATTTGTTAGCATCGATTGATAAACCACCAGAGATCTCAGCGTCAACAATTTTTTGAACGTGGGTTTTAACCAAAGGATCGTTATAAAAATGATCATCGTAAACATTACCAAAAGAGCGATTTCGATTACCAAACCAATCAAATTTTAAAAGAGAAGACAACACGGATGATAACGGGCTCCCATCATTCGGTGTGCCCAATATGGTGAACCCAGACTCGAGGATGTTGACATGTGATTGTTTTAAACTGGACATTTCTACACTAATAGATCATAGATCAATAAAAACCACACATAGAGACATCAACAAAGGGAGATATTTCGAGCGGGTTTTTATAGATTATGAAAAACTGTTGGGTAAACAACTCCACTCACTTAACAACAATATTTTATGGGGTAAAAAAAAAAATTCCTTCGATAGAGCTAATGTCACGTGCAATATCACGTGAAAAAAAGCTTCTTCTCATAAAAGTTGAAAGGATTCCGCAGTCAGTTTTTTTTTATTTAAAAAAAAAAAAAAAAAAAAAGCCTACAAAGCCTTCTTTTTGTTTTTAGAAGAATGTTTATAAAATACAAACTGAAATCGATTAATGTCAGCTGAGAAATATTATCAGGTAAGTTCAATTAAACACTTTTCTCCAATTGATGTTCTTCACTTCTCTCTTTTTATCTCTTCTTGATATAATCTGTTCAATTTCTCTTCTTTAGAGTTGATACATACAAAAAAAACACCGCCCCGGATATTGAAACAATCATCATATTAAAGATTTCGATAAGAAAACATCTTCAAGTTGAGTGTATTCAACATAATGACTAACCAATTCACAGGGAAGCAACGCTCAATACTCTGCACCATCTGGGCCACCACCAGGTCATGATGCACAAAGAGGATTCAATGATTATAACCAACAACCTCAACAGGCCTATTATCAAAATCAAGGACCTCCTTCACAAGGTGGACAAGGTTATTATCAACAAGGACCTCCACAAGGTGGACAAGGTTATTATCAACAAGGCCCTCCACAACAAGGTTACTATCAACAACAACAGCAGCCGGTTTACGTTCAACAACAACCTCCACAGAAAGATTCAGGTGGTGGTGATTGTTGTTTGGCATGTCTTGGTGCGCTTTGTGTTTGTTGTGCTCTAGATGCCATTTTTTAAAGAGAGAATTTCAACTCTACGGTACCATTTTTATTTGTTCCTTTTCAGATTTTATACTTGTACTTCAAAAGGTCATTTATAACGTTTAATTCCCATATTTGTAACTCTTCAGTTGGATCAATGGTTGTAGGAACAACACCCTTGGAACGAGGTTGAGGTTTATTTTGAGGTAAAATGGTGAGTTGTTGAAGATCGTTGTTCAGTTGTTCCAACTCTTTTGAAAGTCTCTTATTATACTGTTTTGTTTCAAAAAGACTCTTGTTCAATTCATGGATTGTGGAATTCATTTGAGATTGATGATGGGAAATTCCATTGTTATCTCTTTGAAGTTGTTCGTAATCAACTTGTAAAATTTTATTCTTTGTCAATTCCAAATTTAACCTCTCTTTGTAAGATTGAACTTGTAATTCCAAATTAGCTATAGTTTGACTCAAAATCAAATTCTTACCTAAAAGATCCTCTTTATCATGAATGAAATTTTGTAATTGTTCTTGATCATCATCATTCAACAACGAAATACTTGAAATGCAAATTGAAGATTTAAAACTATGCAATCCAATTTCAAATAAGATAAAACACAAAACATGTAATTGGAAAAAATCACCATTTTGTAAATTTATGAAATTCAAAACATCCAAATATCTCATCAACTTCTTTCTAGGTCTCAATTTCATTTTATAGTACTCCACAACAGTACTCAAAATCAATTTCAAGTCGAACTGTTCATCATTATCATTATCATCATCTTTTTCATCTTTTGTATCGAATTCAACATCGAATTCCTCATCTAAAATCAACTTTAAAACCTTGATTAGGACCTGGGGATCCAAGAGAACATCACATGGATCGTTTCGTGAGATGGGAGAATTTGGAAAGATTGCTAACCAATGGATAACTGCATCCATGAATTTCAGATTTGTAGATTTTTTAGTCATTGTGAAGATGAAGGTTTTCTTAAAAGAATCTTTGGAGGTCCAGAGACTGTTGGTAGAGTTGGAGTTGTTGGTTTCTGTTTCTGTTTGGATTTTTGTCTAGTTTTTGATGTTTTTGATTTTGTGGCATCTGTTTTAGAAATTTTTGAACCTTCTGATTCATTCTGCTCTTGATGTTGTTGCTGTTGTTGTTGCTGTTGTTGTTGTTGTGGCGATTTTTTTGGGTCTCTCTTGTTGGACTGAGATTGTTTAGTCTTTGAAGAATCCTGATCTAAAGTGGGTTGTTCACTCTTCTTTTGATCTTTTGGCTTTTTATCTTTCTTTGGTTTCTTTTCTGATTTATTCTTCTCAACAGTGGGTTTGTTCAAATCATTTTCTTTTGTATCTTTCGTCTTGATACTTTTCTTCTTCTTCTGCTGCTGTTGGTCCTTCTTACTATCTTTCTGTTTCTTGTCTTTAGAATCATCCTCTTTCTTCAAGATCTTCTTCACAGGCTCACCTTTGTCACCTTTGTCCAATCTTTCATCCAGTAAAGTCTTGGACTTCTTTTCAGGAGTTAGAAAACTCACAGGTCTCTCAACCTCTCCATTATGATGCTTCATGAATAACTTGAAAGCCGGATGATCTTCCAAAGTGTTGGAACCTGATAACAAAGGTTTTGAAGAATCTTGCATCTTCTGTTGTAATGATTGACTGAACTGTGGAACCATCGATTCTTTGGAATCCTGGAATGCAACATCTTTAAACTTCTTGACGAACTCTTCAACACCTTGAAGGTTTTTGAATGCAAAATAAGCTCTTGAATAAACTGGGGATTTTAATGGTTTTTTAGAATAATGTCCCTTGACAAAAGTCTTACCAGTGATATATTTCGACGTTGTGAAAACACCAATTTTCTCCCAAAACGTCTCGGGGTCCAATTCAGGTGGAAGTAGCCTCACGATTAGTTTGATACTTCTCTTGGTCTTCTTTTTCGTGTTGTTTCTTTTACCTCGTTTCTTGGTCTTTTTCAATTGTGATCCATCAGTACTAGTAGTAGTAGTAGTAGTAGTAGTAGTGGCACTTGGAGTAAATTTTTTGGGCCTTGTTTCCACTAGTGCTTGTGGCCTTGTTGCAAGTTTCACGGGAGGACGTCTGCTACCGGCAATGTCCATTCTTCCGCTGTGTAGTGGGTGTGTATCTGTCAAGTGTTGATTCGATGAAATCTTTAAAAGAGAGACGTTTTTTTTTTTCGCTCTTCTTTCCATTCTTCTGAAAAATGTGATTTTTGAAGAGAAAACATCAACTAACAAACAGAAATAAGCACACACACAAACACACACACACACTATCTCTCTGGTTGTGGAGGCAAGGGAATGTCATTGGATGAGTTCGCACAGAGGTTGAGGCAGATCACACAGAACACGTTGACGGCTGACCACCAGAGTCAATTGGCTGCTGTGCTCAGTGTTGATATGAACTCGACAGAGAGTACCACGCGTATTGCGTCTCTACAGAACCAACTCTTGAACATGGCTGACGATGAGATTGATCGAACAGTTGAGTCTTGGAAGCTTTACAATGATGGTGGTTGGATAGCGTTCAATAATCTGGTGGTGTCGTATTTGAAGTTATGTCGAGACATTGAACCAGCATCCATCTTGAAGAGTCATGATCTGTTCCTGGTGTTTTTAAACGATCTTTCAAGTTGTGTCACTAATTCATCGTTCGGTTCAAGTGTTTGTGTGTTGTTATACGAGACGATACGTACCGTTGTGCCGATGATGGTGCGATTGGACAGAATCTTGAACTCAAGAGTGAAAGGTAAGAAATACAAGAGATTGATCTTCATATCGACGGTGTTATCAAAGATGTTCAACCATTTAAGATCCGCTAAACCTGATACTCCAAAGAGAAAATTGGTGTTGTTCATTGTCAACAATCTCAACAAAGTATACTTCATCATTGATAACCCATTGTTATGTGCCAATATCTTTGCCAATACGAACAGTATAACGGACCTCAGATTATCAAGGTATCCTAAAGCACATCAGGTGGAATATCGGTATATCTTGGGTCGATATTATTTGATCAAAAACGAATTGCATCGTGCCTTCCATCATCTGAGTTGGAGTTTGAAGAACTGTCCCTTGAATGTTGTGGATAGTGGGAATAGACTCAAGATCTTGAGATATTTGATTCCTGTTTGTATCTTACTTGAAAAATATCCACAGACAAAGATTTTGAATGAATTTCCAGAACTTGCAAACTATTACCAGCCATTGATATACCATCAAAGGAAAGGAAACCATTTCGAATATCAGTTTTTTTTATTCCAGAATCAACATTACTTCATGTCCAAAACACTCTTGATATTACTGTGCCAGAAATCACGAGTCATCATATTTAAGAACCTCTTGAGAAGGTCATGTTTGTTATTAAAACCGGAGAAGAACAAACTTTCATACCAATCGATCCAAGCAGCATTAAAAGTATCTCTACGATCCAAAGAAGAACAACAACGAACTTTCGGATCACAACTGATGTATCAATTTCAAACAGACTTCAACATGGATTTTGTGGAGAACATCTGTATATCATTGATAGAGAACGGATACATGAAGGGAAACATCCTTCATGACCCACAGGTGTTGATGATGCCTCCAGCGAACAGATCTCCATTCCCACCGGTATTTGAAACCGTCCAGAGAAGGTTCCCACTGCCCAAAGGAGAACAATGGATGGAGTTATAATACCACCACCAAAGTATAGATTTACAAGTGTATGTATGCCGTCCATGTGCCATTTGTGCGCGAACTTGTTCTGTAAATTTCCAAACAATTATTCCTTAATAAAAAAAAAAAAAAAAAAATTTTGTTCGAAATTTGGGGGGTCAACAAACTAAACTGAGAGGCAAATTAAACAACAACAACATATCACTTCTTTTTTTGTTTATCAACGATAATTAACTAACGATGGTGGAACGAGGCCCAGACGCATGGCTTGAACAGGTAAAGAAATGTGAGTCCTTGGCCGAGAATGACATGAAACAACTTTGTGAGATGGTCAAGGAACTGCTAATGGAGGAGTCCAACATTCAGCCCGTACAGAGTCCCGTCACTGTTTGTGGTGATATACATGGTCAATTCCACGATTTGTTGGAATTATTTAGAATCAGTGGTGGATTGCCTGATAACATCAACTATGTATTTCTTGGTGATTATGTCGATAGAGGTTATTTCAGTTTGGAGACGTTTACACTTTTAATGTGTTTGAAAGTAAAATATCCTTCAAGATTGACTCTTGTGAGAGGAAATCATGAGTCTAGACAAATCACACAGGTTTATGGATTTTATGAGGAATGTCTTTCAAAATATGGATCAACAACTGTTTGGAAATACTGTTGTCAAGTGTTTGATTTCTTAACCTTGGCTGCTATCATCGATGGTAAGATTCTCTGTGTTCATGGTGGATTATCTCCAGAAATTAGAATGCTTGATCAAATTAGAGTTCTTTCAAGAGCACAGGAGGTTCCTCATGAAGGTGGATTTTGTGATTTAGTATGGAGTGATCCAGATGAAGTTGATACATGGCAAGTTAGTCCAAGGGGTGCTGGTTGGTTATTTGGTAGTCGAGTAGCACGAGAATTTAACTATGTGAACAATTTGCAATTGATTGCAAGAGCACATCAATTGGTAATGGAAGGTTTCAAATACCATTTTAAAGAAAAAGACGTTGTTACAGTTTGGAGTGCACCTAATTATTGTTATAGATGTGGTAATGTGGCAAGTGTTATGAAAATTGATGATGATTTAGTACCAAAATTTAAAATTTTTAGTGCAGTTCCTGATGATACGCAAAAAATTGCACCACAGAAATCTCAAAGAAGTGAATATTTCATGTGATGTTATAATAATAGTAATGAATGAAACTTATGAAATGATAATTAACTAAATGTTGTAACAAAAAAAAATTTTGATTAATAAATTTTGTTTTATATATACAAAAAGTTTAAAAAAAAGGATACGTTTATCTATAAAGTGATTGGATCATTTTTTTCTCTCTTTGCCTCACCGTATTTCTTGATTCTAATGGCTTGAACTGCAATGAATCCAGAAGCTTCTTGAGGTTGGAATCCAGTTAATTCATCCATTGATGATTCAGTAGCATCATAAAGTTTTTCAGTTTCTGAAGATCTACCCAAAACAGACAAAGAACCTTTGTAACATCTGGCTCTAACTTGACCATTAACTGTGTTTTGAGATGGTTGAATCATGGATCTAACGTATTCACCTTCTGGAGTGAAGTACAACCCATTGTACAAGATTTTTGAATGAGAAGGAGTGACGAAATTATCTCTAATTGCACGAACTTCTCTATCCAAAGTTAAACCTTCCAAATCAATATGTGTTGATCTTAAAAGGGTCAAACCTGGAGTTTCATAACAACCTCTTGATTTGATACCGATAAATCTATTCTCAACAATATCAATTCTACCAACACCATTTCTTCTAGCAATCTTGTTGGCAACGAGGAATAACTCGACAGGATCGGTGACTTCAACTTGAGAACCTTCCTCAGTGTAGACCAATTTGGATGGTTTACCTTTGTCAAAGAAAACGGTGAAATCTTCAGGAGTATTTGGAGCATCTTGTGGATCAACGGTTAATTTCCACATATCTTTTGGTGGAGTGGTATCTGGATCTTCCAAAATACCAGCTTCGAAGGAGATATGAGCCATGTTTTCATCAGTTGACCAAGGTTTGGCTTTTGTTTGGAAAACTGCAATATCCTTCTCAGCAGCATAATCCAAAAGATCTTTTCTACCTGCAAATCTTTCAAAGAAAACAGGATCTCTCCATGGAGCAATGACAACAACGTCTGGTTTCAAAGCATAGAAGGACAATTCGAATCTAACTTGATCATTACCTTTACCGGTACAACCATGTGATACTGCAAAACAACCTTCTTCTTCAGCAACTTGAATTTGAGCCTGTGCAATGACAGGTCTAGCTAAAGAAGTACCCAAAAGGTAAACGTTCTCATAGATGGCATTTGCCTGGATGGCAGGATAAAGAACGTCTTCGACAAATTGTTTTCTAACGTCAACAAGAACGTATTTTGTAGCACCAATCTTCAAAGCTTTTTCTCTAGCAGCTTCAAAATCTTCTTCTTGACCAATGTTAGCCATGAACGCAATGACTTCGTAACCTTGTTCCAATAACCAGGCGAGGATGACGGAAGTATCCAAACCACCGGAGTATGCAAGACAGACTTTTCCTTTGGACATTGTTTGTAGTGATGAATTGAGTATCAGTATTAGTTGTTGTTTGTTCAGAAAAAGAAAGAGAGAGATATGTGTATGTTGTGGTGGGCAGTGGGATTTCGCGAGACATATATACTTTTTGAAAAAAATTTTTTTTTTTAACAGATAACGAAACCATTGAAAGATACAAGATGAACATGATTTGGTAAATGATTTGTACTGTGATACTTTGATCAAATTATATGGTTGGATACCTATAGATTGAAAGTTTGTATCTGGAAGAAATTGGGATCACACAGATTCTGGTTATGGAATGATCAACCAATCAGTAAACCATCTCCCCTTCTCTTCCCCCTCGTCGACGTCAAAAAAAAAAAAAAAAATTTATTGAGTCATACAATGTTTTTTTTTTTTTTTTTTTTTTCTTTTCTTCTATATAAATAAAATTGGTTTCATGATCTGATCTAGATACCGAGATGTGTCTCCCAACCTTGTGGTTTCTGTTTACCAACAGCTTCATAAAACAGTCCTGTACAACTATGAGATCTGAAAGTCACATCTGTCCTTTGATCACATAGACAGTTCCCTTTTTTCCAAACTTCATCTCTGATGGGACAATTGCTGTTTGGTCGATGTTCGTATCCGATGTCTTCAAAGAAATGGACATGTTTTTTGTTCAAGAATAACGCAACTGCTATAGATAACACTGGTGCATCACCCCATCTCTCGTAAAAAAAACCATTGGCTTGATCAAGGTATTGGAAATAGTGTTCGTATGGTTCGCTTCTCAAGAATCTTAAATCAACAATCTGGAAATTTGTCCAGAAATGACAAAGGTTATAACTCTTACCCATATCGTTGGATATCAAATTGAACAAGTTATCCCGTTGAACGTAGTTTGGATAAAGTTCGATGAAATCTTGAATTTTCGTCCATAGTGTTGGGATTGTATTTTCAAATTCTCTGATGCTGATGGTGAATCCATAATGGAGATCGTTGGAGGACATGTATTCAAATACGTCGTATGAAACATCACAATGAAGTTTTGTATCTGGCTCAACTCTCCAAGCATAGTCATATTTCTTCATGATGTCCAACTTGTACCAAAATCCAGAGAAGAACCGACACATGAATCGATAACTTTCTTTACCACCATATGGCATATCAGGACGTGATTGCAACCGAGTTTTTTGTGCTTTGCGTTGATCGATCCATGTGGGATAACTCCAGTACTCTTTAGGAATCTGTTCAAAAGAGACGTTTCCTGAAACGATGTTCCTCAGCTGTTTTATGAACTCCTCACTGAACTCCTGATCGTTGACAAACACCCAATCGTAATGGAATCGATGGTTAAATCGGTCTTCAATCGATCTCACCGTTTCCGCAAGTCCATTCAAATCATCGTTTCTTGCCAATGAGTAAAAACACGCTTTTACCTTGCCATTGGGATATTCTCCATCAACGGGCAGTTCTTTATAAATGATCTTCTCATGCTCAACCACAGCTTTCGAAGCTTGACCGAAATCTTTGGAAAGATCATATTCATCTTGTGCAAGGGAATCTTTCAGTTCCAAGATCCGTTGGTACTCCTTTTTGGATATAAGTTGATGAGTGATGAAGAAGATTACAAGAGCGAGAAACGTGGTGAATCGTACAAATCTACCAAGACGTGGTGGAAGAGCAATCATGGTGATGAAGAATCGGTAGTTGTACTACAAGAGTTAGAGTTATTTAGATTGAATGTGTTTTCTTTTTTTTTTTTTTTTTTTTTTCTTTCTATGCCGTATGATGATAATAGTTATTATACCACCATACGAAATAAGCCCTGTGCTATTAGCCTTTAGTTCCCACAATTTGTAAAACTATATATTCACGTATAAGACTTCAACCTGTATGTTTCTCCCATCCAAATGGTTTCTCAAAACCTCTAATGTCGTAATATCTCTTGGTACAAGAATAATCCTTCCATGTGAAATCATTACCTGGATCACACAGACATTTGTTTTTAATTCTCAACTTGTCATCAATTGGACAGTTGTTATATGGACCATGGAAGTATCCAATATCTTCGAAATAATGCACACGATCTTTAGGAACGAATAGAGCTGCAGCGATCGAATGAACTGGTGCATCACCCCATCTCTCATAAAAAAATCCACCATTCTTATCAAGATGTTCGAAATACTTCTCATAAGCTTCACTTCTCCATAGATCCATATTACCAACTTCGAAATTCGTCCAGAAGTGACAAAGGTTGTAAGAATCACCATTATCATCACTGATAAACTTCATCAAATTGTCTTGTGCCACATATTGAGGATTGATCTTTAAAAATTCCTTGGTCGTATCCCACAGAGTTTCAATGGTTGCTCTAAACTCATGAATAGAGATGGTGAAACCATAGTCTTTCTTTTCCTCTCTCATGAACTTGAAAACGTCATAATCAACATCACAGTGCAATTTCGTTGATGGTTCGACTCTCCAATAGTACTGATAATCCAACATCAATGGATGCTTGTAAAAAAAACCAGATTCAAAACGACACATGTGTCTATATGAGACACTTGATCCATAAATGATGTTCTTCATCTTGACTCTAGTTTCGGCAGCTTTGTCCTGATCAACCCAATCAGGGAAAGACCAGTGTTCTTTTGGAATTATACCGAATTTTGCTTCACCAGAGACAAGAGCAGTCATTAAAGTCTTGAATTCATCTGAAAATTCACCATCGTTCAAAAAAACCCAATCGTATTTAAACTTGTGATTGAAACGATCTTCAAATGATCTGATGGCTTCAGCAAGAGACCATAAATCCTCGTTTCTTGCCAAAGAGATAAAAGTGGCATTCTCACGGACATATGCTGATGATGATAAAGATGATGATCCGTCAACGAGAGAGGTCAGCGAATCGGTAGCAGTAGAAGCACCATTCGTAATGTCCTTCTGTAATTGTTGAAACTTCTCATCCTGTTCTGGGGTGAGTTTACCCTTTGCGAGTGGGTTTTTTGTTGTTGCTGATGAACTCGATTGTTGTTGTTGTTGTTGTTGTGGAGTGGCACCAGAATTTGAAAAGAACGTGATGAGTCCAATCAAGAACACGGCGAACAGAACGATTCTGACTATACGTTCCGAAAGTCTGGCCATGTTGAACAATTTGATTCTCTCTCCTTGTTCAGTTGATGACTGATTATAAAAAGCTTTTGGAAATGTGTCCTTCTCATGAAATTTTATCGTCGCGTCTCCATAGCAAAAAAAAAAAAAAAAAATAAATTTGCTCTGCTGCTGCTGCATTTCGCGTACTTCTCGAGCCACGTCAGCTGAGAGATATGCTGATCGGTTGTTGTGGATTACATTACCTCCCACTCCCACTACACTAGCTGTCTAGTGATGTATATATTCTACACTCAAAATCAAAAAAAAAAAAAAAAATCATAGGTCACATGTTCCTTCTTTGTAGCATTCAATCAATTCATTCTTTCTTCTCTGCAGAAATCACCGATAAACATTGGAATTCATTTGAATATGACGCTTTCCAAAGTCTAACTTTCCCATCATCACCTGAACTACTTAAAATTGTACCCGTTAGATTCCAAGAAACAGACCAAACTTCACCATGATGGTCATCATGTTCGCTTATCTGTTCGATATGTATATCCACTTTTGGAGAAGAAGAATTTATCAATTGATTATTGGATTGATCTTCAAAATTATCCTCATCATCATTATCATTAATATTTTTGTTTTGATTCCATTTGTCTTTTGATATTGTTTCTGTAAGTTTGAAAACACGTACTTTACCATCTTTACAACCAGTTGCAATCAAATGATAATATCTCCCCATTGATGGAGCCCATGAAACAGATCTAATTAAACCTGAATGTTCGGGAAGTGTAACTGCCAATTCTAATTTCCCAAATTGATTTCTATGATATATGAAACCTTGATCCAATGCACAAACAACAAGTTTCTCCGGTGAATATCTTGAAGGACACCAGGCCAATGAAAAATCAGATTGTAAATGTGATGCAGGAGGTGAATTTAAAATTGAAACTTCGGAGGTTAAAGTCCAATTTCTCAAATCTGATGGTTCTAAAGCATCATAAATCCTTAATATCCCATCGCTTCCAAGAACACTCAGTTTCAATCCTAAATGACTAGGTGCAAACTCTAAATCGTACAATGGTCCAGTAGCATCATTTAACGTTGCAAGTTTCTTCCAACGACGTCCGCTTCCAAAAGGTTCATCTGGATCTTCTTCCCAAATTCTAACCGTTTTATCGTAGGAGGCAGAAGCAATGATCTTACCGAATTCAGGAGAAGCCCAATCGACTTTGATAATAGAGGAATCATGAGCTTTCCACGAATCGTTTGGCAACCATTCGTTCGTCGTGGCATCCAATCCAAAGATCTTGATATGCTGATCGGACGAGCACGTGGCTAGATGTTTACCGTAAAAATCATACGAAACATCGTGTATCAGCTCTTCGTGATTTGTCTCGAATGGCTTCATAATTGAGTGCAGAACAGAAGAAATTTATACTTCACTGTGTCTCTGTCCACTGTTGTTGTTTTGGTTCAACTTTTTTCTTTCTCTCTATAACGATAAACAACAGAGAAAGTTACCCGGAAACTGTATTTTCTGTCGTCCCAGACGTCTTCATCTTTCATTTATATCTATCTCAACTACTACTACTACTACTACTAGAACTACTTCACGAAGAGATAGGTCTCCACTGACTCATAAGACAATGAAGATTGTAAGCTCAGATTTCTCCTCTGCAGGAGGTGCAGTGAAACTCATAGCCCAAGATAAAGAGGATCTATTTGTACTGAACACAGTGATTGCGCAAGGTGACATACTTACTACCAAGACGAAAAGAATGGTGAAGAAATCATCAAAGAGTGAGACCTCAAGAGGTTCAGATGCCGAGAAGAAACTCATAACATTACGTCTCTCTGTTGAGAAAGTTGCTTTTTATGCCGGAGATGAAGTCATGAGAATCTCAGGAAAGACCACTACTCAACAGGATGATGTTCCTTTGGGATCCCATCATACAGCAGAACTCGATTTTCAATACCCTTTCACTCTATATAAAGAGGAATGGGATCAATTCTCCATAGATGCTATAAAACTAGCAGCAAATGAAGAAGCGAAAATTGAACTAGGTGGTGTTGTCCTGGAAGAAGGTCTAGCGCATATCTGTTGGATTTCTGAAAACATGACAACGTTGAAGTTAAAAGTCGAAAAATCCATTCCTAAAAAAGGTAGAAGAGACGCTAAGGATCATGATAAAGCTGTGGATAGATTCTACATCATGACAGCAGAAGCAGTGATAAAGACATTAGATCTTGAAAAATTAAAAGTTGTAATATTGGCATCTCCTGCTTTCTTTGCACAGAATCTATTGAATAAGATTATTGAAATTGCTACAAAGATTAACGATACAAAGACTTTATTGTACAAGGATAAGTTCGTTGTTGCTCATAGCTCTTCTGGATATTTGCACAGTTTATCAGAATCTCTTTCAGATCCATCCATTCAGAAAAGACTCGCTGATACGAAATACGCAAAAGATGCCATTGTTTTGGATACTTTTTATAAAGTTCTTGACCTTGATAATGGTAAAGCATGGTATGGTCCTAAAGAATGTGAAAAAGCCATTGAATTGGGTGCAGTTAGTCATCTACTGTTAATTGATTCACTATTTAAAAGTGATGACGTTGAGACTAGAAATCATTATATAAAATTGGCAGATCGTGTCAAGGAAAGTGGCGGTTCTGTGCATGTGTTTTCAGTACAACATGAGACTGGAAGACAATTGGAGGAAGTTACAGGTGTTGCTGTGTTATTGAGTTACCCAGTTCTGGATCTTGATGAGACAGATGATGAGCAAGAGGAAGAAGTAGAAGAATAATAATGATACATGAAAAAGTTCATAAAGTTCGTAGAATAAATAAATTAATAAATAACTTGATACACTATTGACAATGCAATTATGCATTCAGTGTCGCCTTATCTGAATGGAGTCTATTACTGAGTTTCTCAAGATACCAAATATGACCACCTCTTGAATAAATCAAATAATCTTGAATTAATCCAGAAAACAGTCCCAAAATGACACCATTCTTCACAAATTTGACAGAATTATGATCATTCAAATGGTAAAACTTTGCGTAACCAGCACCAAATGTCACAGTAGTGATCAAAGTGTTCAAAAAATCAACTCTCCCTCTACTAGAATCCAACAATGCCTCCATACCGAAGAAACTAGTGACTATTATAGAGTATCTTAACGAAGTTTTCAAACCAGTCGACATTGCCGCTTTAAAACATTCCCAATTCTTTCTCTTGTGATAGAAATACCAACCTCCTTTGGTCTTTGGTAATCGATGTGAATTCTCAACAAGAAATCGATCTCCAGATTCGGCGAACCCTTTTCTACCACCGGTAAACATCCCATAAACACCACCCATGAATCCAATCAAGGGAAGTCGTACAATTGGATGCAGACGGAATCTTTGATCCAGACCTTCCTCATTGAACTTCTTCAAATCAAACTGAGCTTTTTCTTTCATAATCGCAACAATTAGAGCGAACACATAAAATCAAGGAGAATAGGAAAGAAAGAGAATACCGAAAAGATCGACAATCATCACGAAAACGCCAAAAATAATCAATTTCCACCAAACAGCTCACTCAATCTCCTATTTTTAGTGTCATCGGCTGCTCTTGTTCTTCATCTACAAATAATATGCCTGCACACACGGATGAACAATGGACTTCACGTCTCATCTTCACCACTGCAGTCGCATGTTTGGCCTCTATTCAATACGGATACCACATGTCTGAATTGAACGGACCAGGTGCTGTTCTAAGTTGTCAAATAAGCACCCCTGTGCCTGGATATGCATTCGAAGATTCGTTTTTCAGTAAGCTAGGGAGAGTAGAGTGCTTATCCATGACGGAGCAGCAATTGGGTCTGGCAACCTCAATATTCTCAATAGGTGGGCTTGTGGGCTCGTTATATGCTGGTTCCTTGGCTGATTTGATAGGAAGAAAATTTACCACAGCAATCAATGGTGTTACATTTGTGATAGGTTCATTCATCATGACAATCGCCAACGATTTCTTTGCTATTTCTGCAGGTAGATTTGTATCTGGATTAGCTGCAGGTTGTTCAATCGTCGTTACTCCATTGTTGATCAATGAGATTAGCCCGCATGGTTTGAAAGGGTTTTTAGGAAGTATGAATCAAGTTGCTATCAACTTGGGGATATTGTTGACACAGACGTTGGCTATAAGATGGGCAAACAACATTGATTGGAGGTGGATATTGTTTGTTGGAAGTGTTTTGGGTGGTGTGAATACCATTGCTGTCCTGTTCATAGATGAAAGTCCTAAATGGTTGGCATCCAAAGGTCGTGCTGTTGAAGCCAAACAGGTTTTTTTAAGGTTACGAGGATCGGCTCATTCGTTAGATGAAGAATCCTTCAACACCCCGTTATTACAAGCTAGTGAACTAGACTCAACTACAACATCTTCTAAAACACCAACAGTCACCATTTTTCAGTACGTTTCAAACCCAAATTTCAAAAACTCTCTGGTTGTTGTTACAGCTATTCTTGCAGGTCAACAATTCTGTGGGATCAATTCAATCATTTTTTATGGTGTAAATACCATTAGAAAACTTACACCGGACTATGCAGTAATCATCAATTGTTCTATCTCACTTGGTAATGCCATAATAACTTTCCTTGCAGCACCATATGTTGATAAATATGGAAGAATCCCCTGTTTGATCACATCTGTTTCAATAATGGCTTTATCATCGGTGTTAATGTCATTTGGTATTGTACAAGCCTTCCCTATAATCTCAGTGCTTTCAACTTTCACATATGTTGGTTCTTTTGCTGTTGGTCTTGGACCAATTCCATTCCTGATGATCTCAGAAGTTACACAGCAAGAAGCAAGAGGTGCAGCTCAAAGTTATGGAACCGTGATTAATTGGATTTCCACATTTCTTGTTGGATTCTTATTCCCAATTTTGGATTCATGGATTGGTGGTTACGTTTATTTAATCTTTGCGGTTATATGTGCATTGTTTTTGGGATTCCTGAGCTCAAGCGTTCCAGAGACAAAGGGCCACAAGACCTATGAAGAAGTTTGGAACTTGCGTGTTGACTAATTAATGACTTACATGAATTACAATACTTGTAGTTGCCGAACCCATCTGTGTATGATACTTCACAACATGGTACATTGTATTATCGCCAATGTGCAAATGCTGATACCCTATTTAAAGCTTTAATACGTACATTCTAACCAAGACATTTCCTCTCGTTCTGAATTATGACACATAAGATTTGGGTGAGAGAGGAAAAGGTCAATATCGAAATGACCATGTGATCTAACTCAGGGCCAATATCCATTTTTCGCGACTACAAAAAATCGCAGTCCCAAATTCTTTTTGTCGACTGATTCCGCGAAAGCTTCTAAACAAACAAAAAAAAAATCACGCACTAGGGACTTCTCGGTAAGCGCACTCTTAGAGCTGATTTTCTCAGACAGAGGGCGATTTTTCGGTACGCGACACACACAGCGACTCAACACACCGGTAGACAAAATTGAAATTCTAAAAATTATCAAACAAAACTTGATATTATAGAGGACTCTTCACCACTAAACAGTAGAATTCATCAAAGATGCCTACCAGATTAACTAAAACTAGAAAACACAGAGGTCACGTCTCAGGTATGTGGTCAACAGAAACTGAAGGATGGATGTTTAGAACAATAGACTGGATTCGTGTTTGGTTGGGAACCAATACAGAAATTTAGTGATTTATAACTTCATTTTATACTCAAGATACAAAAGAGAATCGAGTTATGATATCAAGGCAACCCAAACAACAGATAGGAGGAGACAGTAAAGATGAAGTTTTTAAAGAAACCCTTTATTGTAACTACAAGCAACAATTTCACTATCATCATTTTAACTTCAAGGACTTAAAAACTTGATTGAACGCCCATAACTTCACATTATACATCAAATGATGCTCTCAAGCCTATTATTTCAATCTATCACCAGATTCATATGTTCTCCAAAACATCAGTCTTTTTGCTCCTCTTCAACATCATCCATCAAAAGTAATCTTCAACAAAAAACCATTGATACTAACAATTATCTTATAGCCGGTAACGGTCGTGTTGGTAAACACAGAAAGCATCCAGGTGGTAGAGGTAAAGCTGGTGGTCAACATCATCACAGAACCAATTTGGATAAATACCATCCAGGTTACTTCGGTAAAGTTGGTCAAAGATACTTCCACAAACAACAAATCCATTTCTGGAAACCAGTTTTGAACTTAGACAAATTGTGGACTCTAGTTCCAGAAGACAAAAGAGACCAATACCTAAAATCTTCTTCCTCTTCCGCTGCTCCAGTCATCGACACCTTGGCTGCTGGTTACGGTAAAGTTTTGGGTAAAGGTAGATTGCCAGAAGTCCCAGTTATCGTCAAAGCTAGATTTGTTTCCAAACTTGCTGAGGAAAAAATCAGAGCTGTTGGTGGTGTTGTTGAATTGATCGCTTAAATGATGAAATAATTAATATACGTTATTTGGGTTATGAAATGAAAAGAGCTACATTTACGAGGTTTGTAAGATCATTGTTTGTTTTCGTTATTAATTTTATAAAATGTGAATGCAGATATGTACAGTTAAGTAATGAATTGAGGACCTGATGCGTAGTTATCATTGGGTATTCTCTATGCTGCCCAAAGTCCCCAATGCATACTTATTGCCGACGGTCTTCAGAAACTTTTTTGTTTACCTTGATCGGTCCGAATGAAAACAAAAACGAAAACAAAAGGAAAAAATAAACTGGAATCAAAACAACTGGAGGTCTAAGTTTCTGAACAGTTTGGTTCGAACGATATATGTTCATACGGTGCAGGACCAGCAACTTGGCTTATAAAACATCATTCATAGCATTCCCTGGACATACTTCGGCCTTAACAAGTTGCTTCACTACCACCACCATCAGCTCATCTCAAACCTCTTCATCGCTTACAAGATACAACGGTACAATGACACATACTTCACAGTGGACAGTTGAGAACGCGATTCCCTCACACATCAAAGAGCTACTAGTTCCAACAGAAGATAACTCTGGATCATCTATCAACTATGTGCTCGTTTTCCTCCAAATCACAAGTCTTCTAAAATCACAAAGAAGAACAGGTTGGGTTGATCATGGTATCGCTCAATGTGAGTCTATTAGTGATCATATGTATCGTATGGGTGTGTCTACACTACTAATCAAGGATCCTAAAGTGAACACGAACAAATGTGCTAAGATCGCTTTAATTCATGATATTGCGGAATCTTTAGTTGGCGATATCACCCCGTTTGATCCAGTGACAAAAGAGGAGAAACATCGTCGTGAATATGAAACTATTGTTTATTTGAGTGAACTAGTGAAGAAATATGATGAAAAATCCGGTGCTGAGATTCTTGAATTTTGGTTGGATTATGAAGAAATTAGAACATTGGAAGCTAGATATGTTAAAGATATTGATAAGTTTGAGATGTTATTACAAAGTTTTGAGTATGAAAAACAGTTCAAAGGTGAAAAGAGACTGGATCAATTTTGGGGTGCAAGATCTTCAGTGAAAACAGAGGAAATTAAAGGATGGACCGATGAGTTATGGAATAAAAGAGTTGCATTCTGGAAAGTTATTGATTCGAGATAATACTATTTCCCTCGAAAGCATCCCACATACAACCTGCATATTTATTTGATTTAACCCTCACAGAGCCATTAGCTTAGACGTTGTGAAATAATATAGTGCATTAATAACTCTTTTTCACTGTAGCATCTAATCTATATTTTATTTTCTATTGAACAACCCACAAATTATCATAGCCAAATAACCAAGGTCCGATGGTATGACGACCCACAACAGCAATAATCCCAATAATGAGCTGAACTGAAATGATTAAAAGACAAAGTCTGTCTTCTCTCAAAGGACCGAACCAAACCAAAAATAAGTTGATTAAGGTTAAATTGCTAATATCTTTGATTCTCCCATTACCATCGAATGTTGCATCGATCAATTTAAGCTTGTACAACAGGAGAAGTACCCTTTCAACAACCGGTATCAAAGGTTTCTCAATGGCTGCTCTAGAAGGATACATTAACCCATCTTCGACGTTGAATCTAGGTAGTCTATGTCTTGGACATGGAACCAATTTAAACAACTGTGGGACTGAATAAAGAAAATTGAAGATCTGAGGAAAAAAGAATAACAACAAAGTTTTTGAGAAATGGCCCAAAATCCCCACAACGGCAAAGACCATACCAGCAAAATAACAATACGTGTCACCAACGAAAACTCTTGAAGGCCACCAATTCCATTTCAACAAACCAACGGAGACACCTAAAAATGGGATTAGAAGACATGAGGAGAACAAATGGGACTCAACTGCAGGAGTTGATCCCGAGATCAAATAACAAGCATCGTTCAAGATTAATATTATGGCAAGAACAACGCTTTGGCCAACTTCTAATCCGTTGATACCAGCCAAGATGTTGATTGAATTTGGGCAAAAGATAGCGACGGATGCCATGTACACATAGTATAAGGAACCCAATTCTATCAAAGTTGTCCCAAGATATTCTTGTAAAAATTTTGTTGGAACCAAGACATGAGTTATCCCAAAATCAACGTAGTAAACGATTAATAATGGAATTGCTGCAATAGCCGGTAAGAAAAATTTATTTCTCCATCTTATATCAAATAAGTCATCTGCTAGACCCAACAGTATAGTACTTTCCAGACATAAGATGGCACTTAAATAACCTGCCAATTTATCATGTGGGAAAAGGTCCGAATCATCATTAAAAGTGACTTGTCCCAAATCTCTATTACCACCACCAGTGGTCTGTGTCACCAAGTACTTGTAAAAAAGAAAGGGGATAAAGAAGAACATTATGAACAAGTATGATGTTGCGGCAACAGCACCTTGTGACTCTGCTATCACAGGTTGCTGTGCTTTTGAAAGATCTTTACCTTTCAGGCCTTTGGAGATGAACAATGGTGCAAGTCTGGGTATCATCACATCTGTAGAGACATACCCTATCAATGCGAAGCCAATTGCTGCCTGGAGAGGTCTAAACACACCATTGGAATAGTATATTGTGGAGATAGCAGCTATTATCAGCGACGTGTTGACCAGCATTATGTGTGATTAACGGAGCTTGTTCACATCTAATTCATCACTATCATCGAACGTGTCAACTAAGTGTTTGTTTTGAATTCGAGAAGACACGCGAGCGAAATGATGACTAATCAAAAGAGAGCATGTGACTGCACGTGTTTCTCTTCTCAAAAATAGGGGCATAATTTTTGTACAGTGGGCTGGATCAGAGGATAATCAGGAGAATAGGGTGGTTCAAGCAAAGTTGGCTTGTGATCTTTTTTGTTCATCTTTTGTTATCCATTCATATAGAGTTAGTTGCCTACACAATACTTCACCTCGGTCGTTGCCAAAGTTCACTGCAAATAGATTGTTGTATTCTACGCGTCCCACGGCCTTTCCAGTTCGCGGAATTTATCTCTTTTGATCCAAAACATTCGAAATTCAAAAGCACGTCGGTACGTCAAAAAGTTTAAAGCTAATAAACTACGAGCTTTTGGAACTGCAACTGCTGGATATCTCCCTCTTTTGATCGCAAAGTTCCACAAAGCACATCGTGTCCAGAATCGAAAAAGTAAAATCGTCGTACTATTTTTTTTTTTTGTTCAATTCATTTGTCATATCATCAAAGTTAGCTTTTGCTTGTTGTCATCCCACGACAGTTTACGTTCATTGCATAAATCACAATTCGATAGGTTGTTGTTGAACACAAAAGAGCATACGTTCCCGCTTTTTTTTTTACTCCAACTCCCTCCTTTATTTTCCTACCAACCTTCTCTTGCATTCATTTTTACTCTCCATCATGGCCACTGTCGTTCCTGAGATTGATCTATCAACACTGTCACACGCCGAAAAGGCTCAGAATGAGTACGGTGCTCTCACATCGCAAGAATATCGGTATCAGACCGTCTCTAGAAACGGTGTTCCACTGCCTGATCCAATAGAGGATGAACCACCTTACTACGTTCTGCTAATCACATATCTGGATTACTTGATTTTGATTATATTTGGTCATATCAAGGATTTTTTAGGTACTACTTTTACTCCATGGAGATACGCTGATATCATGGAGAAAGATGGTTATGCACCATGGTACAATCAATTTGAATCCTTCTACGTTCGTCGTATGAAACAGAAGATTGATGATTGTTTTGCCAGACCAACCGCTGGTGTTCCGGGAAGACTCATCACTTGTGTTGATAGAGACGCCCATGATTACAATAGATACTTCACATACCCTGGAACGACATCGACATGTCTGAACCTGTCATCATATAATTATCTTGGTTTTGCACAGTCTGAAGGTACCTGTACTGCCAGTGCCTTGAAAGACATTCAGAAATACGGTGTTGGTTCCGGTGGTCCAAGAAACACCACAGGCACCACTGATTTACATATAGAGACCGAACGTTTGATTGCTGAATTCATTGGTGCTGAAGATGCTATTTTAGTTTCCATGGGTTATGCTACAAACGCTTGTTTATTTCCATCATTATTAGACAAAAAATCATTGATCATTTCCGATGAGTTGAATCATACATCCATCAGAACTGGTGTTAGATTATCTGGATGTGCAGTTAAGACCTTCAAACATAACGATATGGAGGATTTGGAGAAACTATTGAGAGAACAAATCTCACAAGGTCAACCAACATCCCATCGTCCATGGAAAAAAATTGTCATTGCTGTTGAAGGTTTGTATTCCATGGAAGGTACAATGTGTAACTTACCAAGACTTTTGGAATTGAAGAAGAAGTACAAGTTTTATTTGTTTGTTGATGAGGCACATTCAGTTGGTGCAATTGGTCCAAGAGGTCGTGGTGTTTGTGATTATTTCGGCATTGATCCAAAAGAAATTGACATTTTGATGGGTACTTTAACCAAATCATTTGGTGCTGCTGGTGGGTATGTCAGTGGTGGGCGTGAGATGATGAAGAGATTGAGAATTGACATGAATGCTCAAAACTATGCAGAATCAATCCCACCTCCGGTGTTATCACAAATTGTATCTTCGATGAAGATCATTATGGGTGAATTAAACCCTGGTGAAGGTCGTGAAAGATTGGATAGAATTGCATTCAACTCTAGATATCTAAGATTAGGGCTTCAAAGATTAGGATTCATCGTTTATGGTGTTGATGACTCCCCAGTTATTCCATTGTTATTGTTTGCTCCAGCTAAAATGCCTGCTTTTTCAAGAATGCTTTATAGAAGAAAAATCGCTGTTGTTGTCGTTGGTTATCCAGCTACTCCTTTGGTTTCATCAAGAATCCGTCTTTGTGTCTCATCGGCTTTAACTAAAGAGGATATTGATTATTTATTGAGACATTTATCAGAGGTTGGTGATAAATTGTTTTTGAAATTCAGTACGGGTATTGCCGGTGGTTCATTGGATGGTAAGGCTCCAAGATGGAACGTTGAGGATGTCATTAGAGATACTCCTCGTGATTGTAAAGATCCAAATTTTTTCATTGCTACTGCTAAAAATCATAAGGTTAAGAAATAGACTCTTACTTAAATCATTTCCTTTTTTTCTTCTTCTCCTTTTCATAACACATACACACAGTCATAAATTCGTTGTTAATACCTAATAATATTATTATTCCTACTGCATTTTGTAAAAAATCAAGTAACCAAAAAAAAATATTATTCTATTAAGTAGTACGATTGATCTATAGATCCGGGGACTCCAGTTTCAAAGGATCTAAATTGGAAACAACCTTATTATAATACACCCAAATCTCTCCAAGATAATCGTACAAGAGACTCTGTCTATCATCATACTCCACCAGAGTTCCTTGAAAGAAAGGATCATCACTGGCACCAATACGGTCATAGGCACAGTATAGGTATCCACCACATCCAAACATGACGTCCCAACCTGAGCTTGGTTCTCCCAAATCATTATTTATGACACGTTCCTGTGGAGGTGGGACTAGTACCGCGTTGATCTTCAAAGGACCGACGTATGTCTTCTTCAACTCCTCGGCACTGTTGAAAACGTTCTTGTATAGATCCAATTTGATATCATTTACTGCCTCATCTTGTCTTTTACAAGTGATATAACCAGAGTTCATCCAAAGCAAAGTGTGATCATCAATACCTGATAGATGTGCAGGATGCGTGGTGCACAGCATATGAGACTTTAAATTAGATCTTCTTGTATCGTCAGAATCTCCCAATAGCCTGTTTGTGTTGGGATTCAGCGTTCCAACAGCCCCAACACCGTATTTGTTCATGTAGTATTCCTCATCACCAGCGATAGAGAAGCCTAACCAGAACAGCTCTTTATCACCATGAACCCTTGTTGTGGCAGCATGCCACATTTGAAGTGTGTTTATTAGCAATGTGGCTCTGATGTGTTTTTTCTTGTTGATTGCCACAAGACCAGATTCTTGAACGTGTTTATAATGTTCACCGAAAAATCTGTTACCCAACGTAAATTCTGTTATCTCTGGGATTCCAAATAATGCATTGTCCAATGTAGTTGGTAATAATTTTCTAAAGAAAGTGAGTTCAGGACCTGTGATCCTATCGTAGAGTTGACGATCTTTGAAGAAGAAAGCACCGAGTTCTTTGTATACCGATGATTGTAAAATATACTCATCAATGTCGACAAATGGAACGGTATCTGTGTCAATTAACACAGTGTCTTCGAATGAGCTGAATAGTAAGGTCAACAATTTGTTACCATAAGTCACAAATCTATGGTCTTCAGGATCGATTGAGGCAGAAGCATCAACGTACCATATCTCCTGTGGTGGGAATATTTCTTCGAAATTCAACTCTTGAGCGTCTTGAAAGTAAGTTTTTATATATTTCTCAAAACTTGGGATGTCTTTGACGTTCAAATCCAGTGATCTTGAAATCGTAGCCAATGTCTTTTGTGAAGATTCACTCAAATCACCTCTGTGGACGATTTGAATCGGTAATTTATTGTTCAAGGCTCTCAACACCAGGATTAAACTTGAGAGTTCATCCATATGTTTATCAGCTGCTGAAATAACAATACCTTTGCCATTATAGGAGTCTCTCAGATCACGAGTGAAACAACCAGAAGGCAAGTATGGATCAGCCACTGTCTTGTACGAAGGATCTTTAAGATAATTCTTGATGATTGGTGGTGATTGTAAAACTTCTCTATTCCATCTGGTATAAGTTGGAAATTTTCTTGTCAACCATTTGAAAAGTCTTTTCTCGTTCTCCTCACATGTAATTGTTGTATTGAAGTGATCAATCTCGTTCTGTTTGCTTTGATCGATCGTATTGTCCAGATAACATTGACTGAACACTCTGATGTTTGTCACTTGATTGGCAATATATTGTTCTGTATCGTATGACTCTTGTCTCGAGGACAAATACTGTTGTTCCCATACAAACTTCAAATTTTTATTCTCGATTTGCTTTTGTAGCTCCTCATCTGTAATCGTCTCTTTGTTCTCCAACGTGTTTTTATAATCATTACGGCGATCATCAAAGAATCTATCCTTGGTATCAAAGATGTATCCGTTATATGGATGACCTGGTTTTTCCAATTCCTCCAGTCTCCAATCTGGATTGTTGTTGTATAACTGCTCAAAATAAATAGAACATTTGTCTTTTATTCCCTTTTTGATAAATTCCTCAGGTTTGTATGAATTGAGAACATTCTGATAACCTTCTGGATTTGGGTATTTATTGTTGTAGAAGATGAACTTTTGTGAAGTTTTGGCTTCATCATCGCTGTCTCCATACCTCAGTGCTCCTCCTTGATCAAGTTGAATTGAGTCACCAAAGAGCTCATCGAACGGACCTTCTGTGAAATTTGCTGTCTTGTCTTTGATATTCTGAAAAGCTATTGTTGAATCTTCTAAATCATAACTGGATGTTGAGATCAAAAACAGCACTATCAAGAGTGTCAATAGTATCAGTCCCAGCCTACTCTTGAACACTTGGTAGACTCGTACGTGCGAGAGATGTCTGTCTAGTCTCCCAAGGGCGATTTTAAGATCGTTTATAACCGGTGCTATCATTTTGGAACGTGATGAGACGTGGTAGGAGTCTGATGAATGGAAACCAGCTACTGTTTGAAATCCCTTTTTGGCCAAAACAAGTAGACTCCAATTTTTGGAACGACAGCTACGAAAAATCAGCAAAATCAACAAGTTGTAGCTTCGTGAACGTTCTGCTCTTTCAACGCTCGACGTTGCAAATGATTTCAAAAGCAAAAAAACAAAAAAAAACCAAAAACATAAGACACACGCGCCTTGATAATTAAAAAAATCATAATATAGATTAAAAAGATTGAAGAACTTGGTAGCATAGTGCTAACTTGTATTCTTATTCAGAGCATTATTTGGAATCCGTGACTGGTACTATATTTTATAACCATTCAACGCTGATACCTATCTCGCTACGACAACAAATAAACAAGTATATACATGGAGACTTTAACGTCACATAACAACACAGTCGATCAGTCCAAGACCATACATAGCCTTCTCCACGTCCTTTTTGATCTTGAACCAATCCTTTCTTCTTTGAACAAACTCATAGATCTCCTCCTGTTTGAAAATCCCATTGAATTTACTCAAATCACCAATCAATTTCCCCAACTCTTTGGAATCATCAGTAGCGATTAAATATAACTGACCAATTTCTTTCAGCCCAACGAAATATGGGGTTATGGATTTCTGTTTCAAAGTGTTTGTGATGAAATCATAGTATAAGTTCAGATCACTTATCAAGATGATCGAACCTGAGGTCGAGATCTGTCTCTTTTTGATGTTTTTTGTGATGATTCTAAAAAATCTTTCACCAATCTCCTGTTGAAATATATCAATGATACTGGTCTCAGTGGACCCGTTCAATAGTTGGATATGGTTTGATAACAATGCCACCACTTTTCTGGCACATTTCGTTGGACCAGTAGTTGCTAAAACATCATCAGTTTCACTTGGATTGAAATCATTAGGTAATTGTAATGCGTTAAATAAAAATTCAATCTCATCCATAAGTTTATCAATCCCGGTATTCAATCCATTGGCAACGTAATTGTCCAACAAAGTCTCAAATTGTTTCTTGCTTTGATTGGCATTATTTAAGAACTCATTCTTATCAACAATTCTCTTGGAGACCAATTCATTCTCATAAAAAATCTCAATCATTTGTTGAATTAAATCACCAACATTGATTAGTTCGGTGAACTTTACTAAAGGTTCAACGGCATTCATATGTTCCAAACTTTCCAGCGATTTGAACTCATTTGGGTCATACTTGTTCAAGAACTCTATGGCTTTTTCAAAACCTGGTTTTATATGATACTGAGCAACAATCGAAAGTAGAGTGATGAATAGTCCTTCAATTTGAAGGTCCACCCTCTTTCGATCAATTATGGAGTGCTGGATTTTTATGAAGATAGATGTCAGTTCAGCCCTTTGCTTGGCTTTCTCAATGATTTGACAGCATAGTTCAAAGTTTATAAAACTTTTCAAGTTCTGCAAGTTCTTATTGATAACCTCAAAATTTACCCTAAATTTGATCTCATTGGATTCTTTATTGGATTTATTGAATATCTTAGTGAAACTTGTCAATAGTTCAAACTTGTTTGTTTTGGCATCATCATTGTTATATTCTGTGAGGATAGATTTGTAAATATTGTCCTTTTCCAATTTTTCTTGTTCGTGTTGTTCTTTTTCGAAGCTTTGAATCTTTTCCACAGAATCGTTCTTGAAGTTCACAATATCCTCCTCCAAAAACTTTTCAATTAAAGGCTCAAAGTACAAATTGATGAAAGTGGTGACAATGTCTTTAGCACCAGTTCCCGCATTTTCAGAATCTCTCAAAGATGGAACAAACTTGTTTAATAGTTTCTCGTAAACAACTGGAACAATTTCAATGTTTTTTGTAGCCTCTCCAACAACAAACTCATATATGTTTCTCTGAATTATCGGTTCCACAAACATTAAATAAACTGGTAGTTGAATTCCAAAACATTTATCTATAACCTCTGATTTTCCATTTATGTATTGGGACAAGTCATTTATAACATCGTCTAGGGTACTCTGCTGCAACTGATTACCAACATCCAGTATTGTAGGAGGGAAGAAATCATGTGGAAATTTATTTTCTTGATTGAAGAACTCCACAATGTTATCCTCTTGATCCAATATGTTCAAAGTCTCCACTAATAGCCCCACGATCGAGTACTCCTCCCTTTTATAGTTCAATATGAGTTCATCAAACTTCTCCTTTGTGAACAGAGTCAAGAGTTTCCTTACCTTTTCAGTCATCTCGGTGTGAAACTCAACATCAACGTTATCCATCTTCACAAATTGTGCAATGTTTTGTAATGATCTGGCTTTATCCTGGGATGACATGGTAACTGATGTGAACAAAGTGTCAAAATCAAAGTCACTTAACTCATCATTGGGCAGAGATCTGATCTTGTTTAAGTATGGCCTCAGAGGATTCAAGATGGAAAGAACGGTTGATTTGGGGTTGTTTGTCTTCTTGATTTTGAACACATTGGTGGAATCAGTTTCGACAAGCAAGTCATCAATGTGAGTGGGGTCGTATTTGATTAACACAATCTTAAGCCGCTGAGCGAAATAGTCGACTTCTGTGCTTTTCAACTCATTCTGGACGGCTTTGTTATGTTGTGAGAAATTCAGATAGTCGACTATACTCAAATTCTGTGCGATCTGTTCAACGATCCTGGGCACTGCGAATAGCTGCGCCATGGATACAAAGTAAATCAACAGGAAAGTGCACTTTAATCCGTCCTGTTATATCAGATGGCGGTAAGCTGCTTATTGAATAGAGTAGGCTGATTTGGAAGCGCCTACCTAGTATGTTTGGGCTTAGGAGAAATTCGCGAAGTCCAAGGACAAACTTCCGGGTAACAAAGATTTTTCTTCGTGGGACGGGGCTCATAGTTATATTCTTTCGCTTATCCGTAATCGGCCCAGGAAGCATGTCTATTGGGGGTAATACGAGGCTACGTTGTACTAAAACGGAGAAAGGTGCCAGCCCGAGATCAAGACCAATCCCTATTTCTTCCGACCCCATAGTACCCCATCCCACAATTCACGTTGGGCCTGTTATCATTTGCAACTGAACTGGGGAAGTCTAGCTAAATTTGTTTACACTTGCGCTTTGCGGGCAGCTCGCTAGATTTTTTTGGAGCCGAGACATCAAAGTGCTTTCTGTTGAAAGAAGTTTGTTTATAGAGAGAAACCCAACAATTTAGAGACGCCTGCACCCGGAGCATATCTGTTACAACTTCATCTCTCAATTGTGTATTGGGGTAAAGTTACCACGCTCAAGTTTATAAAGACACTGTTTTTCATATCATCTAACCTCTCATGCAAAAAACGTTCGACTCACTGATCCCCATACTAATCGTTGAATAATAATCATTGTCAAAGATCCCTTGATTATCAGTCATGCCATCGCTCAAAACTTCGAAGGAAGAACGCGCGTCTAAACAAGCAAGAAAGAAGACAGCAAGAGCGTGTAATCATTGCCACAAGGCTCATATGACCTGTGATGAGCAAAGACCCTGTAATCGTTGTGTTGCTAGAGGACTTGGTGAAACTTGTGTCGATGCTCCAAGAAAGAAGAAAAAATATTTAATGGATGTTCCCGATAGTTTGGAAAGTGTTCCAGTAACCAGAACAACATCAGTGGGAGCCTCCAGCACTGTCGGTTTACAATCAGAGACTCCTGATAATGATCGATTGACAAGTTCAACGTTGAACGATCTGTATCCACCAGCGATGAATTCATCGTCTTTACAGCACCAGACGATACAATCAACATTTGATTCCTCACAGTTTGCACAGCTTGTACCCAATACTTCAAGATCATCTACTACAGATATTCAGTACCAATCATCAAACTCCGCGGATTTTGTTCCCGAGTTGAACAAACGTCATAATAGTCATAGCCATCAACACCACCATCAACATCATCACCATTCACAACAACCCTTACAAGGATCAAGGACAGGTCGGTCAAAGTTCATGTCCAGTGCTGCTGATAACGAGTATTCTATCTTAAGCAACATCATCAAGCAAGATGATCTCAACCAGGTAAATATGGGAAGGTTAAGCCCCACTCATAGTCATTCCGATAGTCTATCCTCACCACAACACTTTGAAAATAGTGTACAACAGCAGCATTATTTGAGCAGATTAAGACAGAACTCACAGAACTCATCGACAAGAACATCAAGTCCCACCCCAAGTTTCCCCAACCATTCGGATATCTACAACACTTTTAACCACGGTGATAGATCGATCAATCAATACATGCTCGGGTTCATTCAAGATACAATAGTGACATATCCTGAGATCAGAAAATCTATAGATGGCGAAAAAGCGCTTGGGGAGATGAAGCTCGAGCAAGAGGCCATTCCGTTGAGTTTTTCCATTGCAATCAATGAATCAGCGGCAAACACACCTGTTACCAATTCAGTACCTGAGAACAATTGGGGTCTAAGATACAGAGAAGCTGAAGACATATACGCAAAAATTAACAAACCATTTTCCTACACGCCTGGATTCCATTCTTTAATTCAGTATTTGAGAAGAAGATTTAACCGAAAAGAACTGATTCATATGGCTAAGAGTATGGCAAGTTACAGACCTTCATTCATAGCTTCTACCAATACTTTGAAGGAAGAAGATCTGATATTCATGGAGCAATGCTTCCAGCGGACATTATTAGAGTATGACAAGTTCATTTCTATTTCTGGAACACCTACGATAGCATGGAGAAGAACAGGACAAATCGCTTATGTTTCAGAAGAGTTTTTGATCTTGACTGGATGGACAAAAGAACAGCTTCTGGATAAAATTACTTTTATTGTGGAATTGATGGATGATAGTTCTGTCATTGAATATTTCGATCTGTTCAGTACAATTGCATATGGTGATTTCAAAGCTGCTACGATGGGTGGGTGTACTTTGCTTACTCCTGACAACTCTACTATACGCACCACATGTATTTGGACTTTGAAAAGAGATGTATTTGGTATTCCAATGATGATTATTGGAAATTTTTTACCAATTCTTTAATTCGAAACACATGTTCTTACCTATTCTTGTGTAGAATTGAAGTTAATGGTATTCATATATAAAACGTAAAAGTATAGCTTTGAAATATACCAACTAACTGGTAAATCAACAGTCAAATACGGGGAGATCAAAAACAAAATAGGGTACAAACTAGTGTAATATCGTGAGGGGAGACGGAAAATAGAGTGTGGATTGTAGAAATTGCAGTATAGGAATCTATTGGGCCAAGATGGATTTGACGAATTCAACATAATCAACATTACCATCTTTCGTAACGTTAACACCTTTCAACAGTTCATCAACTTCACTGTCTGATAATTTCTCACCGATCGAAGTTAAGATGTATCTTAGCTCACCAACACCAATATAACCTGAGCCTTCTTTATCAAAGACTTGGAAACCTTTGATATAATCTTCAGGCTCACCTAGAGGCTTGAATCCATCTGGTCTATTGATGATCTTAACATAAGTTTCAAAATCTAATTCACCGGAAATTTGAGATTGAAGATCAGAAATTTCAGCCAAAGTTGGATTTTGTCCAACGGCTCTAAGTAAGTCCCCAAGAGCATCAGGGGAGACCTTACCGGTACCTTTCTTGTCAAAAAGAGAAAAAGCGTCTTTGTAGGTTTTGGTGTTTGATGACTTTTTGACACGAAATCAAAGTTAGTAAAAATGACCTTACTTTTTGAACAGTGGGCGAAAGTGCTTTCAATAATTCACTAGTGATACTGGAGTATGCCAGTAACGCCCCCAGAGCTGAACATACCATTTTCTTTAAAATATAAGAGTTGTAAGAAGGTTCAAATTAACGTTCCTGGCGTTCCTGGCGTGTACTTTTGTTTGTTTTCTTTTTGGACGTTTGTTTACATTTTTTGAACGAACAAGAATGAATCACGTGACTCGCGGGGCTCCTGACCATTATGTCTAAAAAATAAAAATATAGTGATACCTCATCTGCTTATGTCAAATTTACTTGTTACGAGTTTAACGAAATGAGTGATAATCCCGAGTACCTCCCTATTCCACAAACTGTTCTCAAGATAAAAACAAGGCTCCCTCCTTGCTCTCTACGCTATCATCCCACAGATCCGTCGTTAATATTCCTAGGGACGTACAAACTTCAAAATGATGGATCAAGAACCGGATCAATTGAGCTCTACAAGCGTAATGAACTTGATTTGAAACTAGTAGACTGCACTATCACACCAAGTGCTATTCTAGACTTAAAATTTGACCCCTTTGATGATGAACTATTGTATACTGGACATTCAACTGGTGATTTAACCATATGGAAGTTTGATCTGGAGAGCTTGAAACTGAGTCCGGTGCACCGTGCTCAGCTATTTGAAAAAGATGTTCTGATAACTTCTGTCATTCCATCACAGACTATCAAGAATAAACTGTTGTTGACGACTACAGATGGATATGCATCCTCTGTGGATCTAACCTCAAATGGGAAGGTTTCAGAACCTGTGTATTTCGGTACCAACCATGATTTACAATGTTGGACAGGTGCATTTGGAAACTTTGCGGAATTGGCAAATATCGTTTTCACTGGTGGTGATGATGGTTCCTTGATAGCGCATGACTTGAGACAGCCCGAAACTTTGGAGATATTTAACGCTAAAAGGATTCATGAAGCTGGTGTTGTTGCTATTCAAACAAGTCAACCAGGAAACCATCGTGGCATTGGTGATTGGCTTGTTGATAGACCGTATAGTCTTTGGACAGGATCATATGATGACTGTTTGAGAAGTTTAGACTTGAGGGTTATACCTAAAAGTGGCTTAATCCAAGGTCTGATTCCTAAAGTTGATCAGAAGTTGAAACTTGGTGGTGGTGTGTGGAGACTTCAGCCTTCTTCAATCAAAGGAGATAACAGACTTGTAACATGTTGTATGTATGATGGCGCTAGAATCTTGAGGGCTGAATTGAGAGATCAGGAGGTTGTGCCACGAGTTGAAAGATATTTTAAAGATGATCATCAAAGTATGGTTTACGGTTGTGATTGGAGTCCCAAAGGTAACGAGGTTGCAACATGTTCTTTCTACGATAATGTCTTGGAGATTTGGTCTCCCGATAAAGTCATATAACATTTAATTTCATTATTGCTCATCAGCATTTGATTCAATCCATGCTTTCAGTTTCAGCCAATCAATCTCATTTTCAGGGTTATCCAAAAGGTTCTGATCAACGTATTGGTCAACAGGTAAAGTCTTTCTAACAGCAACAACAGTTGGAATGTTTTTAACGCTGAATCTATTCAAGAGACCTTTCGTACCAGGTTCGTCAGTTTCCACATCAACCAGGTTAACCTTTTTATCCGTTTCATAGGCAACAATTCGTTGTAGCGCCCCGGTGACTTTATTACAATATGGGTCACCTCTGACCGTGAAATTCAATAAAAGTGGAGTTTTTATCAGCAGTAAGTCTTCCAATTCGTTCTCATATCTCACTGGTAGGAATATTCTATTACCTTGCTTTGTGGCAGTTGGAGGCTCAAGGACCTCACGCGGCGTCCACCAAAAGTTTCTGGAGCCTACTAGTGCAGTAGACACAATAAACCCTGAGCCAAAAAGTATCTGATTTCTGGTAAGTTGTCTGAGCATTGGATTCGGTGATGATAGTCCTGTCAAAACCGTCAAATTGTCAGCTAGTAGTAATTAGTTTGTCATTGCTCGAACAGTCTCGGAAATAATTCTTAGTAAGCCATTAGCCTACGGCCGCGCAAAAAAGTGTGGACACATCAGATATTGATGGAAACTAGTCGTCTCCAATTCTCGTCTTCTTCCATCATCAATCTCAGAAGATCTCTCTCTTGACCATCACAATTGAGACGTATCACAAAGTGAGAGACATCGTTTCCTCATCCGTCTAAATCTTCAACTACGCTATTCCTCTATTGTCGAGGAGATTTGAAAAATTCAAAAAGCATCCACACTTTTGGCCTTTCCATCAAACAATATTCAAACATACCTTCAACTCATAACTCATAAACTCTCACCATTCATTATGCAGCATCCAGAACCACACCGCTCGCTTCTATTCCAGGATCTTACAGTCACATCGCCGGCTCTTTCGCCTTCAGCAACAGTGCCATCGACTCCATTGGGTGTCCCCATCGAACAAGACCTTCAGGACAATGAAGTCGTGATCCAGAAAAGAAGTGAATTGCCAGATGAACTTCCAATAGTACAATGCATGGCTCGTGCTAGAATACCTACAACCACGGGGCACGATATTTTTTTACATCTTTACTCCAACAATGTGGATAATAAAGAACATTTAGCCATAGTGTTCGGAGAACAAATCAGATCAAAAACGTTATTCAAAAAGAGATTAAATGAGACGCAAAGTGATCGTATGACAAGAGGCGCATATATTGGAAAGCTAAGACCAGGAAGAACAATCGCAGATAAAGACGACAAAACCGGAGAAGAGTTGAAATTTGATCATGATGGGAATTTAATCTATGACATTGACGAGGCGGATTTGGCAACTTTGGTGAGAATCCATTCTGAATGTTACACCGGTGAAACAGCTTGGTCCGCAAGATGTGACTGTGGAGAACAATTCGATGAGGCAGGTAGAATTATGGGTAAAGAAGGTAGAGGTTGCATTGTATATCTAAGACAAGAAGGTCGTGGGATTGGTTTGGGAGAGAAGTTGAAAGCATATAATTTACAAGATCTTGGAGCCGATACCGTACAAGCCAATCTACTTCTGAGACATCCTGCTGACGCAAGATCGTTCTCTCTTGCCACTGCAATACTGTTGGATTTGGGATTGACGGACATCAAGCTATTGACAAATAATCCAGATAAAATTGTGGCAGTTGAAGGAAAAGATAGATTGGTTAAGGTCAGGGAGCGTGTGCCTATGATTCCGTTGGCATGGAGAAATAATGTTGGTGGAGCAGGTATACATTCTCATGAAGTTGATGGGTATTTAAGAACAAAGATTGAAAGAATGGGTCACTTGTTACAGAAACCCATCAATATTTCGCATTAGAGAGACTATCAAAAGTAAGCTGCTATATTTGTCTATGTCCTTACATATTTGAATAAGGCCCTATAATGAAACAGCTGCTGATGCCATGAAGTTTGGATGTAGTCTGGGCCCGAATGTGCTTACATATATCCTCTCCACTAGCTTATCAGAGCTCAGGAGGCGTTATGAGATTTACCGAGGAACAAACAAGCCTACGTCTTTCTTGGAAAACCGTTGACAAAAAAAAAAAAGAAATTCTAGAGCTGCGGTGGCAACGAGCAACATTCGCTACAGGAGAACTTCACTGAGCGTGTATGGGCACGAATATCTCGGTCTAAGCTCAATGCCCCATATTAAACTATTATCAATTCGAACCAGGTCTCTAGGACAGCTTTTGCGTGTTTTAATTGACACTCCACACATGGTCTTATTGTCTATTATAAATTCTTAGATCCGAGTTATTTTAGTGCCGACAATCGGAAAATTTGTATAAAAGGCTGAAGTTTTCGCAGCAAATCAATACTTAATCATCTGCGTTTACATTATTTTTCCCCATCTCATATTTATTCTAATGTCTTCTTTCTACGACCTTGCCCCAGCAGACAAAGCTGGTAACCCTTACTCTTTCAAAGACAACTTAGAAGGTAAAGTTGTCATCATTGTCAACACTGCTTCCAAATGTGGTTTCACTCCTCAATACAAAGAACTAGAAGAGCTATACAAAAAGTACAAGGACGAAGGTCTAGTCATTTTGGGATTCCCATGTAATCAATTCGGGCATCAAGAATCAGGAACTCAAGATGAGATTCAATCTTTCTGTCAGGTAAACTACGGTGTCACTTTCCCAATTCTTAAAAAAATTGAAGTAAATGGTTCTAATGCTGATCCAGTCTACAATTTCTTAAAGTCGAAAAAAACTGGTCTTTTGGGTTTCAAAGGAATCAAATGGAATTTCGAGAAGTTCATTGTTGATAAGAAGGGTGAAGTTTATGAGCGTTATTCCTCTTTGACCAAACCAGCAAGTCTTGAAGAGACGGTGCAAGAACTATTGAAAGCTTGAAAAAGCAAGACGTTTTGTCACATGTGTCCTTGTACTTTGCTCTGTTACGTTTATGTTTGTCTCCATTTTCCCTGTTTTAATACTTGTATCACCCCATTCTAATCTATTAATTAACACTCATGAAGAATACCATTTGTTTGCGTAGTTTTGTAGGCTAGCACAGGAAATTCTCGCCTCATCGCCGTGCCTCAACCGAATCCCCCTCTGGGAATCACGCCAAAAAAATTTAATTAACGAACGTTAAATCAACACTGGAAGGAACAAGAAAGAAGCTCCTAGCTCTCCTGCTCGATGGCGAAAAAGAATACAAAGACTCCTCCAAAGGAGCAAACTCCAGAATCCACGCTGAAAGTAAAACCTGGAAAGAAGAGTGGCAAAGAGGAACCAGTGAGTGTGCAGAAAGATAGACCTGCTGTCACCGCAAGGCCATCGAGTGGTAAGACTCCAATTAGTCTCTTACACGAGCACGCTCAAAGGCAAAAATGGGAAAAAGTCCAATACAATATGCACAAGGTGAAGAATGGAATGGTAGCCACTGGTGTCCTCGGCTGGACAGATCCCAAGACAAAAGAGGTCATCTCCGTGGAGGTTAAGAACAAACTACCTCCAAAGGAAACTCCAATTGAAGCTCGGTATTTCGCTGCTACTGTCGTATTGCACAGGGTCTGTTTCAACAAGAGTCTTCATATGGTTCTTCCCAGGGAGTTCAAGGATGTATGGTCTGAACTGGAAGTGGAAAGAAAATTGCTGTTGAAAGAGAACCCAAACAAACACGATCTGATCTATGCTAATGATCCATTTAAAGTTGTCTTGGAACAGAGGAAGTTGAACGAGTCAAAAGTGAAAGAGCAGCAAGTTAAACTGAACCATGAACTGAAGGAGAAGAAGACACCTGCTGTCTTGACATCTGTGAAGAAATCACATGTCCCTATACAAGCCAATGCACCAGTGAAAAAAAGACCATCTTCTTTACAACAAAAACCAGAAAGATTAATTAAATTCCCCAAAAAGATGTGGGACAGTGCACTATCCTTCAATTTCACCATCAATGAGAGAGAACTTATTCAAAAATCAATCAAGAATCACATTTCATGGAAACACTCAAAATCATCAGCTAATTCATCATCTCCTACTCAGCTATCAAAACAGACACTGGCGTCTCTGGGGTTCAGAGATGTGCATATTGAAGAAGCACTGAAGTACCAAGATCCCCTGTCTTTTCTTCTGTTCAACCTTCCTGATGATGATTTACCTCCATTCTTTATGGATGCACAATCTGCAGATGTTATAACTGTTGCTGATAAAAACGAAATCCTATTGAGGAAAGTTGCAGAGTTTGGTATTTCTAGAAACGAGGCACTGTATTATTTGAACAAAAATGATGTCAATCTGGTTGATACAATCATCGACCTAACCAGAGACTTTGCTAATTACGATGATGCTGATTTCACCAAGGATGTTGATGAGGCTTTATCAGCTGATATTTGGAAAGAAGAGATTGAGAGTCTTTCTGTCATTTACGAGAACAACGTGTTGACGGGTTTGAACGAGCAATCTATAATGATTAGATTCAATGAGTTTTTGAACATCACAGTTTATAAATCCAAGAACTATCCCTATGATCTTTTTGGATTCATCATCTCCACTATTGACCCCAACTTGAAATTGCCAAATTACATCAAGCTAAGACTCAACACGAGATTAGGAGTTTACATTAAGGAGAACCTACTTGGTGATAGTTACATCTATTCAATCGTTGACTGGTTACAGCAGAATAGCGAAGAAATCATCGAAAATCCAGGCCCGCTGCTTGAGGACTCCAAGATCGATGACAGTTTAGAGCAGTTGGAGATCACAGAAACTCAAGGTATCAAAGAGAGGAAATTTTTTAGATCCAACCCAGATATTGATACGATTAAACGGAGCCATCAAACAAGAACCATAACAGAGAAGTATGCGAAAATGCAAAAGGTAAGATCTAGTCTACCTGCTTGGGATGTGCAGGCTGATCTTATGAAAGTTGTGAATTCAAATTCCATTAGTTTGATCACCGGTGAGACTGGTTCTGGTAAATCTACTCAACTAGTTCAATTCATTCTGGATGATCTCTACTCAAAAGGTGATTACAAGACTCAAATTCTCTGTACCCAACCAAGAAGAATATCAGCTATCGGTCTCGCAGAAAGAGTTGCCGATGAACGTGCCGGTATCTGTGGTGATGAGGTTGGTTACATCATTAGAGGTGTGAACAAGTCTGATAAAAACACAAAAATCAAGTTTTTGACTACTGGTATTCTAGTTAAATTCATGCAAAGTGGTTCCGATTTCTTAAATAATACGATTTTAGTTATTGATGAAGTTCACGAAAGATCAATGGAAACCGATCTGATCATTATTATGATTAAGGAGTTATTGCAAACAAAAAACAGTCTGAAGATCATCTTGATGAGCGCCACTGTTGACGTCACGATTTTCAAGTCATATTTTAAAGGTTTGGAAACTGCTCATATAAAAGGAAGAACTTTTCCAATTGAGGATTACTATTTGGATGATGTGATTCAAAAGACAGATTTCAAGATTCAAATTGGTGATGAATGGATTCAACCAAAACCAGACTCCAGGTTTTTTCAAATGGGTTCCATCAATTATGACATGATATCATCACTGGTAAATAAGATCCACGATGATTTGAACAATTCTGGAAACAAAGGCTCAATCCTAATTTTTCTGCCCGGTGTTGCGGAGATCAACAAATGTATTCAAACACTAGAGAAGACATTCAGGTATCCATCAATTGTACTCCCATTACATTCAGCACTAAGTCCACAAGATCAATCGAAAGTATTTGAATCGTTTTCAGGGCGGAGAAAAATTGTCGCTTCCACTAACATTGCAGAAACATCTATTACAATTAATGATTGTGTGGCTACTATTGACTCTGGTCGTGTGAAGTCAATCACGTACAATAATGTTGATAACACTACGAAATTGGTTGAGTCTTTTGAGTCCAAGGCTGAGGCAAAACAGAGAAGGGGCCGTGCTGGTAGAGTCTCAAATGGTGTGTCGTACAAGCTATATACGAAAGAGACCTACGATTCAATGCTAGAATCGCCTATTCCTGAGATGAAGAGAATCAATTTGGATTCGCTGTATCTCGTTGTGAAATCTATGGGTATCAAGGACGTTATCGGTTTTCTGAACACTGCTATAGATCCACCACCTTTGACTTCTTTGATCAAGTCTGAAGAGATTTTGAGATGCTCTGGGTTCATAGATGATTATGATGATCTGACAGAACTTGGTAAATACGTTTCTCTATTGCCTATTATCGATCCAAAACACGGTAAGTTGATCATTTTCTCAATAATATTAGGATGTGTGGATATGGGTATCCTTGTTGCTTCCGTTCTTAGTGTTGGATCACCATTTCTGAAAGATTTCGAGTTGAGAGACAAAATCAAAGAGTTGTTATCAACAACTAAGGAACTTGGAGATTTGTTGTCCTCCGTTTTGGTGGTTCAAAAGTATTTTGCTCTTGAGTCACATAATGCCAAAAGAAAGTTTATGAATGACAACATGCTATCATACACGAAACTAAATGAAATAAAATCCTCAAGATCACAACTGTTGTCTATTATTGAAGATTTGGGTTTCATCCCGTTGAAGTATAAACAAGGTACCCCAGGTTTGAACAGAAATCATAATAATTGGTCAATTATGAGAGCCATCATGGCTGGATCATTCTATCCGCAAGTCGCAAGGTCACAATTCCCAGACCCCAAATTCTTGGCAACTGCGTCCGGTGCTGTTCAGGTCGATGCAGATGCAAAGATGATCAAATACTGGATAAGAAACGAACAATACATTACACAGCTGAACAAGTCTGAGAAGATTGAAACTGATGCTCGAGAACTTCCAGCCACGAGATCATTCATACATCCGTCGTCTATTTTGTTTGATACCAGTAATAAAGTGCTACAACAGAATGACCTGGATGATTTGAAAAGTGAGAGAGAGGATGGTCTGATGGAGTTTGAGAAATTACAGTCAAGAAATATTGATTTTGAACCAACGGTAAGAAAGGCTAAAAATCAAGCATTGAAAGCTAACTTCATCACTTACAATTCCTCGACTGTTACGAGCAAGCTATATTTGAGAGACGTTACCCCAACATCAACCCTATCAGTCTTGTTATTCGGCGGTCCATTATCCTATGATTTGAGCTCAATTTCATCAGCAAACGGTGGGGGTAAATCACCTGGTATTGTTCTTGACTCTTGGCTCCCAGTGAAGACATGGTGCAAGAATGCTGTTCTCATCAAAGAGTTGAGACAACTTGTTGACGGTGCTATACGAGATCAATTGGAGAATCCAAACTATTCAAATCAAGCACCGTTATCAAAAGGTACTAAAGAAATTCTGTATCTATTAGATCGTTTATTGAGCGTTTCGAATAGATAAATATTTATAGAATAGATTAATAGAATCTTGATCACACCTCATTGGATACGTCAGTTATTATTTAAATAGAAAGTTTGGTGCACTCTATATAAAAAAATAAACAGGCCTCTGTTACCTGGCCATTTTATTGTTTGGAAACCAAAAATAAATGATTTCGCCCAGGATCGAACTGGGGACGTTCTGCGTGTTAAGCAGATGCCATAACCAACTAGACCACGAAACCATTTTACAAATTTGAAAGATGACCGCTACTTCACAAGTGTCAGTCGTCCAGGGTAGGGTAACGTTATATTTTATCGTCTTTCAGACTCAATACGCAACACAGTGGCCCTGGTTTCATACTCGTCGATATCACCAATGCCTCCTCCTCCTCCTCCGCTTCCGAAAGGTCCTGTCCCAAAGCATGCAGTTAAGTCGAGGACAGAGCAGAATCCAGTAAAGCCGATATATAATAAAGTTAAACAGCAGAAGAAATCAAAGTCCTCAGAAGTCTACCCCAGTACACATGGCGTTGAATCTAATGCACACACTAATAGATACTCCCAGGAGGTGGAAGATGATGGGTGGGTACATTATTTTGATGAAAGAACTGAGAGGTTCTTCTTCTACAACACGAAAACAAAGATCAAACAATGGAAAAACCCTAGAGTACCCATCGATGATGAGAGCAACAAGAACTTACCTACTTATGACCCTCCTGCTCTTCCGCATGAAGATGAAACCAAATACGCCAAAGCTCTGAGATTGTTAAAGGATGACGTTGAATTCCAGAAGATGTCCACCTTTGACAAGTACAAGAAAGCTGAAGAGTTAAGGAAACAATTCGAAACTGAAGTTGATGGAATTTCGATAAATCTAACTGCAGAAGAAATCAAAAAACAGGTTGAACTTACTAATGCTTTCTCAGACAATGTTGACTTCAATGAATTTGGTTCCAAAAGTATATATGGGAAAGAGTTCAACAATACGGTCAGGACATTGAATAGCCCATCTGTCGCGAGCACACACAAAGTTACGAAGAAGCAGATCAAGTTCTATAGCGAGAGGAAAAAGGAGCAAAGAGAACGCAAGTTACAGAATTGGCTAACTAAGGATTGATATGTAAAGTCAATACAGGATTTAGCTTTATAAAGATCCCACAATCGTAGTAGTCGATTAGTCTCAGGCTCTCGCGATGAGGTCATGAATAAAAAAATCTTGAAAAATGTCTGAAAGAAAAAAAAAAAAAAAAGTATAGGTAGAGAGCATCGTAACGAAATTCGACCAGTACAAGATGGCCAAGCAAGAGTTGACCCAAGAGGAGTACGATATTATAATTGAAGATGCCCGTTATGGCGATCTCGAAACACTTCAGGAAATTTTTGGCGAGCTAAGCCCTAGTTATTTACTTGAAATCAAAGAGGAAGAGACTCTCAACACGGCGATTCACATGGCTGCTGCTAATGGCCATCTGGAAACCTTGAAATATCTGCTTGCACTACTGCCAAAAGAGAAGGCCCAAGAATTAATAAACTTGCAGAATAGTGAGGGAAACACATCCCTACATTGGGCCGCTTTGAATGGTCATTTAGAAGTCGTCAAATTGTTCTGTGATGAATACGATGCTGATGTCTTTATAAAAAACAAATTCAACCATGATCCTATATTTGAGGCTGAGAGTAATGGAAAAGAAGAAATTGAAACATATTTTCTTGAAAAATATGATGTTGAGCCACTCGAAGATGGCGATGGAGATGTTAATATTAAAGTCACAAATGATAAAGTTGAAGTCAACCCAGGCAATGAAATCGATGCTATTAGCGAAGAGCAAGTTGACAAGATCGAATCAAATGAAGATTTTCTACAAAACAGAACTGAGAATCTAACGATCTCGGAGCACTAAGAGGTAATGGGTCAATAACAGTATTTGATAGATATATATGTTTTTGAGACTCGTAGTGGACTTAATCTCTTTTAAGATCGTGGGTCTGAACTTTTTTGCTTTTCAGTCTCTTCAAGTCCGCAAGTAGTCTTCCCCCGTTTTTGTGACACCAAATAAAAGGAAACGTAAACAAAAGAAGAGCATCCACAAACACAAAAACAAAAAGAAGAGGAGGTAGGAACAAAAAGAGTAGCTTTAATCATGTGAGTGACTCCTTTTTCTCTCGATACTTTTCTGCAACAGATTGAAGAAACATCCAATCGAAATTGATCAAGATACCATGCCGTTCCTATCTGCTTTAGTGGCTCTCTTGTTCATCAATCACGCACATGGATTTATCCATCCAATTGCCATCCATGGGCGCTACTTCATCGATACAGTCACTAGAGAGCCATTCTTTCTTAAAGGTGTCGACTATCAGCCTGGTGGATCGTCTGCTGTCAGCGAATACCAAGATCCTCTATCAGACCCAGGTTCGTGTGCCCGTGACATTGTTTTGTTTCAAGACTTGGGTATCAACGTATGTTCATCTGTTACCAACTTCCGTAACTGTTCCATCTACTAACTCTCTGTCACAGACTATCAGAGTCTACTCCATCAATCCAGACTTGAACCATGATGTTTGTATGACTATGCTTGCCTCGGCGGGTATCTACCTCGTATTGGATGTTAACTCGCCATTGAGCGGACAGCATTTGAACAGATATGAGCCATGGACGACATACAATGAAGACTATCTTGAACATGTCTTTAAGGTTGTGGAACAGTTTGCAGCTTATAACAACACACTTGGCTTTTTTGCTGGTAATGAGATTGTCAATGATAAGAAGTCTGCAAGAAACTCGCCTGTATACATTAAGAAGTTGATATCTGATATTAAAAACTACATTAACCTCCAAAAACTAAGATTTGTCCCTGTTGGATATTCAGCAGCAGATGATTTGAACTACAGAATATCTTTGTCCAAGTATCTTGAGTGTTCGGAAGGATCAATCCATGATGCTGTTGATTTTTACGGTGTAAATACATATCAATGGTGTGGTGAGCAAACATTCTACACAAGTGGGTACGATGTCCTTGTCAGAGATTATGAAGACTACGTCCGTCCTGTGGTTTTCTCCGAATATGGTTGCAACCAAATTACACCAAGACTGTTTGAGGAAGTTGGAACCATATACTCAGACGATATGATCGGGGTGTTCAGCGGTGGTTTGGTCTACGAGTTTTCACAGGAGCCTAACAACTATGGATTAGTGGAAATTGATTCCAATGGGGATGTCAAATTGTTGCAAGATTTTGAAGCCATCAAGAATCAATACAGTGCTGTAGAACTTCCTACAGGTAGACAGATTTCTGAGTTGTATGAGAAAACAGGTAAAAAACAAAAGTTGGGAGCTCAAACTATACCTGAATGTGATATTGAATATGACAATATTGAGATCTCAGCTACTGTCGATGAGTCCATCGCCATAGATTTTTTCAAAACAGGTGTTGATGTAAAGAGGGGTAGATATGTTCCATTGAAAGAATCAGACTTGATCACATTATACAATATCACCAACTATGATGGATCCAAATTTGCAGGTGACAAATATGTGAAGATTACCCAATCAATCAACGGAGTTAGTGACTATGAAGCCTCCAGATTGAGAGCTATAGAAAATGAAGGTGAGTATTGCTTATAAACTTCTAAGTCGTTAATAAGTTTTAGGTATTAACATTGTTATTGAAGACTGTCAGGATGAAGATTATTAACTTTTTAACCCACAGGAACACAAAGTTTGAGCGGAAATTCCGCTCTTGCAATTATTGGCACCTTGCTATTGGTGGAAACATTAACGTTTTTGCTCTGAATTATAATGTTTTACATTGCTACTAAGTGTTGGTACTTCATGAATCATTATCGTGTCATTCTAATAAATAAGTTTTCCATTGTCATTATAAGTTAATATTTAACGTTTCTTGTGAACAGAACAGATCCATCGATGTCTTTCACACGGACAGAGTTTGTTCGAGAAAAGCATGGAGCAAGTAAACACTCCCAGTCTTGTTTGTTTCTAGGTTGATGTAATCTGTAGTTCTTCAACATAACAAACTCTATATGGGAGTAGCATATGAGTATATTCAGGAAATTAAAGAGGTTGTTGTTTACCAAGTTGTTATCTGGGTTCTCGGTATCTTGTGGGTCGACTGGGGTAGTATTGGTGAAAGACACATTGGTGAAGGTGATTTGTGAAATTTTCTTTGGTAGTCTCTCCATTATCTCTATGAACCTCGTGTAGTTAAGATAGAACTTTGGAACGAATTTGGAGTTGAAATATGCATAATTTGAATTATTATTGTTGATATTGATGGATGGTTCCTCAGATGAGTTGTATAAGCTGAAACATTTAGAGTTAAGATCGATTGAAAGGTTATCAAGGCTTGGGAAACAATGACTTAAAAGAATATCATAATGTGATTTTAAAGATTTTAGTTCCAAAATCTCGACTTCTTTAAAATACCGTTCCAAAGATCTCGATCCATTAGATGCTATAGAGCAAGAACTTAGACTGAGCTTTTTGATTGGAGACCATCGTGATGATGATAGCGCCAATTTTGAAGCTTCTTTGCTTATTAATAGACCATTTTCATTTGCCATAGTCAACAAATGATGCTTAGAAAGAGAACTTGAATCAATAATCATGTTAGATAACACCAATTCTTCTATGATACCAAATGACCATAGGAGATTTGGACGTAGTGCAATGTTCCAATCAGCTTGTGATGTAAGCTCTAGTCTCCTTATTGTGGGGTAAAAATTATGTTCATGTGCAAATTCTCGAAGTGATGATGTCCATTCTGGGAATTGGAAACCTGGTGATATTCCATCCAGTATGATCTTTTGTAGGTTTGGTAAATTGTTGACAATTTCCAGTAGAATTCCGACATAGGTCTCTGATCTCGGAGTTTGTAAGCTGGAGTATTCAAAACCTGCGATAGAAGTTGTCTCGACTTTTGTCGATTCCTTGATGAGTTGTTCAAATTTTATACTGCTTACGTATAGAGACAAAAGATTAGTCTTCTTGTTTCTGGTGATGGATTTTTGAAACCGTATGAGTTTGTCCTTGCTTCTGAGTGTGACGTTGTTGTAGAGAAAGAACTTGTTGATGATCTTTTGAAGATATTTGCAAGTCAAACATAGTCTAAGCCAGTCTTCAGTTGCCACATTCTGTAAGATCTTCCGTATGAGCTCTAAAGGGAGACCCAGGAGCGAAAATTCAGGATACCTGATCATGGATGGTGGTGGAGAAAGCTGCCGTTGTGAACTGGAAGAACCAAAATTGGTCTTCTTGAGCAAGCTCGTGAGTTTGTTCATATTATTAGTGAGGAGAGATCTGCACTGCTAGAAGCTGTCTACACAGTTCGATCACACAATTGTGGTTACGATCCATAGGAAAGGGTCCGAAAATTTTCTTCGCGGGCGGGCGATGAGATGCGGTAGGGGCCGCAAAAACGAGGTGCGCCGGTCTGTGCCAGCTGCGTCTCATTAGCGGCGTAATAGCTTTTGAACGGGAGTGATATATCTCTACTACACCCAAGAACGAATGAAAAAATTGTGTTGTAAAGCTTAGAAATTTGCGTGATCTTGTAAGGTAAGTCTGGCGTATCAATTGACTACTCCAGAGTTTATAGTTAGACATGGCACGTATAACTTCACTATCAAAATATATAAAGTCACCGTGAGATCGACGGTCCTTGAAGACTTAATCGCCATCTCATTCATTAATATATTGCTACCTAAATAAACATCTGTCATATAAAAAAATATAGTGTCATAAAGCAGTTTGACAAAAAGATAAGCATACTAAATCATCATTTTGAAGGGCCCTACTCGCAAGCACAGGCACCTTTAGCACACTTACAACTAGCACCACACTTGCAACTATCCGCGCAGGAACATTTTGAAACAACAGGTACAGGTACAGCTTGTGTCTTCTTACAAGCACAAGTGGAGCATTTGCATTCATTTGGAGCACATGAGCAGGCTTGGGATTTAACAGTTGAGCATTCACAGGCCATTTTAATATTGTAAGTTGATAAGTAAAATGATTAAGTATCGTGTGAACAATATAATAGGAGATCAGATGAGAAATTGATTAAAAAAAAAAGATCATCTTTGGTTTTTATAGTAGTCCGTAATCTATAAAAATCAGCAACAGCAAAAAAGTCGCATCTCACTTGGATCATCAGCGCCTCCCAAAACACAGCGAAAAAAACGCAACAACAACAACAGCTAAATCCTCGCAATTGAGTGGATTTCGACTAGAGAAATCCCTTTGAAACAATTCATCGTCATCCGTAACTTACAATGACAAGCTTGAATCATGGTTTCGGCGCAATCAAGAGCTGTTGTCTCAGAGATTCTTCAATATTTTTCTGACACAAAAACCACAAACTCACAACACAAATCACCTGGCGGCTAGCAAAGAGATCTCTCGATGTCACTTTCGATTGGAAACTAATGAACTGAAGAAGCTGTGCCCAATATGCCCAAAGAACCAAATGCTAATGGCCTCTCCTCAGCTCATTCTGCTCATTCTGCTGATTCCCATTTCCAATGTATTATTCACGAGCTTTCCAGAGATTCCACATACACCAATTTTAAAAGAACTTTGGTGAGAACTCCACAGATCCTCAAACAGAAGATAAACATTGGTCACCACATGCAAAACGATGAAGAATTTGATCAGTTATATCTCCAGTTTTTGAAGATTGCTGAATCATTAGAAACGTTGAAATCAGAATTGGTTCGGTATCACTCCCAAACCACCACTTTCCTCAATGATTCTGTTGTTTTAGCTGAAAAGTTCACTGAGGTGTTCAATCCAAATATAGACTCCACAGAATATTCCCAAAACGCCAGTCTAAGTGCTAGATTATGTGTTGAAGAAGGATATCAGAAGTTTACTAATAGTATGAAGTTGAAGAATAAACTCATTGAAGTTCAGTTTCAGATTGCTCCAACTTTAGTCTTGTTGATTGAGAATGTTACAGAACCGATCTCGAAGGTATTGGTTCATGTTAAACAGATAAAGTCAAGCCATAGAGACAGGAATTATGAGATCTTGGATATCAACAAGTACCTGAGCTCATTGGAAAACTTGAAGTCTAAAGCTGAAATTGCTCCCTACACTGCCAAACAATTACAGAATCGAGTGAGATATGAAAAGAATTTGGAAATGGCCAAAATGCGTTTCACAAAAATCAATGATACATTCAAGGGAGAGTTAACTTGTTTCAACATGTTGGTTCAAGAAATCTTACATCCATTATTTGTTGTTCTTTATTACATTCAGTTAACGATTCACTATTATCTTCTTTCAGTCAATGAAATTGATGAACCTATTTTTCAAATACAATCAAAAGATCAGTCCTTAACATCCGCTGCTCAATTTGAGGGAGTTGTTGAAAGGTTTATCAAATCACATGATAGGGTCAGAAAATCATTGGACAAGTTGAGTATCATCAAATCCAAAGAAGAGTTGAAGTTTGACAGAATGCAGTTAGAAAATTTGCAAGAAAGTGTTCAATCTTTGAATCTTCGTCCAAGATCTCAATCTGAGGTGGAATATTGTGTCGCAAAATATGATTACAATGCTTCACAAGTTGGTGATTTGAGTTTCAAAGTGGGTGATAAGATAAGAGTTATAGATCAACAGGAGAGTAAGGGTTGGTGGAAAGGAGAGCTTCGAGGTCTGATTGGCGTATTTCCTCGAAATTACATGGATTATCATGCAGTTTAACAGTCACACGTACAAGCTGTAATAAAAATATGACACAGAATAAGTTAAAGTCAATATACAGGAAATTTTCTTTTTTCCTCCTCAAGCAAATGGATCTTCTTGTGTAGCCTCTAAAGCAGAACCACTATATTCCAACTCATTAAAAGAAATGAAATGGTCTGGACGGTGAATCTCATTGTAGAAATCATAAGGAATGTCAATTTTCAAGTCATAGTTCAAATCTTTACTAAATCTGTTACCCATAAAAGCATAGTTCCAAATATCGGTTGTAGGAACCAAAAAATTACCTAAGATTTTGGAAACAACAATCAACTGACCTTCAACACTAAAACTTTCACTGTAACCCTTTGGAGCGTAATCAAGATTCTTGTTGTTTTTTCCCCATTCATAACCTTCCTTAGACATACTGAAAGCATGTAGAGATACTGATCCCGTAGTGAAAGCAAGAACGAAATCCATCAAAGTTTCATCATAATTTCCAAAAAGTTGAGATTGAGTTGTAACATCAATCGCACTCATCACAGGAGAGTCTGTTGATTGGGTATGTATCCAACCTAACAATTTCAAACCTTCCAGATATTCACTTTCTCTCAATTCAGCCAAGGAAACAGAGTTGAATGAACCAGATTGAGGTGGAATCACGATGGTTTTGATTTCGATAACACTGGAACGAGAAGCTGATGGTGAACCAAATACATAACCGGCAATTTGGGTACGAGTATCAGAAATTTGTACGAATTTCTTCAACACGTTCAGTGGCATGACATAGGTTGTTCTTTCATCAATCAATTCACTTGAAGCAATGTGAATGTTCCGCGACCGCATATTCAACATCGAAGCTGAGATGGCCAATTTTCTCCATTCGGTCTTTGAAGTGAAACTCTTTTGTTCATAGTTGGAGGACACATGAGCAACAATCTCTTCACCTTGAGCATTGATCGTGGTAACTTTTGTTCCAACTTGAAGACCAGGGTCATCGCTATTTGATTTCTCAATTTCAGCAATTTCTTGTCTTTGAGCTGATGGAGCCTTGATATCTTGACCAAGAATCAAGTCTTTGATTTCGTTTTGAGTCAAAGAAGAAACATTGATTTGATGTTCAGTTGCGTATTTTTGCAGTATCAAATCTCTCAATTGAACTTCAACACCAGCCCATTGATCAGGAGTTAGTGATGGCCATAGGTGATGTTCTTCAGTGATAGCACCACCAGCATATAATATCAATTTTGTACGTTCTTCTGACATATCAAGTGCACGTAGCAGCAAGATCAAACGCGAAAAGGCAGTTTGAGAAGAAACATCTTGCAACCAAGCGTCATAGATATTGAACATGGCCATTTGCGGTTTGCTAGCAGTCATCACCAGTTTTTGAATTTTTTCAATCTTAATAGCAGACTTGAATGGCAAACGAAGTTCAGCAGGACGTAAAGCGATGTTTGGGAAATCAAGCATTTGAACCTCAAGTGGATCAAGTAACCCTCTTCTAGTCATGATCAACTGGTTTGGTTGTTCTTCTTTTGGTAAGGAACGCACAAGAGCAGCAACATCAACAGCTGTGGTCCATTTGGCCAATTGTGACAAACGTGACTGACCTCTCCATGCTGAGGTATGGATGACTCTCAAGAACAATTGACCAGTCTTTGGGTTCAGAATGAAGATACAGCCGTTAATTGGCTTTGAAGTCAAATTACCTTCGGAAGTTCTGTGAAGAGTGACACGGTAAACATTAGTGTCATCAATGAAAAAAGTTGTATCCCTGTTGAAAATATCTGTGTAATTCGAAGAGTTCAAAAATGCTTGTTGTGGTTGGGATTGAAACAACTGTAAACCCTTTCTGATTCTTTCACGCAGCACATTCAACGAAGGATTTAACTTCATGATAGTCTTCATACTTTCTTGGAAAACTCTCTTGGAGCCAGGGAACCAAGTACCATAAGCATCATACATGTTATATGCCAAATCAATACCAACAATAACACCAGTTGGTGATGGGTACAAATCGTCATTGGTGTAGTCCAAGAACTTTGCACGGACATAACGTGAAATATCATGAGAATCATAATCACCATAACGTAGTTGAATATCAACCCAAAATTTATCACTTTTCGTAATTCCCACATCATCGTGTGTATCATTCAATAAAGATGGTGCACTGAACGGCCATTTGTAGTTACCTGTCAACACGATATCTGCAGTGGAAGAATTCATTTTATAAGACTTACGAGGGTGAATTGCCTGCTTCTCAACACTCTCAATGTGGAGATTTTCTATCTGTTTGTCAAGCACCTGACACAGATCAAGGACGATACTTTCATGAATCTTTTGCCACAAGTGAGCACGGAACAGTTGAATCAATGAGATCTTTAGTGTTGGAATTTTACCATGGAGAAATATACCAGTCAAATCCAATTGAACCAAGAAACCAACATAAACATTGGCACGGTTAATTGTTGGCGACCACCATAATGTAAAACGACGATTTGGGATTTGACTCAAACCAGATCGTTGAGCATTAGTCAACTTCTTGAACTTCAATGAATCTTCAAAACCAGACCCTTTCTCCCAAAACAAACCTTCCCATGAATCAAATCCTGTAGCCTTGAACAAAGTGTGCTCCAATATAGTCTCAATACCACCAAGTGCTTGAATAACATCTGTACGGTACGCATTCAAATTCCACAACTTACCATCATGATGTGATGAAGTCCACCAGAAAGTGTTATAACGTGCCAAAGAAAACTGCTTGAACTCTCGACGAATACGATGACCTTTATCATAAGCCAAAGTCTGACGATCTTTTTGAAACAAGGTACTGATTCTTGGAACACCTCTATCCCATGATCCTTCCAATTCCTCGAATGCCAAACGACGATTCTGTTGTATAGCTTCTTGACGTTTGATAGCATAATCAGCCCAAACTCTTTGAGAATCCAAGAATTCGTTCTCCCATGAGGTGATGTACCGGAAAATAGTTGGGATCATTTTCTCCTCTGCCATGGTCATACCAGAACGAAAGTGTGTAATACCTGTATCAGTCTGCTCAAAACGGCTTAAATCAGAAGCAGGGATCAAAATATGAGATGCACTCAACATACCCAGACCACCAAGTTCTTTTGGAGTATAAAACACTGCAGGTGGGAAACGAGTGGGCATTTTGGAGTTCAAACCAGCTTTAACACGATTCTGAATTTTAGTCTCGCATTTCACGAGAACATCAAGCAATGACTCTGTAGAAACGGCAGCCTCTCTGTAATAAGTGAACAATGACAACAATGCAGTATTCCATTTACCGGCAATCTTAGTGAACGTAGTTGAACCAGATGACATCAAGATCTGACGGATACGATTGTGAAATTTTTCAACATCTTCTTCAGTGACTTGAAGGAAAGCTTTGGCAGTACGTTGTTTTGTGTTCACATCCACCAAGTCCCAAACACCTTCGGAAGAAGAAGTCACTTCATCCATTCTTATCTTTGGAAGAATTCTCACTTCAAACCCACACATTGTGAACAGCAAATTTGGGTTGTCTTTGCTATACACAGATGACAAAGTGTCATCCCATTGGATCGATGCCAAAGATCTTGGAACACGACCTTGAATCTCCCAGAATACAGCTCTTCCAAGGTTCACATCATGGCGCATCAATCTCATCCGACTATCCTTAGGCCAGCAACGACGGTTATTGTAACCAATAATGTTTTCAAAGTTTGGATCTGGATTTTCCGAGAGGAATGCTTGGATCAGATCTTGAGATTCCTCTTCATCAAACCTGAAGAATATGTGAATCTTATCAATGTAACGTGAGTATAGTCTGATTGGACTAGACAGCTCTTGTTCTTGTGACTTGAACTGTAGGAACTCATTTGGTGAATTAGAAGGACCAGCAAGCTCATTCGCTCTACCCAAACCAAGAATCAACAAATCTAACACCAAACCATAATACTGAAAGACAAATGATGAGAACTGGAGACCTCTGATCAAACCATACTTGTTCACATGGCTGATATCCTTGAATGACAAACTAACATTATTCTTAGCAGTGATGTAGTCAGCAATGTTGGGGTCCATAATAAGTCTCAATAAACGATTCAACAAAGTGAAGTCAATTTTTTCAGAAATTTTGCTTAAAGATGTTTGCAACATGACATTGCACTGTCCTTCAGATGTATCCCAAACGTTGTTCAGGTTATTTACACCCTGACACCACTTGTAAACCAATAGCGGCGGTATCTCAGAGTCACTTGGTTTCACCCAATTTGGGAAAAGACCTCTCTTATCACCCTCATACCATAAATACTGGTCAAGATACGCATCTGTTATCTTCTCCAAAGGATCAACGGAATACACAGGGGTCAACTGATGATACTGGTCCAACATCTCAAGATCAACATCTTTAAACACTCTTTGGGTTAACAAAAACTTCTTCACTCTAGCAAGAGCTTCAGTTGGGTTGTCATAAGCTTGCTCTATCAATGCAAGCTCAGATTTCTGGGAAGCGTTCAACCGACCTTTGGCATTATATGATTCCTTCAAATTTTCCAAAGCCAAAACTAATAACTTCTGATCATGTTTGTAACTCAATGGAGGGAATGGAATTGGGGCAAAATTTCGACTCTCAAACCAATGAACAACTGTCTTGAAAATCGTGGTAGCTTCTGTTGGGGAAATTGAAGGACCATCTTTCTCAATGTTCTGTTGACGTTCTTGTTCATTCTTCATCCACAATCTTGTCAATCTTCCCAGGTTCTTTCTAGCAACAGTCTTCTCAACTGAAGCACCACGTTGGATTCTCTCTCTATTTTGGTGAGCAGCGGATGTCCAACGGTCAGCTTTAGCTTTCACATAACGCTCAATGATGTTCACAATAGGCTCTGGAAGACCAGGAACATTCCAAGGAACATTCGCTTTCCAGCATCTCCAAGCTTCGGTCAAATGTTGTAAAATTGTTTTTGCTTTGTTCTGTTTGATACCTTCTGGGATCATATCAAGAATATCATTCATAACAGAAGCTCTCAATTCAAGATCATAATATGCATCTGTTCTCTGTTTCGTAACGGTTTTTGCAACTTCATTGGAACGACCTTCAAATTGACGTGAAAGCAAATTACCCAACCATCTCTCTAGCAAAGGAATGATGCCTCTCATAAAGAAGATCCATACCCTCCAAGCAGGTTGCCAGAATCCACAACCAGGTCCTTTACCAATGATGTTATTGAACTTGTAGTATACAACGTGCTTCAAATCCTTGCAAGCTCTGATTTGATGCATCACCTTATACTTGTAACGGTATATACCAGTAAGCTGGCCAAGATGATTCAAGATGTAATAGATACCGTCTGCCAATTGAAAAGCATCAACATTTCCAAGTCGAAACTGTACCTGTGCATCAACCAAGAGCTTTATGACCTTCAAGATTTCTCTCATTAAATGGAATGCATTACCAAATCTAGACTTCTTTCTTTCTTTAGTGGTCAATGTTTTTGTTGGCTTCAAATTAAAATTATAGTCCAAATGGAGATAAGTCAACCCCTTTCTGTGAATTAACAAATTTAGCATATTGAAACCTTGTCGGCAAACTTGTAAACCAGCTTCAACCCAATCGATGGTTGTCGTTTGGAAAAACTTCGTGTTCTTCAAGCTGTTTAAAAGCTTTACTTTTTTGAGGTTTGCTGGTGGTTGTTTGTGAAGCTCATTCAAAACATGTGATTTCAATAGCTTCTGGTATGAGACTCTAGTTTTGACTGGGAACTCTCTGGAAGGCCTCTGTGTATACCAATCTTTGATCAAAGCCACATCTTGAGCTCTCACCATTCTACCTGAACGACGATTGAACGGGTATGGTGCCCACCAAAGTTCCAACGCATTCAAAGTGTTCTCTGGATCAACCTCTTCATCTTCCAGGAAGGCTTTTACATTCGAGGGTAATTGGAAACTGTCAATATCTTCACCGTCCTCATCAAAAAGCAAAATGTCGGTATCACTGGTTTTATTATCCAATGATCTGGACGTGATCGGATTGAACTCAGGGTCAAATGAAAAAGGTGGCAAGTCTGGATCATCGCTCTTGATATAACAGTTGATAGGATCAGAAAACCAAGGGGACTCGACTGATCTTGGCAAAGAGTTATACAGATGTGGAAAAGCCACTTTGTATTCAGTTCTTATTGGAATTCTGAATATTATTCTATCAATGGAATTGAACTCGTTGAAATCCTCCTCTTCAGCATCTTTGTATAATGGCTCAAACTTTGGACCACCAGGGAGGGCATTGTTCAATGCTTTTGCAGTGAAAAAAGATTTTTTATCAAATAAATAGTAATAGTTTTTGTTCACAATCTCGGATAACAATGGTGTGCTCAATCTGTACAAATTCGACAAAACTTCAAGAGGTAAGTTCCACTTTCTGTAAGATTCTCCATTGACGAAATCGAGCTCATCAATCAAAGGTTTAGAATCATAGAGCCATTCTATGACCTGCTCATCATCAACCTCATCAAGCTCGAGTTGAATAGGCTCCAATGGAGAAATATCTTGAAGATTCTCAGCCCAACTCAAAGGTGGTTCTTCATCATCAAAAGGAGGAAATCTCATTCTTTTAAAATGACGACGATCTCTCTTTTCTCTTCTCATCATTATCCACATTGTAGCCCATTGGGCTCTGTAAACAGGTTCGATAACTCTGGGAAGCTCATTGACAAAAGTGATTGCACCGGTGATATGATACAAAACTTTGACATCTTTGGTTTGTTCCCAAGGTTGTGGCATATTTTCAAGTAATTTCAACACAGCATGTGGCATGTACTTCAAGGATCCCAAATATGCTCTTTTGTCTTGTGAAAACTTTCTGGATGCCATATCACCATGATCATGGATGATCTTACGAAGATGTTCAGGTGGCATATCAACTTTTTGAGAATGAACGTAAGTTCCAACTTTAGCTCGAACTGTGGAGTAACGGGTCTTTTGTGACTGAAGCCATTTCTGTTTGCGTATGTCTAGTTCTCTCTTGTTCGACTTAGATACTGTAGGTGGAGGTGGAGGTGGTGGAAATGCCTTGGATATTGAAGATGCTGATGAAGGTGGAGGTGGAGGTGGAGGTGGAGGTGGAGGTGCAACTCCATTGGTCGAACGGTTTGATGTAGATCCAGAAGATCGTGGAGGAGGCGGTGGAGGGGGTGGAGGAGCACTCCATCCTGGGGGTGGTGGTATGTTACTCATGATGGTCAGACTGAGTATCTGCGCTTTTCTATCGCCACTGCAACTTCTGATTGTAATATATGAAAAATTTCTAACGCCGTAAGTGGTTGGAAGTTTTTGTTTGAATTTGAAGCCAGAGCTATTGAATAGAAATCAAAAAGGCCAAGGAGCTGAATGTGGTATTAATTGATCGAAACAAGCGTTTCGTATTAGGAATGTGATGTATAAAATGAAAGTAAACTATATCATTGTTTGTTTATATTAGATTTCCTACAAAAAAAAAAAAAAAAAAATGGAAAGGAAAAAAAATCCGAAAACATGAACATCCGTACATCACGGCTGCAGAATCTACGACATAGAGATCCCATAGAATTTTGCAGATGAAAAGGACATTATTATTTTGGTTCTCAGTTCGCATTCAAACGATTTCGAGCTTCTCTTGCAATTGATCTAGCTTCTTCAATCTCTTGACTGGTACCATGATTGAGATCAGTTGAATACTGATATGCAAGACTCCAATTTTTTTGTTCCAGTTCAAATTTCGCCAACCATAATCTTGCTTTACACGTCTCATCATTTTTCACTCCTTCATTAACTTCCTCAGTGTAACACAATTTCATGAATGTATAAACTTTTTCATATTCCAATAGTTTCTCATGCAACAATGCTAATTTGTAGTAAATGGACACATCCGATATCTCATTGAGTTGTAAAGCTTTTTGATAACACTTTACAGCATCTTTCACTTTACCTAATTTTTCATAACAATGACCTAAAGCGATCCATATTCTCTTATCCAATGGTTTCAAAGAGCAAGCTTTTTGATAGTAGTATAACGAATACAAATGCATCTCCAATACCTCATATGCTTGCCCCAAACCATACCAAGCTTTAAAATCCTTGTTGTTCGTATCTACTGCTCTTCTGTATGATTCGATAGCAGCGTGTGAATTTTTGAGTTCAACAAACTCATGCCCCATCAAGGTCCATGCAGAGAGACAATTTCTGTTCAATGTGAGTGCTCTTCTATAGTACATAATAGCTTTCTCGTGCTCAAATTTCAAGGAATAATAGTTTGCAATGATGCAACAGGTTTCAGGTCGGAACCTATCGATGGAACAAGCTAATTGAGCCAAGTATGCCAGTTTTGCTTTTTTCTCCATGACGTATAGAATGTTAGAGTATATATCCATATCATCAAGTCTTAAAGGGTCATCAGCTAAAATCCCATCAAAAATTTTCTCAGAGTCTTGGTATTCAAGAGCATGATATGATATTAATGCCTTCTGAGTTTTCAAGAAAGAAAAATTTGGGAAAACTTTGAGTAAGTAGTCTAATTCATTATACAGTTCTTCATTTTGTTGGAAAAATTCTTGATTTAAGACAACTTTGAAGATTTTGAACATTATAATCTCTGGTGTTTTGAAATTCTTTTGAAAATGATCATCTAATGATTTGATAATTGTTGTTGAAAGATTGAGAGTTTGAATCGAATTTATAAGTTCTAACCATGCACTCCAATTGAATGGATAAAGTTTTACAGAATTGATAAAAGCTTCTTGTGCTTTATTTATGGATTTTTGTTTCAATAGCACAATACCATATAAATAGTAAAGGAATGGATCTTGAACATCTTTTTTTATGATGAGTGCTTCCAATTCCTCCAGTATGAGTGGAGAACAGGCATTTGATTGGTTTCGATCATCATTAGCACCCAATACACCTTGACTTTCTTCTTCTTTTTTCTTTTGGCCGTTAAGAAACAGTGAGTATAGTTTGATGAATACTGATGGGATAGAATTTGAATTTGAATTCGTTAGGATATTAGAACATCTTTGAAATTCCTTCATTTGAAATAACGTGTTTGCCAAAAGAATTCTATCGTTCTCTTTTGTTTTAATCTTTTGGAAACCATAGTTTGATGAGATTGAATCGTCTATGTCTTCTTCCTGATCTGATTCATCATCGTCATCATCTTCATATAATCCATTCAACGCCTCGGCTGACCATTTTGCCGCATTGTTCAAATTCAGAACTGTGAGTAACTGGACCGATTGTCGAAGCTCTGCGGCAAGCTGGAGTCTGTCGGAATCTTTCAACACAGCAGACATCACTATGGCGGCTAATTGATAAAATGTTGAAGTCATTAAGCTTCTATTTGTTTTGATTTCAAAACAAAACTAGTCACGTGTAACACGACTGGTCGATCACGGCGTGGCTCATAACCTATTACTAGGTCTCGGCCGATAGTTATTGGTTTTTTTTTTGGTTTTTTCGTAGTTAAAAAAAAACAAACCCCAACTAAAACTTAAAAGAACAAAGAACCGAGCTATTCAAGAACATTGAACGCTCTTTCCTTTGATTTTTTTGAAACAGAGACTTTTTTTGATTTTATTCATGTCAAGCATCACACCAATATCCCAAGACTCTCCTATAATCATTGGCGGCAGTCTTCCTGTCAGTGTTGGTGAAAGCGTGGAATCAAACGAACCTTTGACCATTGAATCAAGAGATACGAGGTATACAGATCTTTTAAGGGATGAATTGGAAAGTTTGGACACACATTTTGAAGAAACTCTTGGTGCTATAACGTTACTTCATGAACTATACACGATCGATCCTATTGAAAATGAAGATCGTTTTGTTGAAATTATAAATGAATTGGATGAAACAAGTACAGATTTTCAAAGTACACCTTTGGCAGGGTCTAGGGCATTTCAACTGGAGACACAATTTCAACAGTTTTATCTAAATAAACTTGAGGAGTTGAAACAAACAACGGGGAGAAGTTTCATTGAGTATAGTAAAAGATTTCAACACATGTATGAAGAGATGACAAAGAATGAAGAATTTAGAGCTTTAAAAAAATCGATGGTTGGTATAAAACCAATTGAATTAGAAGATGGTGAAGCACTTGATTTGAAACTATCTAAAGATGAGATGTTAAAAGTTTTAAATCTTGAAAAAAAAAAAAGAGGTACACTTTCTTTTGTTAATGATAATTTATACGTTCCAGAGATTAAAGCTCTAGATAGAAATTATGAAAAATGGGGGATCACCGATAGTGATTTGAAAAGATTTCTTAATGATGATATGGAAAGAATGTATAAAAAAATTCAAACTGTTAAAAAATCTGAAAAATTGGATATAGTTAATATAATTTAAATTTAAAGAGTTTTTTTGATAATTAGAATATAGAAATTGGCCTCTTCCTCTTCATCTTCCTCTTCCTCTTCTTCTTTCTCACTCACACACACTTTGTCTAGCTAATCTGATCTTTATTCAGTTGTTCATTGTGTCCATGTACTTTTTAATTTTTGGCATCAATGATTTGTGGAACTTTAGCTTCATTTGTTGTGGATGTTGTATCTGGACCATTTAATATATAATGGATAACTTCAGATGAACTATCACCAGCTTTTAATCTATAGTTTGCTATTCTTGCCAATTGATATCCAGCAGTTAAAGAAAGAAAAAAATTAACAGATGCTAATAGATAATTTTTTGGTATAATAACAAATGACCATCTTGTCCAAATTGTACCTGTTGCCAATAATGATAAACTTTGAGTACCAGAGACTTTTTCAACAGGTCTTTTAATATCATTTATACCTGCAACGACTAAACCCCACTAAAATGATAGAATTGAAGTTAGTAATCTGTATTATTTTTATCTTGTATAATTAAATAAACATACTTTAAGAACAGGTGCCTTATTTTGCAATTGTTAGTACATGTGGTCATTTTGTAGTAAGGAAAACAGGAAAAAATAAAAGAAAGTCTGAAAAAAGAGTTTCAATGTATATAATACATACCCAAAAATGAACAGTTCTTGGACCAGTTTCAGAATTTAAAAAAGCTCTAAAAGCAGAAGCAGACATGATTTTGTATATATATGATCTGATGTTTTATATATCCTATTTTAGAAAAAAAAAAAAAAACAAAAAGGATTCCAACTATAAACTGATGTTAGTTTGTTTTTTTTTGCTTAATTATCAAAATCCATTCACCACATTATTTCAATTCCCCACCTAAATTCCAAAAAAAACCAGAATTAAAAAAAATAAAAAAAATGTGGGGTCAACTGTCATCAGACGGTTGTTTTTTTTTTTTTTTTTTTTTTTTTTTTTTTTTTTTTTTTTTTTCTTTCCTCTTGAGCCGAATATGAAAAAATTGCCACTGCACTTTTGGTGGGGTTAGGGGGGTAGATGTGATGTTCTGATGGTTCTGTAATTGAAAAAAAAAAACTTTCCGAATTCGGAAGCGGTGAGCGAACTCCTTTTTTTTCCTCTTTTTTCTCTTTTTTCTCCTATTTAAAAAATTATTTCGCGAATCTCTTCTTCTCGAAAATTGAGAAACTCACTTTTTTGTTTTTTGTTTTGTTTTGTAATATATATTCAAGTGTTGACAAAATTGAATCAGTTAAACTTTGGATTTATAAAGAGAATTAATAATTCAAAAAGATTTTAAAAGATTCCTAATTGTTAGCTCTGTGTTGGTGTGATTTTTTTTTTTTTTTTCCTATTAAATTTAAAACTTTAACCTGCTTTTGAATTTGAATTTGAATTTGTTGATCTTGTTCTCTCATTAAAAATGTCATCAAAAGTTACACTGGCCGATATTGTCAACACAACTTCGTTTGTTGTTGACAAATATTTATTACTATTAGGATCATACATTGAGAAAGTTCCTGGTGGACCAATTATTGTTAGATACATTCGTTCTTCTCATAAAGATGATCCAATAAGAACAATTTTAGAAATCATGCTTGTAATCTTTGCAGTTAACTATTTTACAACTTCAAGGTATGAAGTTAAAAAAAAAGGTTTTGTCAAATTAAGTGATCGTGATGTTGATGATTTAATTGATGAATGGGAACCTGAACCATTGGCACCTATTGTTTTAAAAGAAGAAGAATGGAAATTAGAAAATGTTTCCGTTATTCAAGGTGCTATTGCAGAACATGTCACAATTAAAAATTTAACAAACGTTGTTAATTTAGGTTCTTTAAATTTTTTAAACTTTGGAGTTCATCCAAGGGTTAAATCTGAAACAAGTAAGATTGTTTCACAAAATGGTGTTGGAGCTTGTGGACCACCAAATTTTTATGGTAATCAAGATATTCATATTAAATTGGAAGAAGATTTGAAAAGATTTTTTGGAGCTGAAGGTGCAGTTCTTTATGGACAAGATTTCAACACTGCTGGATCTGTATTACCATCTTTTTTAAAAAGAGGAGATTTTATCATTGCAGATTCTTCAATCAACGTTGGTATTCAAAAAGCTTTATTATTATCAAGAGCTACGATTTTTTGGTATAATCATAACGATCTTGATCATCTTGAAGAAGTTTTAATCGAATTAAAATCAAAATTTTTTAAAAATGATAAACCAATATCAAGAAAATTTATAGTTAGTGAAGGTTTATTTGCAAATACTGGAGATTTTCCAAATTTACCAAAATTGATTGAATTGAAGAAAAAATTTAAATTTAGACTATTTCTTGATGAATCTCTATCATTAGGAGTTTTAGGTAAAACAGGTCGTGGATTGACTGAACATTTTGGTATTGATCGTTCAGAAGTTGACGTTACAATTGGATCAATGGCTAATGCATTCTGTTCATCTGGTGGTTTTTGTATTGGTGATAAGACAATGTCATATCATCAAAGAATTGGAAGTTTAGCTTATTGTTTCAGTGCATCATTACCTGCTTACGTTGCAAGAGCCACATCAACTGGGATTCAACTGATTGAAGAGAGTATTGATGATGATGGAAATTCCAAGATTATCTCTAAATTACACAAGAAGAGTGGCATACTGTACGATTTATTTACAAAAAATACCAAGTTGAGTTCTATCGTTAAGATTACATCTGCAAAAGAATCACCGTTGATTCATATTGAAATTTCACAAGATCAAAGAAATAAATTTGGTTTACCTTCAAGATATACTGGATCTGGGTCAGAAATTGAATCAAGAAATAAAAAAGGTATAAGTGATAAATTTATTGAAAGTTTAAACCATGAAGAGAGATTATTACAAAAAATTATCAATGATAGTTTGAACAATGGTGTTTTAATTTCAAAATCAACGTTATCAATTGCTCAAGAGACATTACCAGTATTACCTCATTTGAAGATTGGTGTCAATGTTGATTTAAGCGATAAAGAGTTGAAAGAAAGTTTTAAAGTGATTAGAGATTCCATTGTTGCCAATGTTGATGGGTTGAGTCGTGAAGAGTTTATTTCTTTAAAAATTTGAGTACACGATGATGATGATTATGATGATTATGATGATGATGATGATGATAAAAAAAAAAAGAAAAGATTTCGTGTACGTAGGGACGTAGCATTCCGCATAGAGATTGAAAATGATCGACACGACACATGCACGAATCGATTATACGTGTATCGCAGATGGCGTGAGATGAGATCATCTGTCGAAACCCACAAGAGAAGAATAATCTGATGAAGCTTCCCTCCTCCCTCACACCCTTCTCCCCCTTCCTCCTTCACACCCTTCTCCCCCTTTCCCCCAGTTAGTGCCTACAGTATTAGACAGTATTAGACAGTAAATAGTTAGACAGATAGTAAAAGAAGAATTGAAATAAGCCCTGTTCACGAAAATCGCGAGAAGCAATTTTTTTTTTTTTTTCTTTGCGAAAGGAACATTAAAAATAGAAATTTTTTTTGTTTATTTGATCTCTGTAACACGAAAAACAACAACCCATTAAGAAAACACCAAAAAGGAAAAGATACAAACAAACCCTTTGTTTCTTTTTTTAACCTGATTATTTTACTTCGTTATTCTCAAAGTCCAAGTTTTTCCCCCAGTCCTTTCTTTTTCTCAGGTCTTTCCCCACTCGTTGCATATTTTTTTTTAAAGTGTTAAAAAGAGATCTTTACTATACCCGTCAATAGAAACTCTTTTTGTTCTCTATTCAATATCTTTCTATTCTTTTTACTCTATTCTTTTCATTCCCATAAAGAGTTTCTAGCACCATGGGTATTTTCAGAAAATCTTCAAATGCATCACAGCATTCAAATGGATCTGGTGGTAAAATCAACATCACCAAGGATGACATGAAAAATTATAAACTTCATAGTGGACAAGTTCATGATCCAATTTTGGCTGCAGTTAATGAGGCTCAACCTTTTGAACAGAATCTTGATGCTGATACTTCAAGACAGTCCTATACTCAAATGGCTAATCAAACAGGAATGTTTGATGTGTTTGGTAAACCTATCAGTAGACCAGATATTTCAAATCCAACAAGATCAAGAGATGAGAGACCTTTGGATACGATTAGAAGTTTTGAATATTCAATCACTGGTGATCCTTCTTTTAGAGATCGTCTTGAAACCGATTCACTTGGTTTTAGAGTTCGTGATGATTTCCCACGTTTTACCAATGGTAATCCTTATGGAAACAACAGTGGTAATGGTGTACAACAACAACAACAACAACCTGTTCATAGTTTCAATGGAGATCAACAAGCTTTTGAACAAGGAGTTTATGAAGCTCCTGTTAGAAACACCGATGAAAAGAAAAAAAAAAAGAGAGGTTTTTTCGGTAAGAAGAAGTAAGCTTTAACCTGAACAATTACATCAGATTTGTTTTATTATTTTTTGAATTCTTTTAGTTCGTTTTATGATTTTGTTGAAATATATATATATATGTTATTATTGTTTTTACGTGTATATATCTGTAACAGCCTTTGTGTTTTCTTTTTTTTGTTTACGATGTATATATAGCTATTAACTATAATACGTGTTTGATGGGGAAAGAAAAAAAAAAAAAAAAATACACCAAATGTTGTTGTTGTTGTTGTTGTTGTTATGAATTTTGTAATTTAAAAAATATGACTGGTCTCAGTGCAAAACAGAGGAAGTTTCTAGATAAACTTCAATCAGAGTTTCATATAGATCAAACCACTGAACAACTCATCAAAGAGGATTTTTTAGATTCATTTCATCATGCAACTGAGAACAAATCTTCAATTTCAATGCTTTCAACGAAATTTATCATTCCTGAGACAATATTGAAACCAATTGTAGAGAAAAAAGAACACGATGTTGAACCTGATCATAGAGATCTTATAGTTTGTGTTGATGTTGGTGGATCCACGGTGAGAAGTGCATTGATGGTTATCACTTCAACAAAGATGGGATTGATAACAGGTTTAAAGTTGATAAGTGAGATTCATGAACGTGTTTTGAAAGATGGTGATGAGAAACATCTAAATGATAAATTTTTCAACGATTTAGCGAAAGAATCTTTGTTGAAAATATCAAATTCAATCAATCATCATAATCATCATAAAGATGAACTGTTGGAATTAATGACAAGTTTATTTAAAGTTGGTATAACTTGGTCTTTTCCTTTAGATTTTGAAAATAGGATTGTTAATCTTGGTAAAGGATTCACACTTGTTGATCATATACAAAAGAGACCATTACATCAAACATTTGAACAAAGTTTCCGTTTATTATCAACAAACCCAAATGTCAACTGTGTTGTCAACGATTCTATCTCATTATATCTGACTGGATTGGTTCAACAACATGATCGAACTCCAATTGATTCTTCACAAAATGTAACGAGATTCTCTATTTGTGATTTGAACAATCAATCAGATATCTCTTTAATCGTTGGAACAGGTGTTAATTGTTGTGTTAAGAACTCTTCAAATGAACTGATAAACACTGAATTAGGTTTTTTTGGTAAGTTGTTCAACGTTACAAAATATGATTTGGAAATTTCTCAAAATTGGTTTAAATTGGATCAAAGACCATATATGGTTCAAAATGATACTGTTAACCTTTTCCAACCTCTTGAATTCTTAACTTCTTCAAGGTATATTTGTGAAATTTTAAGATTGATCTTGATAGAATTGGATCTTGATCTTGATCTAAATCTAAATCTAGATCTCATTGATAAACAAACACCATATTCATTACACGGTTCATTTCTCACCATTTTCACAGAATCAAATTCAATCGATTCTATTAAAAAAAAAATTCCAAATATAACAGATTCAGAGATCTTGTTAATTCAAACCGTTATTGATATATTATTAGAAAGAGCATCGAAATATTTGGCATATGGTCTTTTAACACTATATCAATTTTTTAATCCAAATTCTACTACTAATACTATCAACGTTAATTTCACAGGTTCATTCATAGTTCATTGTGAACAGTATCAAAAAAAAATCATCAAGAATTCACAAAATAGAATCAGATTAACAAACTCTCAAAACACTGGAATTGTGGGAACAGCATTGGCATCGTTCATTAATAATTAGAAAAAAAAATTGATGAACTTATGAGATTATGAGAGACTATGGATTATGTAAACCCTACTTCTTATAAAAACAAAAACAAAAAAGCGCGTTTCTCTTCTTTAGTGGTTTTAAAAATAACTCACACTTTGTGAAAAGAATGCAGTTCAGTTTTGATTTGACTGTGGATAGAGAACATCTTCATGATGCTTTGAAAGGTGAGTTTATTTTTTATAAATATTCGTCTTTCTCTTGTTTTAAATTTTATTTGAACTAACGATTACAAAATTTTTTGTGTTGATAGGTCTAATGTGTACTGTGTTTTTTTATAGAACTTTTGGACTAATCACTCCTAAAAGTTATGAATTCTTAGATGTTTCTTATCCATTTGCAGATATACCTGAATTGGAAGAGATTATTGAATCTAAAATAGATTCAATCTTATCTAAACTTGATCAAGAAAACGATACTCCAAATTTATCATCAACTTCATCAACTCCTTTAGGATCTCCACCAAATTTGAAATTCACAACTGTTCCATCCTCACAAACACAAACACAAACTTCAAACAATAATAACAACCTTTATTCAAATATACGGTTCACCGATCAAACCATCGATGAAGAAGAATCTGAAGATAATAACAACAACAACAACAACAATAACAACAACAGTGATCATCCACATTCTTTGTTGAATAATTCTCTTCATAGTTCTTTAAGATCTCCATCATTAAAAGCTACAACAACGACAACGACAACAACACAACAACAAAACAACGTTAAATTCATAAACGTTGTTATAAAATTTTATGAGTTGAAAAAATTGAAAAAACCATCATGGTTTGGTAAAATTGAAGAAGAGATTAATTTTGAAACTTGGTTATTAAATTTAAGAATAATCAATAGATCTTTACATGAATCATCAGAACAGTTTATAAACTTGTTGAAAAAAAATTTTGAACATTTAATATTGGAAATAAGTGAAATTTCAATTAAAAATAAAGATCATATTCCAACTATAACATCGATGAATTTATTACCTTTCAACTATACAATCTCCATAAGAAAACAAGGTAATAATGAAGAAAGTTGGAAAGAATTTATAACTAAAATTTTAAAAGAACCAATCTTATAACTTTGATGATGATGAAATAAATCCATCATCTCCACTAACCAAGATACAAGAACCATGAGCCAATACATTCTGTATTTCAAGTTTTTCAACTTTTTCCAATACTTTTGAATCATAACTACCAGGTTGAAACCAAACACTCTTTATAATACCTTGTTCTTCTTTTGAAATTGAATTCAACACATCTAAAGTGACATTTGGTGGAGTTATAAAACTTACACTTAAACCATCAACGTCTTGATCTTGTCTCTTCTCAATTATCAACTGTATAGCATCCTTCAAATTTTTTTCAGTTTTTAAATTCAATATTGATGAATTTTTTGGATTTATTGGAATAACTGGTAAAGAATGATTAACGTACCAATTCAACACTTTGTAACCAAATTTAGATCTATCTGATGAAGCTCCTACAACTGCATAAATTCTTTGAGATGAGAAAAAATTCTTAACTGACATTTCTAAGACAATAATCAACTAATCAACTAAAAAATAGTTAAAATGTAGTTAAAAAGGTGGATTTTGTTTGTTTTGTTTATTTTTACCCCATACTTCTTTTTTTTTTTTAAGGCTTAGGTAATCAATCTCATATACTAATTTTTTAAAACTAATATATAAAAAACATCTCAATTCTTTACTCTCTTTGCTGGTGGTTCACCATTTCCATCATCATCACCATCACCATCACTCATCGAAGCATCACTATCAAACTCTTCAGCTGGATCACTATCAGATCCATCCCCACTGAAATCTTCATCTGGAGAATCTTCATCGGCAGATCCCAATTGAACATCTGAATCATCTGAATCATCATCGGCTTCTGCTAATGCTGCAGTGATTCTTGATTGTTGTTCTTTCTCTTCATCAACCACTTTAACACCTTTTGATTTGAAGAAAACATCAATACCATTCTGTTCATTCTTACTTATATTGGCAAATTTATGAATACCTCCTCCTCCTCTTAATTCAACATCCATATCATAAGTACGACTAACACCTGTATCACCGGCTCTTGAGATTAAAACTTGTGAAATATCACTATATGGAATGAATACCGTTGGTTTAGTGACGAATAGTAAAGATCTTTCCAAAAAATATAGATAACCTTCGTTAACTTTTAACGAACAACTTACTGCTTTTTGACCATCTGAAGAGTTGAAACTTCCTGGAACAATTATACGTTTATCTGAAAGTCCTTTGAAAACCAAACTTAACACTTCATGAGTTGATTGATCGTATCTTTTTTGTAATCTATCTTTATAACTTGTTTGATACTCTTCATCCGTTAGATTAATATCAAGTTCTAATTCTTCATCGTTTGAAACTTGTAGTACCAAATAAGGATATGGTGTCTGTCCTTGACGTAATGGAGGATTTATTTGAATAACTATTAGATGATGAATGTTATCCGGTTTAGGTAATGAAAAAATTCTTTCAATTTGTTGATATTGAATCTTATGATCATATGTCTTACCTCTTAATCTTAATGAAGTTGGATACATATCAATATCAAAACGTCCACGTGGGGTAAGGAAAAGAATATCTGCAAATGATGCAATGGCTTCACCTGAAACTTGTCCAATATCAGCTTTTTCTTTCAACTGTTCAAAAAATACAGTTGCTGCACTTTGTTCAATGGTCTCATCTTCTTCTTTTCTTTCATCATCTTTTTCATCATCATCATCATCATCATTGTCATCATTTGTTTGTTGTTTTTCAGAAATCGTTGAACCTGGAACGTATAATCTCATCTCAACGAGTTCATCACCTGCAGTTTCTAAATTTTTACCAATTTGTGTCATATCTATAGTAACTTCACTTTTACCACTTAAATTTGTATTATTAATCTGTGAATATGGTATTTCAAAACTTGGTTTATTTGCAACTTGAAATATCAATTCATTTCTTGTAAAATCACTAGTTCCCCAATTCCAACCCCTTAATGAATGTTCTTTATGATCAAGTTGAATGTTGAAAACACGTTGTAATTCATTCTTCAATTGATTGAAATCTTGTGTATCGAATCCATCCAATCTCACAACTCCTTTGTTCTTCGTTTGAACTCTTAATTCATAACCTCTCGAACCACGAGACCATTGAGCAGAATGAAGTTCTTCAGAAGGTAGAAGGAAAGGTTGCGTCTTGACAGTAGAACCAGCAATGACACTAGCTTTCCAACCAAGACCTGATCCTGCAACACGGAACCGACCAGATGCTCGTGATTGGTTCAAATAGATTCTTTCAAAATCTAAATTAGAAGACATTTCAACCTCGTTTTGTTCTGTTTTGTTTTGTTTTGTTTTTAAAAACGTTGGTTGGTTTGTGACGTTTTTCAAAAATTTTTGGTGATATTTTTTTATTAAAAAAAAAAAAAAAAAAAACGCGTCGTTTGGTTCAATTTGTCCGGGTAATCATTTATTTATTCATTTTATTCATTAAAAGAGAGTTGAAAAGTTAAATTAGGTGGGGTTTCATGGTCTGGGTCTGAACTTATGATCAGAGACACTGCTTCTTCTTCTTTTCCTTATCTTCCTTGCATTGATCAACTGTGCATTTGCAGTGGTTTTTGCATCTAATCCAACGGTGTTATAACTCAATCCATCAACCTGTCGTACAAGATCTGGTAATTTCGTGAATTCAACGTTCCCATTTCTTAACTGTATTTGATATCCTGGATTTTCCAACGATTGCGATTGTAGTACTTGATGGATCATTCCAAATGAGCAATAATCAAAATTTTTCAGACCATAATGATATGCTTGAACTATTACACCTTGCTTGTCATCATAGTATGGTAAGATGATTTTCAACATGATGATGGTTGCCAATGATATCAGTGCTTTCTCCTGTTTCGTCATCTGTGAAGCGTTCAGATCATAACTCACCCCTAACGATTGTGTGAAATTGGAGTGTAATAGTTTTGCTTGATCAATGAAATTAACAGATAGATAAGAATTACCATCATCAAAATGATATAAAGTTTCAATTTCAAAAAAAAAACCATCGGATTCTTTCGATCTCAGTTGTTCTTCAACAATTTCTAAACTTCGAATTCTTTCTTCATCTTTAATCATCTCAAATAATTCAAAAGTTGAACATGGAATTTGATCTCTTGGAAATAATCCATTGTCTGAAAACATTAATTGCCAATTCAACTTGTATAACAAACATCTCAAGACACAAACATCAATCTCCGAATATAAACTCAACTTATCAACTGCAAATCTATACAAGTACAAGAATCTTGGTATGGGTAAATTTTCCCATAACTCTTTTGATACATCATCTCTAGATACACTCCTCACTTTTTGATAATCACCAGCAATGATATGTTTAACACCATCATTGAACATCGCTAGACTCTTTCCCGTATCTAAAAACCTCACGAATGAATCAACAAGTCCAACCCATGATTCATTATCATCAAAATTTACAGTTGATGAGATTGTCAAAGATTTCAACTCATCAAATTCTTCAAATGCATCGGTAACGGATTGATAAATCTCTTCAGAAGCTTTAAAGATCGTTGTCACCTGATACTCCATGGTAGACATTGACAAAGTACCGTCATCCATATCCCTCTCAACGGGCCCCCCAATTTTGGGAATGCAACTAAAACTACTCTTCGGTTGGTAAAAAGTTGTGATCCAATATATATATTGATATTGCGATTTGCACTCTTGTCGGAGTTACCCGGATACACAGTCGGAGGTCCGCTTTAGATATACATTTAATATATTACTTTACAAAAAGTTATATACATAACCAATTTCTCTTTTTCTTCTGTTCAAAACTCTTTCAAGATACCTTTTAAGAATTCAACAAGACCAGTGGCACCTGGATCAGCGATATTTGAAGAATCACCAACGTATGAAGCTCTACCGAATTTAGCTTCAATTGAACCTGTTGACAGAGCACCTTTTTCTGCAGCATCCACTGCTTTTGAAAGATCCAAAGTCTTGGAGAACTCCTTGACGAATGGTTCAAGAGCATCAATCACTGTTGAATCACCAGTTCTTGCTCTGGTGTATTTGTATAGTGTATTCAATGCATGTTCCAAAGATTTCGCAAAGACTTCTTTGGTGACTGATTCATTGGCTTTACCATTATCGATTATACCTTGAGATAAACCAGAGATGAAGATCGAATACAATCCACCACTTGTACCACCCATGAACGTTTCAACAAGATCAGAAATCTTATGAAGTGCTTCGGAAAGACTCGAAGTTGGAATGTTTTTAAAATTCGAAACGATTCCTTCACCACCAGAGACCAAAGTTTCACCACAATCACCATCACCGACTAAAGTATCCAATCTTGTAATCTCTGGTTCGGCTTTAACTAATGTGTCAACACCTTTTTTAAAAAATTTAGTGAAGAATTCAAAATCGAATGATCCAATGCTTGGAACCTTTTCAGAACCTTCTTTGATCAAATTTTCATCAAATTTAGGTGCATCTTCAGAATATCTCTTAATTGGCCATGCTGGTGCATCAGTCTCAGCATCAAGAAGCTCAACAATTGATTTGAAACCTAAATCTAAAGATTTGTTTGCTTTTGTAACGTTCAATAAAGTAACGGAGAATCCTTCACCGTTTAAAGCAGTCATCAAAGTACCTTGATAAGTTCTAATAGGTACAATTCCATATTCAGTTTTTAAAAGATCAGTCGTGATCTTAGTGATGGCATTTAAGATCAAATTTGAAACACCACCCAAATTATTAATCAACAGTACAACTTCATCTTTTTCATCAAATTTAACAAAAGCACGATCAGTATCATTTGGATCCAATAGTTTTGGCAAGATTTGTTCTTTTAAAAGATTTTCAACTGTTGGAATCGGACTTAAAACTTTAACACCAGGTTCATTATGAATACCCATACCTAATTCCATTTCTGTATCGGATAATATAGATTCAAAAGGTCTACCTGGAACTTTTGCATGGTCCAATGAGGAACCGATTGTAACCAAATTCTCATTGATAGCCTGTGCCAATTGAGCGGCTTGTTTCAAAGTATGGTTGTAATATTCAACAAAAGCACCAACGGTCTTATGAACGAAAACGGTACCGGCAATGGCTCTTCTACCAACAAGACCACCTTTTGAACGACCAACGGCAACATCGTCACCAATGACAACAACTTCGGTATCAAACCCAAGAGCACGAGATCTTTCACCAGCAAGACCGAAATGCAAAACATCACCAGTATAGTTTTTAACGATTAACAAGACACCTTTGGATTCTTTACCAACGACTTTAACACCGTTCAAGATTTGTTTTGTTGAAGGGGAAGCAAAAATCTCACCGGAAACAGCAGCTGTCAGAGCACCTTTCCCAACGAATCCAGCATGAGTTGGTTCATGACCGGCACCACCACCTGATATGATGGCTATTTTAGAAGAATCAGGTTTTCTGAAAATGACTTTCTCTTCCTTGATCAACGTTAAGGAAGGATTAGAAAGAATTAAACCTTCAAGACCAGTTATGACTGGTGCTTCAACTTCAAAGTTCTTTGTCATTGTATAAGTGTTTTTGTAGTAATTGGAATTGAAGAAAGAACGGACAACAATGTATAGAAATCCTGGGGGGGATATGAAAATGTATTTATACTCTCAACATTGATCGACTATTTCACTAAAGGAGTTTTTTTTTTTTTTTTTCTCCAGTTTTGTAAAAGTACAGCTAGTTGTGGAGTGGAGAGACTTGTTGCTTTTTTACCGGTTCGGTTATTTTTTTTTTTTTTTTTGCTCGCTGGATCACCCTGCCTAGCTCTTCTTCTTCTTCCACCTCATTCCATTTTTTTTTTCCCCGGGCGGAAGTCCCCGATTTGCATTTGCACTGAAAAATAGCCTATTTTTTAATTCCTTAGAATTCCTAGGTGCTAAGGCTTAACGGACTAGGCTCAATTTAAAACCAAAAACAAACAGTTTATTATATATTAGGGTACAAATACATGTAATGCAAACAAAAATGAAAACAAACAGGAATATAGAAGCAATTCAATGTTCTTGAGATGGATGGGATGCTCTAGTGAAAGTTTTTACCAAAGATTGTGCTTGAGAAAGTTCTGGTAATGGATGAGATGCATGAACTAAATCCAATGAATTTCTTGATGGTGCCATACTTGTACTTCCATCATTTGAAAAAGTGTTCTTCTCAGTATCTTCAAATGAATCTTCTCTGAAAGAACCTCTATCGAAATCACCTCTAGCAACACATTCTCTAATGATATCAATGTCTCTTGGTCTGAAAATTGTGTTTAAAGTACTTATTATGAATCTTGGCAACATACAAGCAACAACACCAGAAACAAAACAAACCCAAAATGCTAAAGATCCATAAACTTGAGAAGCAGATTTGAAAAATTCTGAAGAGTAAGTGGAAGAAGTATAACAACCAGTCCAAAAGAAAACCAATAGTACAGAAATTGTATTCACCAATAAAGTTAACCAATCCCATCTCTTTTGTCTCAACAACGTGTAAAGATCACAAGCAGTCACTGCAATGTGTGTTACAATCACACCAATCCAAAATCTATGATCAACGTTCAAACCATTTGAGTTAACAATTTTACCTGTATAATAGATCAAATATGGGAAAAAAAATGAAATCACAGATTGATAGATACCATCAAACATATACCAGAGAAATTTAAACTGAGACCATTCTTGTCTTAATATACCGGTCTTGTAAAGTTGTGGAACCAATAAACTAACTTCATCACTCACATCTTGATCTAAAACACCTAAAACAATAATTGGTAAGGATGTAAAAGCCAAGTTATAAAACATAATCAAGGTATACTGAATCAAATAAGATCCATCAAAATCACTATAGATACCATACCAAAATAGTGCTAAAGTGAAAGTAACATTTTTGTAAAAAAAAACAGGAATAACCTCAGCAAGTCTTTTATAATCCCATCTTCCATGAACCAAAATCAATCTATTCAAGAATCTAAACTGTCCAAGTGCATAATCTGAAGACATTGCAGCTTGTCTACCTTCTTCACCAATGATACCAACACCAACATTAGCAGTTTGAATCATAGCCACGTCATTTGCACCATCACCAATGGCTAAAGTCATCACATCCAAAGTATCTCTGACAAGTTTAACAACTTGAGCTTTTTGAGCTGGAGAAACTCTGCAACATAAGACTGATTTACACTGTTTGCAAAGTAATAGGAATTTTCTCTTCAAATCTTCATCTTCAAAAATTGCCAATAGTGCAGCACCATCAATAATAACTGCAGCTTCAGCAGATGGAATCGAATGATCTTTCTTTGCAAGTTTCAACTCATCTTTTGAACCAGACATGTTGAAATTTGATAGATATTGATCCAATTTATCATGAACATCTTCATTTGGATCTTTGTCCTCATCTGGACGAATCACTAAAAGATCCATACCATTTCCAAGTAAATTACATGAAAATCCAATGTTTATAGCAGTTTCAATTTTATCACCTGTTAAAACCCATAGTTTGATACCAGCTTTACCTAAAGTTTCAATGGATTCAGGAACACCCAATTGTAAACGATCTTCAATTGCAGTACCACCGTATAAAACAAAATTTTTTTCGATTAAATCACAAGCTCTTTCAATTGCATCTTCACGATCATCCAAAGATGCAGCTGCAATATCATATTCTTTTTCCCATTTGAAAAATTCGGATTCGGTGATTTCACGACCTGCAACACAAAGTGTTCTTAAACCTTCACTTGCAAATTCTTCTAAATGCGTAGCAGTTGATTCTAAAACATTCTGTGAGTTATTATTTGGATCAAGTCTTGCAAATATAACGGAATCAGCACCTTTTGTAATGATCAACAATTTCCCATCAATTCTAACAACAACGCTCATTCTTTTTCTAGTTGAGTTGAACTCCAAAATTTTCAAAACGTCAAATTCTTTTTCTTGTCCATGGATGTTGATAATACCACCATTTCTAGTTCTTTTTGTGAAAGTATAACCGACATCATTGGCAGCTTCGACAAGAGCAGCCTCATCTGGAGATTCAGCTTTAAAATCGAGTTTTGAAGGGTCTTCTGGATTAGGTTCTGTCAAGACCGTATGACATACGGCAAGACAAAGCATGAAATTTTGAGTCGCTTGTTGTTGAATTTTATCACTTGAACCGTTTAAATCTTTAACGTAATCACTTGAAACAAAAGTTAGTCTATCTTGATTGAACTGTAAGTTTTCTGGTAATTTTTGTAACTCTGAAATCATATCTTGTTTATCCTGATTTATCAAAATTTCCCATTTTTCAACTTCTTTCTCAATATCAACACCTTTTCTCTTGTCCATTCCCACTTGAGCCTCAGTATATGCAAGACCATAAGATTTACCATTGACTGTTGCTTTTTTAAATTCCATAATGTTCTGTGTCAACGTACCTGTTTTATCACTAAAGATATATTCAATTTGTCCCAAATCATCAGAAATATTCCATGATTTTGGAGTACATGGATAATCCAACTTATCGTAATAGATCTCGACATCAGAATAGATGAAAAGAGCTTGTAAAGTCTTGATGATTTCAACTGTGATGTATAACGAGATTGGAACCAATGCTTGATAAATGTTCATTGCAACAAAGAAATTGATGATACCATTGACAGCAGGAGTTGAACCATAAGCATCGTATTCAAAATATGTGAAAGAGGTATGATCCTTATCATAAAAAGAACCATTGACACAAGCTGAAACAAAACAAAGAATGAACAAGAATGCGAAATTTATAATGACTGATAAGTTCAACTCTTTTGAAATTCTTGACTTCTTTGAAGGTGTTATACCGGAATTTAACATGATTTTAGTTTCATGACCGGTGAACAAGACGTAGGCAATAACCCATTTGGTGTTTCTAATTGTTGAACCTCTCAAGACCAAATTTTCAATGTTGATTGGTTCTTCTTTATAATCATTATTCTCTTCATCAATCCAAGTGAAGGAACCTTTATAGTTGTACATATCTAAATTTGGAGCCTCACTTTTCACAACAAATTCAAATTCCAAAAGATCTCTAGCTCTACGAATCTCACGAGTTTCATTCAAACCTTGTCTTGATTTTAAATTTGTTTCACCGTCTAAATTCTTGGTTTCAACAAAACATCTATTATCATCATCAGAAGTTGACAAGATGATTATATCAGCAGGTGCTTCTTCGTTGTTATGCAATCTGACAACATCACCAACTTTGATTGTCTTCCAACTGTTTTTAACAAATTTCATGTTTGATAAATTTTTTTGTTGTTTTGTGTTCAATCTTTCCAAGATTGTATCTGTTTGAACATGTTGTAAATATGCAGTATCTGTACTAAGTCTTGCATCTGAACGGAAAGTATCCAAAGATTTTTTTTTCCCATTAGGTTGAGTTATGGCATCAATTTTTTGTCTCTTATGAAACAAAGCACCAAAAAATTTGATCATCTTGACAAAGATGGTTGCATTGAAATTGTTCAACTTTGAACGGAATGAAATGTTTTCTTCATCAACGTTGTTATTCTTCAAACCTGACAAGATGGAGACCGGATTGTTATTCAACTCCAAATCACTAATGGTTCTTCTTGAATCTTCAAAAGCATCCTTAATTGCAGTGATGACAACAATTACAATCAATGGTACAGCGGAGAGACCGGGATTTTCCACACCAAAGATCTGAAATGCTCCAATGATCAATAAGAACAAGAAATAGATGTTTGCAATGTTTTGAAATTGAAAGAACAGATTCTTGGGTATGAATGAAAACGGAGTATATTTTGTTGTTCTAATTTCATTCTTATCAAAATTTTTTAAAGGTCTGTTATGTTTCGGATCAATTGCAGTTGACGGAAGTTCCTGGTTGAAATAGATGGTCCGTGGTTCTAACACCCGTGGTTTTATAAACCAACTCTTGACCTTATCCTCAAACTTGGGCATGTCCTTTTTTCTTCAGAAATTGCAAGTTCAAATGATGATATTAATGGAAAAAATCTGATAACAAGTGGGTAAAGTAAACCAGCCAATTTCTAAGTGTGTGTGTGTGTATTTTTTTTTTTTTTTCTTTTTTATATTTCTTTGAATCCCTGCCAACCGTTATATTTTATGTTTTTCTTTTTGGGAAATACAGTTAACAGAACAAACAGAACAAAAAACTTAGTTGGAACGGGAAAGGGGAGAGAGATGAGATAAGCAATTATAAGCAAAGTGGCAGAGTTGCAAAAAGTGGTGATTATTGGTGTGAGGCAAGGGTTGGAGGAGGTTAGGTGGTTATCGGTTATAGTGTTGTATTTGTAATTGAGTTCTACTTGATGGTGGGAAAGGGGCACAAGGGTCCTTGAACTGTTGTTTCTATCTAACTATATATATATACATGAACATGAACATATTCGTCCCGGCATGGCTGTGTATTGTGTGAGTACCCGCCGAGACCCACTGTGCCCTAAATTGACGTTTTTTTGCTTTTTTTTTGCTTTAACCGAGTACCGGTTTAAAAATTTAAAAAAAAAAGGAACGGGCAGATCGGAGATAAATTAGAAAACCGTCGTCATGTCGTCGGGTTTAACAAAAAAAAAAAAAAAAAAAAAAAAAAAAACACATTATTACTATTAGCGGTAGGTAGTCTCCCACCATCATCTATATTTTGGCTTTGCCTTCAATTACAATTTCTATTGCCTTTTCCACCAACGGAACAACATCCCATACCAATTTCTCTTCTTCTTGTGGTAAAAACTTTCGAAGAACCCATTTGGCAACATCTCTTGGATCTCTTGATTCTGGTCTTGAAATTCCAACTCCAATTCTATAGAAATCGGTTCCACAATTTTCTATTATACTCTTCAATCCATTGTGTCCTCTAGCACTGACTTTCCCATATCTCAATTGAATCTTACCAACGTCTTTATCCAATTCATCGTGCAATATCAAATATTTAACGTCGTACTGAGTTGCAAGTTGACTTCCAAATAACTTCCAAGCCGGTGCAATTGGTTTACTTGAAACGTTCATAAAACAATTTGTCTTTAAAAACAACAGATTGGGTCTCTCAAGATCCATGGCCATTTCCAAATCTCTAATCGTGGGATGTTTTACAAAAGCAGAATGTCTTAGATTGTTGTTGATGATATGACCAGCATTGTGCCTCGTTTTAGAATATTGCGCCTCTGGGTTCCCAATAGACGTTACTATCAAAAACACCGGTTTGCCACTTGTAACTGTCTCTCGTACTGAACTCATTAAAGTCTTTGTGATTGCCACCATGGTGAAAAAGTATCTAGAAAATAACCTTACAAAGTTCTCAGTTATACACACACACACATATATATATACTTTCAATCTTTTATTTCGATTGATCTGTTGTTGATTTCATTTTTTTTTTCTTTTTTTTTTTTTTTGCACTAGTGACACCAAAAAGAAAAAAAGAAAAAAAAAAAAATCGACTCGGATTCGCGAACTTAATTTTTAGCACTGGTCAACTTCTCAAAAAACGGTCATAGCACTGAACAAGACATTTTTTTTTGTTAGCTGTTGTTGTTTGTTGTTGTTGTTGTTGTTGTTGTTGTTAGCTATTGTTGTTGATCACTTCATCAACGCAGACCCAATCACTGGCTGTGTTCTCTTGGACTCTCCGCAACCACTGAAAAGATTTCCTTCTCATCACAACGTGGCAAACTTACATTTTTACTTCCTAATCAATCATGTCTCGTGTTAAGCTGAAGGTTCTGATCCCCAGTATTATCATATCAACTCTGATATTGATAATTTTAATCATCCAGATACTTCAATCATCAAACACATATCTTCCTCATAACGCATACAATCCACTCACTTTCAAATCATCAAATCTCAATCCATCATATTTCTCACACTCTTCAACATCTTCTTCCAAAAATTATTCTCCTCTCAAACCTATAACCAACGTTGTTGATGATTCACATTTACAAAAAACGATAGGCAATGATCTGAACAACCATTGTCCTGTCTTCACATTCTTCAATGATGAAAAGATCAGAAAACTTACAAATGAAGAACAAGAGTTCCATAAAGTCATGCTCAAGAGATGGGTATTGCTTTATAATTCATTGGGGTTCAATGCCCAAATTTTGCATTTTAACGACGCTGTGGATAATCCACGAATGGAAAAATTCACTCAAAAGGGACTACTTGTTTCAAAAGGAAACAAAATTAAAGAGAACTATCTCAAATTATTAGCATGGGAACAAGGTGGTTCTCGATATAATGACTACAATGGGAGTTTCTACTCTGATTATACTATTTTCCCTGTGGTTCTACAAAAATCTGTGTTATTGGATAGATTGAAATATCATTGTAACGAGTTTAAAAATTTTACAATGTTTGAAGAGTATGATTTCAGTTTAATGACATCAGATCAAATTTCAATTATAAATATACTTGATGGACTTGAAAATGGTAAGAAAAGTTTCCAAATTTTTGAAAGTGATGAATATAACGAAATTTTTGCAGACTATTCCATAAGAACTTTTCAAAAATTGTTTCATTCGTTAAATTTGAAGAAAATTGTTAATGCTATACCAAATATTCTTGATAACCATTTGATGAATAATAGAATTATCAACAGATTTAAAAAAATTAACATTGTTGATCCAATTTCAATATCTGATCACTATTTCACAAGATCACTAATACAAATGATGAAATCAATGATAGTTTGTGAGAATACCATTTATTCTCCTCCAACATTGAATTACATTCAAAGATTTGATAAAGAAATCTTACCAAAATTACCAGATGATAAGATCACCTCAGATTCAACCATTGATGACCAAATTGGAGTTGAGGCCACCATTGATGAATTGTTGAAATCTATGAACTCACAAGGTGGGAAGTGTAAAAAAAATTTAGAAGTTACGATAACGAACGAAATTGTTTCCACTCATGGTGTTTTGAATTTGATCTCTATTCCTCATCCTGCATCTGTCATATCTGCATTACACTTGAATGATAAACATGTTATTACCAATGATGATCTTTTGGAAACCAAAGAGAAAGTTGATTTCTTGACTGAAACTTTCTTATTGAAGAAAAATTTCAACTATGAAGCATTGAAAAATTTGATAAAGAGTAAAAACAAGAACTGTTATTTCTTCAACGCTGAATCTTTATCTTTAACAAAATTAAGAAAACAACTTTCCGTTCTCTTGGGTGTGGATTTACGTGTTACAAGTGAGACAAATTCTGCATTGAGTATCAACGACTTGGCCAACACGTTGAATGAAATCATTGGTGAAGATTTTTTACTCTCACAGGGAGAATTCACAAGAAAATTGGATAGTGTTAAGAGTCTTGTTTCATCATATGGTCAACCGATGCCATTCGTCATCAATCAAAGACAATCTATTGATAAGTTGAAAGAATTGAGAAGAAATTTACGTAAGGATAAAAGTAAAGGATCAATGAGTTCAAAATCTGAATTTAAACCTCAAAAAATTTTACAAAGTCAACATTTCGAGTCAAGACATGATCCAATAATTGAAATAAGTGAGAATTGGAATCCAAAAGATGCTGATGTTTGGCATTTGATTAAAAATATGAGATATATTGATGAAGTTGAATATGATTATCTGAATTTCAAATAAAACGAATTAAAGATAGAAAATTCAATAAATTAAACTGCAACTTTGGAGCTATTCAGATATGACAGGTTAAAATAAAATAAAAGGAATGAAAAAGAAAAGAAAACAGAAGAAAAGAGAACTTGCAAAAACACCAATCAACAATGTTGTGTGTGCGTATGCGTTATGATGATGATTGTGATCTTCAAAGCATAGTCTTAAAATGAATGATAATTTATGACCATAGTAACAGATCGTAAAGTTTTGTTTTTCTCTCTAAAGATCATTTTTGATCATTCTTTAGATGTGCCAAAGCATTATCGATCAACTCTGCAGATTTGGAGAATTCCCTCTTCTTATAAGTTAAATATGATTCTTTTGCATTTGACCATTGTTCTTGCGCACCTAATCTTTTGGAAACTTTCTCACTATCCATGATATAACTTGCTTCTTGCCAAATCAAGAAATCCTATTTAGAAAGAGAAATTTGTTAGTAAAATCATCCGTGACTAAATAATTGATAACGATGGGTATTTTGTAAATACCTTATTCAAATCATCAAATTCTTTAGTGAAATCCTGCATCTTTATAGAATAGTCGTTGAAAACGTTTTCCGCTGCTCTAACCAACATTTTCCAGTCGAATTCATTGTTATCTGTAGACTCTTTTAATTCTTTCAATTTCGGATCATTGGTCTCTGAGATCTTTGATATTTCATTCATAAGATTAATCAATTTCTGATGTTTCTCTCTCAAAACATCGTTGAATTGATGGTTTAGACTCATACGATCATTCGCTACAGATCCAGAACTAATTCTTTCTTTCACATGAGTCTTTTGAATCATTGGACTGGTAACTGGACTGGATTGGTTTGCATCTCTATCAGCACTGAACGCAGTGCTGAAGGAATGGTTTGCAGTGTCTGGAAGACATGTCTTCTGGGAATCTGGAGTGGATTTCGTACATGACTTCTTGGCAGAGGAGTCAAGCATGGCATCTGCGCTCAGTTCCAGTTTCGAACTCATGATTCTTGTGGCGGCGGCTAACGTCAAATTTGGCGGTTGAGTTCTTAGTTCTAGAAGGAACTGTTTTAAATTTTCATGTTTTTTTCAAGGTGATGGAGGGAAGAAGAAGAAGAAGAAGAAAAAAAAACCTTCAGATTAGATTGAACAAGAGGTTTTGAAAGTGGTTTTCAGAGACAAAGAGACTACTATGATTGATAAACCTTTGAAGCAGGAAAGACTTGAAGCTAAGCTCATAAGGCATAGTCCACAGAAGAAGTTCAAATTCTCAGATACTGAAACAAAGATTTATATCAAGGCAACAACGCCCTATGTCTCAGCCATCAAAAGGGTTCAGAAATTGTTGAAAAGACTAACGGAAAAACAGCCCAGGGTTCAGTACATCACAATAATGGGAATGGGTCATGCCATCGAAAGAACTTTGGCTGTTGCTGTACATTTTGAGAAAGAAGAAGGTACAAAAATAGATGTCTTCACAAAGTCTGTGGAGGTTTTAGATGAGTTTGATGATGGAGATGAGGATAAGGAGACTATTTACCGTAAGAGAGAAGTTACCGCTGTGGAAATCCATATTTATAAGACTCCTGATCTGCTGTAGCAGTCTTGATTCACTGTTGTATTATGTGTATAAATGACTTTATGATTCATTTTGTGATTTAATTTTCCTTTGGCACTGTTTCTGTATGTATTCCAATTCATCCCAATCGTTCTTTATCTTCTTCAGTATCTCTGGTTTATTGAAGAGGTTGAGTGCGTTTTCTGTTAGCTCTAGACATTTGGGGTAATCTCTCTTAAAATATAACTTTTCAATCAGGTTTTGGAGTTTGCTTCTATCTGACTTCACCAAGGGGTCTATACTTCCAATTTCTAGCTCATCAAGCCACGTCAGCGTGTTATATCTTGGACCAGTATTCAAAAATTCTTCTTTCTGTATAAGATACTCTTCCTCTGACTGACCTTTACGAACTTTTGTTTTACCTGAGCCTTTCTTCACTAACACCTCACCATTATTTACAGTTATTTTATCCTTTCCGAGTAATGATATATTGGAAAAGTCATCATGTAGACTCCTTTCTATACTCTTTGACATCGTGTATACGGCTTTAAATGCTCTCTTTAGCATTCAGATTAAGATATTGATTCGAGATGGGTAATTTTTTTTTTTTTTTTTGTTTGGGCAATCGAGATTTAAACTTATACATAATGAATAGAGCAAGTAATCACTTATATCACGAGACTATAACTTCGAGGATTTGAAAGAGAATTCTTGCTGTGGAAATAAGATTCGATAACCAGGATCAAAATAACATTCTTGGCAATCTTCATCTGCAATACCATTTTCATGTATAAGAACACCAAAGTCAAGGTTGTCGATCAGGGACACCATAGGAGCATGCCAGGTACCTTCTTTTCGTTAGTAAATGAAATCGTATGAGAAGAGTCGTAATTGAACTTACCTTGTCTGTACGTGACTGCTTGATTACCTCTACAAACAAAAGCTTGGACCGTGTTTGGATCTGGAAGGGCGCTTTCGGTGTCTGAGTATGTAATTTAGTATTAGCTTCGATCCTGCTGTACTCAAAGATAGAATTGTTTTCACTTACTCGAGTCAGATAATGCACAAATAACAATGTATGCAGCTTGTTTCTTTCTATCCACACCCATTGGCATAAAGGTCTGTGTGCTGAAGGGATGTCTCTCCAAAACTTTCGATAGATAAACTCTATGACTGCCTTCATTGAATATTAGATGATTCGGTGGGGAACAGCGGAATATGTTCCAGTTTGCAGTCGCTGGTTTTTGAGATGGTGCTTTGTGATATTCGTTGTTGATAGCTGCGACTTTGTGGACTTTAAGAGCAGTACCATAATTCGCACTTGTCTGAGGCTTCGAACCAATTTGATGGTCAGCTGATATTATATCTCCAAATTGTGAAAATGACTCAGGGGTGAGCGCTACTGCTTCGATTGACCTGCTCTTGCTGGTATCGAATGTCTTGAGCACCATTATTCCAAATCAGAAAGGTATATTTGTCAACTAGGACATTGCAAGATTGTGGAAATGGTTGACCTTTTATACAATAAAGGACATCTCCGTGAATGATTAGCAAATTTGGTGATAGTGAAAAGGCCGAGGGTAATCCGACTGAGAAATTCAGTTAATTTTAATATGATACCAAATTGATGGCAAAATCTTGCTAAATGAACTTTATCAGGGATCCTCAGATCTATTGAAAGTTCACACGTCAACTATATAACAAATATGAGTTGGTATCAAAGCAAAATTTCACTGAAACCGAGATCCAGAGGCTGCTATCTGATCACAGATGAAATCATTCAGGCTTTACCTCAGTTGAAAGATTATAAAGTTGGTGTTGTGCATCTCTTTCTACAACATACGTCTGCCGGTCTTTCTCTTAATGAGAATTGGGACTCTGATGTTAGAGCTGACTTGAACGATGCATTGAATGAGTTGATCCCAGATGACTTGGATGCCACTAAATACCAACATAGTTCTGCAGGTGAAGGTCCTGACGATATGCCTGGACACATTAAGTCAACTTGTATGTATCATTTCTTCCTACTAACAACATGACTGGAATACTAAGATATTGAAATAACAGTGGTTGGTGCTAGTTTGTCAATTCCTATCTCCAATGGCCGTCTTGCTACGGGCACCTGGCAAGGAATCTATTTATTGGAGTTCCGTGACTACAAACATCAAAGAAATGTTGTTGCTACAATCAACGGTCAAAAATGACCAACCGTCAATTTTTATGCTATACTCATTGGTGTGCATCCAATTATGATACTTGTGTTTGTCCAAAACCTGTAACTCATATTGTGAGCTCTCTTCTCATTCTGCCTCGAATTATATTTCAAATCCTGTAAGCTCTGCTTCTTCAGCATCATCGAAGAACGAATTAAATGCGACAATAGTTCCATGTATCAATAGTCCACCCACTAAAGTTAACACAAATGATACGGTATTGATTAACTTGGAATGCCATAGAACAAACGTTAGGCCTGATCATTGATGTTAGTTTTGAAATTTTATGATCTTCAATCTTATACTTACCGATACCTGACACAAACAAGAAAGCAGAAAAGAATTTACCAAAATCAACCACTATACTAATTTCGAAAGAGTTAGTACTATCGATTAGGGGTGGAGTACTATTAGCATTAACACCTCCAGACACAGCCTAGAGAATGGCAAGTAACATACGCAGAAGATTGGCTCATAAAATCATCATGAGACCACCTATTACAAACGAGTACTGGTATGTATGAGATAGCAAATATACCGGCTGTGATTTGTTAGTGGTGCTTTTATATTCTTAACATTGTAAGGCTCCATGAGTCCACACTTACCGGAAATTAGTGGAGACCACTTGCTAAACAGTGCGCCCCCAAGTATGACAAGTAAAAACCCTACTGCCAGCACAAGGGAGAGTACAATTATTTTTGATAAAGGATTCCCGAATATCTTGGCCATTGTTTTGAATTTCAGTAAATGGTGATTGAGAGATGAAGCTATATCTAAAAAAATGATATACAACTTTGAAGTTTACTTGCAACAATATCGCTCTTTTCGGTTCAGCCTGATAATTGTGTTACCTGACCCGATTCGCGATGGCAGACTGATTTCTCGATTTTTTTGGAGCCAAAGAAAAACAAGGCCAGTGGCGATATACAAGTTGCCAAAGGTAGTCTGAAAGTTTGCACGGTTTTTAAAAAAATAAAGCAATGGTACGTTCCATCTTGTATCTTGGGTGATATGGAATCCTATGAGGGTCAACTCACTAACTCATTGAACAGTTTAGAAACAATTACGACGGTGATACTGTCACCTATTCTCCAACAGGTAGAATATTTCAAGTATGTTTAATTCTAGTCAAATCAATTGCCTAGATACTAACGCAATCATCCAGGTTGAATATGCTCTTGAAGCTATCAAGCAAGGAAGCGCTGTTGTTGGGCTTGCAACCAAAGATTATGCTGTATTAGTGGCACTAAAAGTATGTATTAATGTGTTTCTGTACACTTGGAGGATCAGATCCTAACTTCAACACCAATAGAGAAACGCCGAAGAGTTGGGTTCATATCAGAAAAAGATCATTAAAGTTGACGAACACCTTGGTATTGGATTAGCAGGTCTAGCACCTGATGCCAGAGTTCTATCGAATTATTTGAGAGAGCAAGCGTTGAATCAAAAGCTCGTTTTCAGTAGACCATTATCCGTGGAGAAAGCTTCAAATCTTTTGGCAGACAAAGCTCAAAGTAACACTCAAAGTTACGGTGGTAGACCATATGGTGTTGGTCTTTTAATTGTCGGTTACGATGAGACTGGTTCACACTTGTTTGAATTTCAGCCTTCTGGAACTGTGTTGGAATACGTCGGTGCTGCCATTGGTGCTCGTTCTCAGGCTAGTAGAACATATCTAGAAAGAACGTTCGAAGAATACAAAGATGCCACTAAAGAGGAGCTGATCGTGCATGGTCTGAATGCATTGAGAGATACCTTAGCCCAGGACAAGGAGTTAAACAGCAAAAACACATCCATTTCGATTGTCGGTAAAGACATAGCTTTCACCCAGTATGATGACGATGATGTACAACCTTGGTTGGATCGTCTGGACACCGTTTCCAATGTTAGAACAACTCGTGCAGAAGTTGCTGGAACTGATGAAAACGCTGACGATGAAGGTAATCAAGAGGAACCAAATGCTGCAGCTCAACCAGAAGGTGAAGAATCTGCTCCTGCTGATGAAGATAGAATGGATACTGACTGATGCTTGTGGTTGTGATTAGATGTATTCAAATTGTTCCCAGATCTAACTTTTTGTAGAAAACGCCAGTGCGTCATATGATTTGATAGGTATAAAGGTTCTGTTAGTGATAGTTCGATTGATCTTCATTGATCCGAACTGGCAATTTTCTTTGAATTTAGGCGTTGTTCACCAATCTCTGATGAGCCTTCTTGATGTCATCTGATGTATGGCAGGTTGGTTCCAAGTACTGATATACAATACATAGCATTTTAGAAAGTGGTAAGTAAATATTCAGATACTGAAAGATAAGTGACCTCAGGGTGTGTCCCGTAACCGAGCCTTATTTCTGGACTGAGATCTTGTATATACAATTTACCAGCAATTTTTCAACCTTTCATCTCTGTCCGCATTTGGCTATGTTTTGATTGTAATAAGCCATGAGTTTTCACGTTGTCCCGGAAACTATTCCTTCTAAAAAATAAACAAACAAATAACTTGAAATCACAAAAACAAATTCAAAGCTCCATTCGTACCAAACACAAAAACAAACCCCATTACACAAACGTGGCTTCCAATTCTGCCCGCTCCATTGAACTCTCCCAGTACATCAATCCTCATACCCAAGTCCTTCGTTAGTAAATTATTTGTGTTCACAGCCTACACAAAAGGCTCTCCGTTTCAACTTCATCTTAGCTCCATCACCCTCAGCCGATCCAAACCTACACATTGCCTGTTACACCTTCCAGCAAAAACATAAACGACAAGGCCTACTATCACCTCCATTGCATCAATTATCAACAAGATCAAATTACATAGCAGCTAAGTTTCCACCCAGATACCTCTTGATTCACATTGTATTTGTATAGCATAAGCTAAAAAATTTGCAACCCTATCTATCACAGAAGGCAACAGAATCATATTTAAAAAATCATTTAGCATGGATTCCAAGATCACCAATCAATTCAGGCAAACAAATGAGAATGCAGAGCTTTTCAAACATAAGGCAACATCCATCACCAATCCAGACAGATCAACCGCAACACGAGTGGCACTTGGTACCGTCTCATCCAATGCATCAAACACATTAAGATCTGCTCTTCAAAGACCTGCTCAAAGAGTACAGGTATATTCCGAGTATACGAATGATGAAAATTCTTTTCCTGACAGAAGCGTCAAACAGAGAATAGAGACCGATGTTCCAAGACAGCCATTGGCTGAACTCAAAGAATCTTACGTCCTACAAGATACTGAAGAAGACGTTGATACTTCATTTGAGAATGACGGTAGTGAATTAGTTGATGAGGATCTTGAAGATGTTATTCCACGAGGCATGATGCCAATTCTTACAGCATCAATTCACGAGCAACTACTCTACGTTTACAGCAAATTCCATTCAGATGTTCTAGACGAAGAAGACGAAGATACATTTGATGTCGCAATGGTTGCAGAGTACTCCCCAGAAATATTCAACTATATGCATATGTTAGAAATGAAGCTTAGACCAAACCCTCGTTATATGGAATCACAAACTGAATTGAAATGGAATATGAGAAGCATACTTGTTGATTGGTTGGTACAGGTCCACTCCAGATTTAATTTGCTGCCGGAAACCTTATTCTTGACTGTGAACTACATCGACCGTTTTCTCAGTAGAAGAAAGGTGTCGTTGAGCAGATTTCAGTTGGTTGGCGCTGTGGCATTGTTTATCGCCGCAAAGTACGAAGAAATCAACTGTCCTAGTGTCCAAGAAATTGCATATATGGTGGACCATGCTTATACCGTCGATGATATTTTAAGAGCTGAAAGATTTATGATAGATGTGCTTGAGTTTGAAATGGGCTGGCCCGGTCCTATGTCATTTCTTCGTCGTACCAGCAAAGCTGATGATTATGACTTTGAGACCAGAACTCTGGCAAAGTACTTTCTAGAGACTACTGTTATGGACTACAGATTTGTTGCATCCCCTCCAAGTTGGTTGGCAGCAGGCGCCCACTATCTGAGTCGACTACTTCTTGACAGAGGTGATTGGACTGAAGCGCATGTCTATTACTCCGGTTATACAGCTGAGCAGTTAAAGCCTTTGGCACAGGTGCTTTTGGAATCATGTCGCAATCCTGAAGAACATCACAAGTCAATCTACGAGAAATATCAAGAACGTCGCTTCCGTCGCTCCGCGGCGTACGTTCAAGAATGGTTTAGAAAAGCTAATTAGGACCAACAAAAAGGTCATGGGTACTGGTTATTAATTTTATTGGTTAGAAAGAAATGGTATTGAGAGTTGAGAACATTCATCGGTTGTATATTATATCCTGATTGTACATTTTAAAGATGTAAATGTAGAGTTTCGAGACTTAATGTTACCAACATACTTACCAGCTAAGTCTTACCTGAGAATATTTCATCCGGGTAATCCCAAGGTGGCGCCAAATTTTATGAAGCTTCAAAAATTAAAACAAGCGCTCTTTGTTTCAAGGCTGGCATATCAAAATACATACCTTCATATTCAGAATGTCTTTCCGCCTAGCTGCCAATTCAGTCTTGAGAAACCTATCTTACACTGCTTCCCGCAGAACTGCGTTTCAATTGTCCCAAAAGTCTATTTTGGCCCGTTCATTTGCTACCAGTAAGATTGTTAACAATCAATTCACTGAACAACTTTCTGAAAGCTTGAGAAGTGAACTAGAACACGAAAACGCCAACAAGGAAGACCTTCCAGAAGATTTAGTTGCATTCTTGAACACTTCTGGCTACAAAGTTATCCCAACTCCAGGTCAAGCTCTAGGGAAAATTACTAAAGATACATCTGCGGAGATTATCCACGTTTTTTTTGATGTCAACCAAGTTGTGAACATCCGTCCAGCTGAAGTTGAACAACCTGAAGAAGAAGAGGCTTTCGATGAAGGATTTGAAAATTCATATATCAACTTGAATGTTGTCGTCACCAAGAAGTCTGACAACTCTGCCATCACCTTTGACGTCTTGGTCGGTCCAGAAGATGGTTCCACGTTCATTGAGAATGTCACCGCTTATGATAATGCAGCAGAAGCTTTGACTGAATCTGCCGAAGCCGATCAAAAACGTGAAATCTCCTATAACGGACCAGCATTTTCCAACTTGGATGAAGGTTTACAAATTAACTTTGAAAACTATCTGCAATCCAGAGGTGTTGACAATGACCTATATCAATTCATTTTGAACTTTGGTATCCACAAGGAAAACACTGAGTATCTACAATGGTTGGAGAAATTAAACAAATTTTTCAAATAGATGACATGAGCCTTCAAATTAATGATAAAGAGTTTATATTTTATAGTTTTTAAATCTTTTGCCTCAACTCACACCTTACAAAGTATCATTTAGTGACCTAGTGGCCGATCCTTATTGTATATAGTTAAAAGGATCATGAAACTTTAAGTAAAAAATGGTATAAATATTACAACATTAGATCTGTGTGCCTACCAACTTGACTGAATGTAGTTTAGCCCGATTGCCTACAAACAGAGTGTAACGATTTATAAGTACTATATTATATGCCAACTCCTGCCGGGTCAATAAATGTTGACACAAAATCTTTCTATCGGTTGAACATGATTCTGAAAACTGACTATGAACCAGTTAATACCCTTGCTTTATTGCAATTCTGTTAAGTGTAGTAGAGCAATGTTGTATGGCATGTTTATGCTCTAGTGTTTATACTGACTCAGGATTACTAGATCAGCGCCTGGCCAACGCCCTGCACCAGTAACATTGGATCACTAGGGTTAGTGCGGTTCAAAATACAACATCCGGACATCGTTTAACTGCTGCAAATTAAACCCACTGCCTGGTTAGCATTCTTTAAAAATAAAGACAACAACCTAATAGTAAGTTTGATAATCTATATGATGAAACTATAAACCAGGATCTCAAACTGTGTTCATCATATTTTTATACTAGTATTTCATGAACTTTAGTGATTTTGCTATTTACTTATGAGTTGTGACTGCGTTTCTGTCTTTCATTTGCTGCCCCTACCGTAACAGAATCAACCCTAACAAACGCAAATCGCGAACTCGGTATTCGAGATATTTCGCGAAATCTCCTGGTTTTTAGCTATGGTGTGTCCCTTACCAATACGAGTAATCACAACAAATATGAAACCTCGAAAAGCCTAAAGCAGGTTGAACATTAGCGGAAATCGTTGTATAATCCACAAAATGTCTGACGCTATTGTCTCATACGCTGCTTTGATCCTTTCTGACGCTGGTGTTGAAATCACCTCCGAAAACCTATTGACTTTGACTAAAGCTGCTGGTGCTACCGTTGACAAAGTACGTGATTTTTTTTTTTTCACTTGAACAGAGCATACGATACGCTGTCTTTGACCATTAACTTGGTATCAATTGACGTTCTGTTTAAGTTGAATTGCCAAAGAATTCCAAAGAACATGGTACTAACAACTACTATTTCAGGTCTGGACTGATGTTTTCGCCTCTGCTTTGGAAGGTAAAGATCTTAAAGAAATCCTAGCTGGTTTCGCTTCTGCTGGTCCTGCTGCTGGTGCTTCCTCAGGTGCTGCTGCTGCCACTGGTTCTGCTGCTCCAGAAGCTGCTGAAGAGAAAGAAGAATCTGCTGCTGAAGAATCCGATGATGACATGGGTTTCGGTTTATTCGATTAGGTTAATTAATCAAATTGTATTTAATTAGAATTTCCTTGAAAGCATAAATTAGAAACACTTGATATCTAGCAGGATTCTCTCGAGACGTTTTCTTGGGGGGTGGTATTGTTGAAGGTAATTTCACATCGTCAATACCTTAAGAACAGTTTCCGATTGGACCCTGTGTTAGTATAAACCCAAACAAAACATGATATCATCAAAATTTAGCACATCACGAACCAAGTTATAAACACGACTAAACCTTAATATAAATATTGGAATTCACTTAAAAGTGAAGATATTATGACCCTAATATTATGACCCTATCATTTGGTATTTTTGGCATCAGCTTCTGCAAGTTCTCTAGCTCTCTTCCTCTAATTCCTTCAGGTTTCTTTTCGGATCTAGCCAAAAACAATGTTTTGTTATGCGGTTTTTTCTCAGACTTCAACGGCTCTTGGTTCGGACTCAACGATTTGTTGGACAATTGGGAATGAAGCACACCCAGTAGTTAGAACCTGTTCAGTTGTTTCATTGTGTTTTCAATTTTTGAACACAGCTCGTAGATTTCACTAGATCTGTTCTGACATCTGTGATCAACGGCATTACTAATGGTTCTGGCGTAAGCAACTGTTAGATGGGCAGCTTTGATTACTCCCAAGGTCAAGCTTCTACCAGCTATAACCTTACTGTTGTAATTGATCGTTGGAGCTCTCACCACTGGTTTCAAATCATCAGGTGGTCTTGGTGCAACTTCGGCAGCTTTGGGAGTTCTAGCTGACCTTCTAGCTGACCTTCTAGATGCCTTTTTACCTGCTAGATCAAAATGAGCTCTGACACGTTCTTGCAAGTGCTTTCTGAAATGATTCTTCAGAAGTGGATTTTTCTTTGAGATATCTAAGAGAGTTCAATTAAAGAGATCTTCGTTGAGATTCTACACACCTACCCATCTTGATTAATTGGCAGTCACTTTACTTTATAAGATATAAGAAGCTCTGTTTATTCTTTTTCCCCAATATAATATTGAATCTGGTACGCGCAGCATCTTTAACCTCATCGCTATGGCTTGGCTTCAGCCTCTATGAATAAAGTACCAACTGTTGATACAACATCTAATGGCCGCTTAGAGTTGTCTAACAAAGGGCACTGGTTTCCGAAATTGCCAAGGGTCATCCGTAGGTGGTCACCAGGGACATTCACTCGGTCATACCATGAGTTCAATATTTTAAAGCCAAAGGCGCTTATGTATCGATTTCAATACCGTTGAGATTACTCATACTTTGACAGAATCTGTTATTAAAGCAAAAAAAATCTCTTCGGTGAGATCCAATTACTTGCTACCATCACCAAGTAATAACTCTGTGTGGAACTCATTTGATCATGGGAAAAGAGAATAACTCTGAAAACTTCGTGGTTAATACTCATTCGTCGAGAGAATCGACGCCACTTCTAGAAGAGAATGACACTCCGGTACTTCACCACTCTTTGAGACTTATACTCCCTGCTATTTGGATCGGTTCATTCATTGCCGCTATTGATTCTACGATAGTTGCCAACATAATGAGTGTAATTGCTGCTGATTTTGAACAAGAATACCTGAAAGCCTGGATTGCCACATCTTTTCTACTGACGAATAGTGCTTTCCAACCTCTATACGGAAAAGTCTCAGATATAATAGGAAGAAAGTATGCACTGTTGTTTGCTCAATTTACTTTCGGATTGGGTTGTTTCCTATCAGCATTTGCGAGAAGTGTTCCAGAGTTTGCCCTGTCTCGGGCCATTAGTGGTATAGGAGGAGGAGGTATTACTGCAATGTCCAGTATCATAGTAAGTGATGTTGTGTCATTGGAAGACAGGGGTTTGTTTCAAGGGTATGCGAATATCAACTTTGCTGCTGGTCAGATGATTGGTGCTCCCTTAGGTGGTTGGGCACTTAATAGCGTTGGTTGGAGATGGGCTTTCGGTCTTCAAACACCCTGTCTGGTTGCTTGTATGATTTTAACTTGGACGAACATAAATATAGCGCCAAAACAGCCATTGACCAAGGAGAGCTTTGAGAGAATTGATTTTGGTGGGTCCTTCACACTTGTGACTTTTATCGGATCCTTCCTTCTACTCTTATCAACAGATTTGAACAAGCCAATTCTGCTCCTGTTGTTGTCCTCCTCACTAGGTGCTTTCGTCTACATTGAGAAGTATGTTGCCAAAGAACAGATCCTTCCTGCGTCATTGTTCAAAGGTCCGCTTGGGTTGTTATCCACTCTGTCATTTCTCACTACTGTGTCAATCTACTCAATGTTTTTCAATCTCCCAGTATTTCTTCAGATTGTTCAAAATCAAACGATAGATCAATCTGGTCGTTATCTCATTGCCCAAGTTGTCTTTGTTTCTGTTGGTTCCCTTGTTGCCGGTTATTTGTTCAAGAATCTTCGTTTCAAAGTTGACTATACCGCAACCTGGATGACGTTCATCTCCATTGTTACATTGTTTATTTCATTTAAGTTGCTGTACGATGTGATGAAATATCCGCAGCCATATGACACAGGATCTGGTTGGAAGTACTCATTGGTGTTGAGCTTATCACTGATTGGTTTCAGCTATGGTAGTGTTTTAGTTTCAATCTTGGTTACCGTCATTGCATATGTTGGTCCAGATGGTCAAGCTGCTGCTACAGGCCTTAATTACCTTTTTAGATCCATCGGTAACGTCCTAGGAGCTGGATTTTCTCTGTCAACCTTTGAGCTGACTTTGAAATCGAGACTGACTGATGTTCTGGATGGTGTTGATGGTGGTGATGAGATTTTGAAGAAACTTCTGCATAATGCGGGCTATATCAAATCAGGCAAACTTCCCGAAGAAGTCAAGTCTTCGGTGTTGAGAACTTACCAAAGCTCTATCATTACCGCTTTCCAACCTGCATTGCTGTTCACAATCGTTGGTATTATTATATCCCTTTTATTGGTTATTAAAAGAGCTAGATCTCCATATTTAGTATGACGTTTATTTATATTTGCAATTTTTTTTTCCATTATTCTACTTCTATGGGATGTAATTATTTCGAGTCTCTAGTGCTCTTGATTACGAGCGCTCTGAAAGCAATAACACCACTGAGGTAAATTGCTGCAACAGAGGGCACAAATGAAACGACCATGGCTTTTTGATATATTCTTAAAATCACCTCCTTCATTTCACTGGTTATCATATCACTGGTTTTCAAGTAACCAGCGTTGTGTAACAGATTCTCCAAGATCTCTGGCCCATTTTCAAATTTCTTCAAATAATCAAGCAATCTTGTAGACAGCGATTTTTCGTATGCTGATAAAGAGAGTCCAGCCCCGAGAACCACACCTACAGATCTGAATAAGTAATTGATACCTGTTGCACCGGCTTGACCTTCTGGGCCTGCAACTTCTATCATGGTAATCAAAGTAGATACCAAAACTGTACCATATGCAAATCCATAGAAACAAAGGGCAACAATTAGGGTGACTCTCCATCCATATCCAGTATCGTAAGGTTCCGGGACTGCATATATATACCAAATGGTAGTGTAGACAACAGATAAGACACCAAAACTTATTAGTGTTAGTCTCATTGCAAAACTTCTGACATTTCCTTTTTGTGCTCTCTTGATCAAGAAACCAGCAAGAACTGAACCAATAGAGACTGGGAATCCCACAACGGCAAGATAAATTGCTGATTGATGCACTGATTGGTCTTGGACGATTTGCAAGAATGAAGGAAGCCCAAAGTTAATGGATGAACTAGAGTACAGAGCAAGCAATGAAACTATAAAGATGTCACCAAGATGTCCCTTGAAATAACTCATTGGTAAAATTTGCTCTTTGGCGACATATTTTTCAATGTAGACAAAACTCACAGAGGAAATGAGTGCTACCATCAGCAAGATCTTTTTGTTTATATCCGTTGAGACTAGTAGTAAAACTGAAGTGATCGAGGTAACCAAAGTGAAAGATCCACCAATGTCCAATCTTTCAAAGCTTTTCCAAGTAACTTCGTGTTTGGATGGGATTGTGACATTGAAATAAGAAAGAATCACACAACCAAGAATCAAAGGACCTTGAATGCCGAAAGCATATCTCCAGCCTATAGTCTCTAAAGCCCAACTTCCAAAAGGTGCACCTAGCACTTGACCAAATGCGAAAACCAAGTTCATGTATCCTTGGTAAAGACCTCTTTCTGAAAGTGGTAAGATATCACTCATAATCACGCTAGTCATCGTTTGTGCACCAGCACCACCAATACCACTAAAAGCTCTTGCACTTGCGAATTGAGGGACAGAATTTGTGAACGCACAAGCGAAACAACCAATACCAAAAACCAGCTGTGCAAACAACAAGGTTCTTCTTCTACCAACAATATCTGAAACTTTACCATATAATGGTGTGAAAGCAGTTGATGTTAACATGTATGATGTAGCGATCCATAATTTCATATCTTCTTGCTCGAAGCTCGCACTGATTGGGCCCATGATGTTAGCGACAATCGTAGCACCCATAGATGAAAGGAACGTGTTGACCCACAATGTTGCCAAAATGATACGGACATTGTAATGTGGAGTGGTCGTTAAAAGTGGAGTAGATTCACCTTCAGTCTCGATCTCAGCCTCCAAATCAGAAGATATCACTGTGGATGTCGTTACCGTGGTCTGTTTTTTGATAGACATCATGTTATAAAGTTTGGTACAAGTAGGTCAAATTTTGGTACTCGCTTCCAAAAGTAAACAGGAATATGCTCCACTTATGGCCGTTTTACATTGTACCCGTCGCTAGCTGCGCGTGTTACCAATTAGGAAACTAACCGAACGACGGCATTGTAGGACACGTCTATGTTTTACAGGTCCAAATCCCGCTTAATCACACGGTTATCGTTGACGAACAGAGTATCACTGGACTTTGTAAAGCCTTATAGTTCCCTGCTGACAGTTTTCGCTAAGTAAACAGTCGAGAAGTTTGTTGGCTCTTATATGATTTATATGAAAATAGCGTCTTTATATGCCTTTATTGTGAACCCCCACCTGCAGCCTCCGCCAGTATGAGATTAAAAAGAAAAAATTCTGCGTAGTTCCCTTTACATTCAAAAGCAGACTCTCCAATCATCAAGTTGCCCATCAACCATATCTCTTTACTACAGTAATGGGATGTTTTAAAATTTCAGTTTGATAATTATTTCACAGCTTGGAGCTTTTCGGGATGGTAATTTCAAGGTACAGGAAAGAAAATATGTGTCAATTCGCGTATAGTAATCAATTCATCAGATCTTCACCACCATATTATGTTTTTCTTAACCTATAGATCTTTTGAAACGATAATTTTTGCTGTACATGAAAGTACCAGTCCTGAGCTCATTCACTAAACGACTAATTTTGGTTAAGCTTCAACGATAAAGAATTTAATTGCGACAAATACTCAATTACGCAGTGAATCTCAAGCAAGTTTCTGTGAGAGTCGATAGCTACGACCCCAGAGGCCTCCATGTGATCAATGGCAACTTTTCGAAAATATTTTATCAATTGAAAGCTTGATTACTTCAGCTGGGTATCAATTGTCATGAGCCAATGCAGTGTGGTAAGAAAGGTGAAAACTCACATCAAATGTTTCCACACAGGTAAGTCGACAGACAAGGGTAGTCATGAGAAGTGAAGCAAACCCCACCCTTAGTATTGACTCAGTTTGAGGGCATTACTTGAGGGTCATACATCGATATAAACAAGTATATGACACATAATATAGAGAAGGAACTGGTGTGCGCATGGCACACACCACAGTTTGGAACACCAAATTACCCTGCTGCTTTGTTAAAAAGGGCAAAAGTCATTTTTTTTTCCCAGAATCAGCTGCCATCACCTGAACACTATGTCACATCAGTTACCCGGTATTTTGTGAAAAATCACACCGTCAAAACATCACCGGGTACCCACAAAATATAAATACACTCGCAATTTCCGATTTTCTCAGTTTCAATTGGATCCACAATTGCCCAAATTCATTAATCAAAATGGCTATTCAAAAAGTTTTCGCTAGATACGTTTACGACTCCCGTGGTAACCCAACCGTCGAAGTCGATGTCCACACTGAACAAGGTTTGTCCAGATCAATTGTCCCATCCGGTGCTTCTACCGGTCAACACGAAGCTCTTGAATTGAGAGATGGTGACAAATCCAAATGGTTGGGTAAAGGTGTCTTGAAAGCCGTTTCGAACGTCAACGACATCATTGCTCCAGCTTTGGTCGCTGCTAACTTGGATGTCAAAGATCAACAAAAAGTTGATGACTTCTTGCTACAATTGGATGGTACTCCAAACAAAGCCAAACTTGGTGCTAACGCTATCTTGGGTGTCTCATTGGCCGTTGCCAAAGCCGCTGCTGCAGAGAAAAACGTTCCATTGTACCAACACTTGTCTGAAATTGCTGGTTCTCCATCCCCATACGTTCTACCAGTTCCATTCCAAAACGTTTTGAACGGTGGTTCCCACGCTGGTGGTGCTTTGGCTTTCCAAGAATTCATGATTGTTCCAACTGGTGCTGAAACATTCTCTGAAGCTTTGAGACAAGGTTCTGAAGTTTACCACACCTTGAAATCTCTAACCAAGAAGAGATACGGTCAATCCGCTGGTAACGTTGGTGATGAAGGTGGTGTTGCTCCAGATATTGCTACTCCAAAAGAAGCTCTTGACTTGATTGTTGATTCTATCAAACAAGCTGGTTACGAAGGTAAGATCTCCATTGCTTTGGATGTTGCCTCTTCTGAGTTCTACAAAGATGGTAAATATGATCTAGACTTCAAAAACCCAGACTCTGACAAGTCTAAATGGTTGTCTGGTCAACAATTGGCCGACTTGTACTTGAGTTTGATCAAAGAATACCCAATTGTCTCCATTGAGGATCCATTCGCTGAAGATGACTGGGATGCTTGGACTCACTTCTTGACCAAAGTTGACATCCAAATTGTTGCTGATGATTTGACTGTCACCAACCCATCAAGAATTGCCACTGCTATCGAAAAAAAATCTGCCAACGCTTTGTTGTTGAAAGTTAATCAAATCGGTACCCTGTCTGAATCCATTGAGGCTGCTAAAGACTCTTACAAAGCTGGTTGGGGTGTTATGGTTTCCCACAGATCTGGTGAAACTGAAGACACTTTTATTGCTGATTTGTCTGTCGGTTTGAGATCTGGTCAAATCAAGACTGGTGCTCCAGCTAGATCTGAAAGATTGGCCAAATTGAACCAAATTCTAAGAATCGAAGAAGAACTTGGTGACAAAGCTATCTACGCTGGTGCCAACTTCAGAAAGTCTGTTGCCATCTAAATATACTTAACATGAGATTGGTTGAATCAATGAAGTGATATATTTTTGAGAAACGTCATGTAGAAATTCTACGCGCTCTTCATATAGTAAGTCAAATTTTGATAGTATTAGTGGCAAGCCATTGAGTCATTGATCTCTGTACCGAATAGATAATTCCCAATGCCTGCACCGATTACAATACTAAGCATTAGCCAGCCGTTGTATGTCATAAATACCAACATTAGCAAGTAAGAGTAACCAACCAATATTCCATAGAGTACAGATTTCTGGTACCTAGAAAATGCTCCTGATATTTCATTTGTCAATGTCTGTCCTTCTGAATCAAGTGGTAATCTCAAAGAATCTAATTTTTCAAGTTAGATGAGTACAACTTGAAGATGGGGGGAATTGTAGTCAAACTTACTTCGTTGTTCAAGTCTCTTCACTTTGCCTCTTAAAAACTCATATCCTATAGCAAAAAAAGCAATAGCCAATACACTGAGAACAAAAGAGGAAAAGGAGCGAATGTGCCACCATTTGAATATCACACATGTGTTCTTCCAATCCCATGTGAAAAGCATCTTTAAATCAACAGTTAATATTTCACTACAAACACACCCTGAAACTTAAATCAAGGACGATGATCGACATTTGAACTCACATCCATACTACACATATCCATATCAGGCATACCGTGATCAGAATCACCATGATCCATTGAAGAGTGATCCATTGCTAGAAATTCTGGTACAATATACAGTAATTCAGTCTAAGTTAGATGAGGGTATAGTCAGTTTTTGTAATTCTAACATGATGATATCTATTACACAGCATCCTATAGTCACGTGATCTAGCATGTGACAGGAGGATTTACCCGCTGGAAAATGACAGCCGATAACTAGGGATTTTAATATTTACTTTTATATAATAGATGCTACTCTAAGAAACCCAATTACCCCAAATGAATAAAGAAATAGATATAATAGAATCCTCTGTATATATCCAGCCAAAATGAGCGCTTTTGAGGAAGCTTTAAAAAAAATAAAGCTTTTGCAAGTACCATAATTAAAAATGATTTAGTCCAGCTTTTTTAAATATATAACTAATCTCCAAAATCTAAGTAATTTCGAACTTAAACAAAAATCACGGATATACTCAAATGTGAGGACTCCATTGATAATGTAAGAACTAAATTGTCCCCAATTGATGCAAATTCTTGGACTTGAGCTCAGTAGCTCGTTGATTTCAATACAATTCAATACAATATGCTGGCTAACCTCTTGCCGAGGAGAATCTTTTGGATTTGTTTATTCGTTCATGTATATGTATATTGCGGACAAAGCGTATGCCAATCTATATCGAGAGTTGTAGTGCTTGACAGAGCCTCATTGCTGATGATCCAGTACCTCGACTTCCCCATAAAACATAACCGCGAATGGATTTTTTATACCTCGAAAACGTAAATTTATCACCACCTTCCCTTGGTAACGTGCTACATAAATTACTGTAATCTACAACTGATCTAGAGCTGATTACTTACGGAGTGAGACCGGCATATCTTGCGTCTACTTCCATAAAAGGCTAATCTTTCAGATACTGCGCAATTCTTTAAACACACTCAAAGACCCTACACTCTCCACGTATTTTACAATATTCCTTTCATAGGTTGATGAAGCCCTCACAATGTTTCCAACTGGCCAAACATGAACTCATCATGGTCTCTCTATAAACCCATCCATGTGTTTTAGGCTGCTCTTATATGTCGTTGGCCTGCAATTTCAGTAGATGGACTGATGACCGTTGATGCTCAACTATATATTAAATGGGGCTAGGTGACCATTTAACGAATTTTGATACACGACAAGCCGCTCAATTATATGCTGGACATAGGTCGTGTACAGACGATGAAACTTTGCCCATCAAATTGTGTACCACGATAGGAAATTTTGGAGGAATGATGCGGAGTTACAGGGGCAGTAAAATCGCTTATTGTTAGTTATTCCAGCTGCTGGCCTCAGAGATGATTCTGGTTTGTCTCTGCTGCTGCATTGTTATTACCCAAGAGGTCATTAGCGGTGTGTCAAAGACTTAGGGCTCCCCTCTCTGGAAGTATCGTCTGTTGTTTCGTTCAGATTGATATCACTTTCCATCACCGAAAGTATCACATTATGCAATTCTTTTATTCAATTGGGAGACTCGTTAAGATTTGGGGCTATAAAAAGCAATTGATATGTCAACTTATGTTGGGTTTAGTTTGGTGTGGTTCCATTGGCACCCGTTTGCGGAAGTTGAGATTGGCTATTGAAAGAAATTTGATGCATTTAATTATTACCTGATTTGGATGCCAATGGTTAAATTTGATACAAAATTTTAGGGAGTTGACTGTTTCAAAAGCTGCAAGCTTCGATGGATTGGAAGAGCTCAGCAGTGTATAAAAGACGGCTTTAATCCATCTACTTCATCCTCAATTTTACTATTTATCATCAAACACGAAGTCTTTATTACCAAATACGCTTTACCCACACTCGTTCAATTATTACTGCAATGCAATTCTCCAAAACTCTTGTCGCTGCATTTTTGCTAGCTTTTTCTTCCAAGGCTCTTGCTGATGAGCTCAACGGCTCTGATGAGCTTCCATTTTCTGAAGATGCTATTATTGAATCTATTGGTCTTTCTGATGATGTAGCTCCAATTATTTTTGGCAATGCTGTTTACTTCATCAACACAACCATTGCTGATCAAGAAATCTCCAACAAGCTATCGAAACGTGATGCTAATGCTGAAGCTGATGCATGGAGATGGATCAAGTTGAAAACTGGTCAACCAATGTACAAGAGAGAAGCCGAAGCTGATGCTGCTGCCGATGCCGCTGCTTGGAAGTGGATTACCTTGAAAACTGGTCAACCTATGTACAAGAGAGAAGCTGAAGCTGATGCTAATGCTGAAGCGGACGCTGAAGCTGCTGCTGCTGCTTGGAAATGGATACAATTGAAAACTGGTCAACCGCTGTACAAGAGAGAAGCTCAAGCTGATGCCACCGCTGATGCTGCCCCTGATGCTGAAGCTTGGAAATGGATCAAATTGAAAACAGGTCAACCAATGTACAAGAGAGAAGCCGAAGCTGATGCTGCTGCTGATGCTGCTGCTTGGAAATGGATTCAGTTGAAGACTGGTCAGCCAATGTACTAAGTTCACTTGTTGATTCAGCTGTTTGAGGGAGTTTCTTTGATTCCCCCTTCCCTTAGGACTCTAACCCTCTTTGCTTCCTTCCTCTTATCAGATATGCTTCTTGATTTTTATAAATTACCTTATACGCATTTGAGTTCCTCGAGCAGTAGACTTATATCTTATAGTGAAGCACTGAGAACCTACGGAGCAGCGATCATATTGACATCATGTATCGTATTACTCGAGGGTGACGACAAAATCAATGCAAAAGAAAATGTCACTTTCAGTGACTGATTCTCTTTATCAGATATTCTTTTACTGAGTACCGGAAAGCAGTAGGCAGTTCATTACCTCCATTCAGCATAATGATGTTTCTCTCTCATAAAGGTCAGCTACCGAAAAACTAAAAACCAACGGTGATAATATCTGGCCTCATGGGTTTTTTTTTGGAGAAATGCAAGTAAAAAAATTGGAAAAATAGAAATTGAGCATCATATTTTTTCAACCCATTTACTAAAAGTTGTCATCATGGTCTGCTCTTGTAACTCGCATAGATCCACAGGCGTGGAAGAGACTCAAAAATCGCTTACTCCAGAAGATCAATTGGTCACCAGCTCTGACCCAAATCATCCTGCTAATTTAATTTGCCAACTTTGCAAATTGTTTTACGACAATGGTTGGGTCACAGGAACTGGCGGTGGTATCAGTATCAAAGGTGACGACGGTAACGTGTTTGTTGCGCCATCTGGTGTTCAAAAGGAGAGAATGGTCCCCGAGAATATGTTTGTCATGGATTTGCCAACCCAGAAATACCTTAGAACTCCAAAAGTTTTCAAGCCATCAGCTTGTACTCCGCTGTTCTTGAGTGCTTACACAATGCGCAATGCTGGTGCTTGTATCCATACACATTCGCAAGCTGCTGTCATGTGCTCACTGCTATATGAGAAAGAATTCAGAATTGCCAACATTGAGCAGATAAAAGCTATTCCAAAAGTTACAGAGCCAGGTTACCTCAGCTTCTTCGATACACTAGTTATCCCGATCATTGAAAATACAGCGCAAGAAGAAGATTTAACTGAAACTCTTCAACAGGCTATCAGAGATTACCCGGGTACAACTGCAGTACTTGTTAGACGACATGGTATTTACGTTTGGGGTGAAACTGTCTGGAAGGCTAAAGTTTACAACGAGGCTATCGACTACCTATTAGAGTTGGCAGTAAAGATGAAACAATTCGGAATCAAGCCAGATTCTGAAGTTGGCGCTGAGAAGAAACAGGTTGATTCTAAAATCTACAACTAAGCTCTCAAAATTTCAAAAGCCAATTGAACAAAAACAGTCAAATTCTTCATTCTAACTAGCTTCTTTAGTTGGAGGTAGATTCATCTCATTCACCTTATAGACCTCTTTGTCTTAGCCAATGGCTCCCCATGCACCTTTGTCCAATCTATTTTGTTGTCTATCTCTTCATCAATCAACCCTACTGTAGACACCAAATCGCCTCGTATTACCAAAAGCCCCATGTCTTCTATTAGACTTTCATGCTCCTTCAGCACAATTCGTTCCTGCGCTTCGCTGAGTATCACGTTTGTGAGGTTATCGAAACCTTCAAGCTTACCCACGAAGAGCTTCCCATCTGTGGTTATAACTGCAATTTTCTCTGTATATTTTAATTAGTATTCCGAAGAAGATCATGAACACCCCAAAGTGTGAGCAAACTTACTCTGCAAGAATAGCTTCAGACTGGACATTGATTTTCTAGTGGGCTTGGTTCAAGTTAATTATACAACTATTTGACTTTGAAGTGGTTTATGTTTTGATTCCACTGTATGACAAAAAAAAATAGCAGGTATTGCAAATTATGTAATTTTTGGCGGCATACTTATTACCATTCTACTTCAACCCCAAAACACCAACACTCACTTCAAGTACTCGCAAATGTCCAGGGTGAATTCCCAGAGTACTTTCAAGTTTGCAAATTCTCCAACAGAAGATGACGAATCCAATTCTGCCAGCACACAACGTTACGATATCCATCCAATTGAGCTGGTGGTCCAGTCTGTTCTTGGAGAGCCTTTAGAAGAACTATCGAATCAATTACAAGGGCTCCATGAATCGCAAATAATATTGATAGCGAGACTCGCCATTATAGAGGAGAAACTTAATAAATTTCAAAGCAATATGCACGTCGATATCAACGTGAAGGATGCTGAGCAACGACTTACTGCACTCAGGAAAAAACTCAAAGGTATCTTGGAACGGTTAAAAGTCATAGAAGATAGAATGCAAAGAAAAGTAACACACTCATAGAAGACTACACGGATGGAATAGCAGTTAATCATGAAATCATCAGTAATTTTATATGGATCTATTTATTCTTTTATCATTTGTTGTGTGATGATATCATGGAGACCAGATTTCAAGAAGATGGAATGGATAACCACTCGATTTGTATCTGAATATGGACAATAGTATGCTATAGAAGACCAAAATGACCAACGAAACAAATGCAACCACCAATAAATGGACCTTTGCATCCTTTATATTCTTTGCTCTAGTTATTAATGCAACGACGGAGAAGGCAAGAATAGCATAAATAAACGACAGAACTTGGACTTCAGCACCCAATTGTGTTTGTTGTCCTTGAATGAAGTACTCAACTCCTCCGTTATTTCCTGAAGCCCTCAGGTACGGGGTGCCTCTAATGATGTTGAACATGTAACCTGAAATATATAATAAAATAGCCAAAACTGTAGCACCACCCCATAGCGATCTGCTTCCCAAAATCGAACGAAGGACCTGAGAGAATTTTCTAACTAAGAGAAATGTTCCAACTGCAAGAACCGACGTGGTGATGACATTTGCCCAGTTGAAATCCTCATAAATCTGAATCTCTTTACCAGTCAATTCACGTAAACCATCTGAAACAAAGCGGGCGAATTCGGAACTCGATTGTGGAATGTTTAAAACGTCATATTCGGCAGTGAGAGAAACAGGTTTGTCTGTTGGGGAATAGAGGTAAAGTCTTGGGACATTGTTCAATTGGAAAGTTTGGAAAATTTCTGGGTGTCCATCTGCGAAATCAGCCCTTGCAAAGAATAAGTTGTCACCTTCTGGGTGATCTTTATTCCAAGATTTAGCCAATTTTTCGAATTCAGGCTGGATTGAAGTACAAACGGTGCAACCAATTTGAGCATTGGTTGCTGTCAGTAGCAGCAGTATGTGAGAATCTCTAGGACCACCCAAAACTCTTTCAAAGTTACTTTTCGTTAGCTTAATGATGCCTTTTGATGGAGACTTCTGCAGTTGTTTGAGGAGTTGCCCATTGTTAAGCGCAGAGACAATGGTAATGAGAAAGAAGAGTAGGAAGCTTGAATGGAGCCTCATAGTGATCTTTAGCTTGAGGAACGACAGGCTTACCAACAAAGAATATGCAAGTTTTATTGATGGGAATAGATTTGACCTGGGTGCTCGACGTGTTCAGATGTTTCATCCGAGGGTAGAGGTGCCCTCGTATTTGATACTGTTATTAGCGCCGGCGTGTAATATAATAACAAGCTGAAAAAACAAGCACTAACAAGGGTGTCCGCTGTTACACTGAGGCTCTTCAAAGTTCAAGATGGCCGGTAAGTCACATTTCACCAACTCCAATTCCTTCAAGGGCTGTACTAACAAGTCTCTCAGTGAAAACTCTGGAAAACTACTTGTCTGAAAGAAATTTGATCTCCACCTTTCCCCTGGAGGTGTTGAGAAACGCGAGATTGGGTATTGACATCAACCACTACGTCGGGAGACTGATGACACTGAAGAAGGAACAATTGCTTGGAGCCGTCGGTGGGCTTCCTCATTCCCTTCGTGGACTCATTGAAGCAGATCTTCGTTTGTTCAAAGAGTACAACATATCGCCAATCTTTGTTTTCAGTGGCCATTTGATCTCTGAACAATTCAATCTCAAACCTGGAAGAGCTCTTACAAAAGTCCACAAAGTGAGAGCAAATCATTGGGCAAAATACCAGAACTCACTTTCAAGTGCAGACCATGGGTTTCTCCCTCCATGCTTCGACACGTTTAGAGATAGCGCTCCGTTTTCTCCAGATGGCTACATTGATGAGCTCATTGATATACTCATTGAGCACGAAATAGAATATTTGAGAGCTCCATATTTATCCTGGGTTCAAATCTCTTACTTATACCAAAATGATTTCATTGATGCGATTTTTGGTCCTACTGAGTGCTTGTTGCTAGTCAACGTTGATAAGTTTATTCTAGGAATCGAACAATCAAAGGATTTGAGATTTGTTGAAAGAATTAGAGTGTTGAATGAGTTCGGTATCACTCAAGATCAATTGCTTGATATTTCTGTTGCTGTTGGATGTGATTTACAACCGAAGACATTGCCTTTCCTTCAACAATACCCATTGAATGCAATAATTGACATATCACTTGACATAGTATTAAGCGGGAATTCAATATATCACACCGTTCTCGGTTTAAGCAACAATGCTGTAACTGAGTCATTCCAAAAAGGTGTTCTAGCCTTACAATTCATGCCAGTATTGAAAAAGAATGGCCGTGTTGAGATCCAGAATTTTGATGAACAAAAAATAGTCAACCCAGATCAGCAACCACCAACAGATGTTCATGAACTGATTGGACAAAGGCTACCCCATGAATATTATTTTTATGAATCCATTGGCTTGATTGGTCCCAAGATTCTTGAATCCATCACTTTTGGTTCATATATTGAAGATCAACCTCTAGATGGTTCTGTGACCTCTCAATTCAAATCAACCGTTGAAAAAACACTTTTGTTGTTCAAAGACAAGGAAATCAACCTGTTGACGCAAAACATGGCAAGATTCTACCAAGTGAAGAAGATAAAGTATGTCAAACCATATGAGAGTCCTGACCACCAAATTGAGTACAGGATGACACCACCGCTCTGGAACGGAATACGCACATTAGTTACTAGATCAAACAAGGATCAATTTAACTTTCGTGAACTTCTTGCTCGTTTGGACAAAAATGAAATAATCGGGGCTCCTGCAAGTAAATTGGGAAGAGTCACTCCTGGTGAATTAACAGAGTTGACCAAAGCTGACGAGATTCTTTCCACATCATCCCTTAGACTCCTTTATTTACTAGATTTGATCAACTTCAAAGATGATAAAATTGTTGACACAAAATGGACCAAGGCTCTGAAAGCAATCCCAGAGTTGGATCCATCATTCAAAATCGAGAAATATCTATCGGTATTAGTCTTCTTCAGAGTAAATCCATTTGAGCTCCATGAAGATTTGTCTGCTTCGCTCGTTGGCGACTCACAAACTAGAACACCTGAAAAGAAGAATATTGTTCATTTGATTTCAAGACTGTCTTTGTTTATTGATATTCAACAATTACCTCAGTCGTACTCTGGTCCTATCTCAAGATCTCTATTGAACGTTAGATCATCAGTTGATTTGGTGAAGACCAACACAAGAGAACTTTTCCAATCAATTCTTGTCAATTCTCTGGCAAATAGTGAAGTTTCCAAAATTGATAAGACGAGGAAAGATTGGATCAAACTTGTGAGTGAGTCACCTTTCAGAGGTACATCATCATCAACGGTGTTAGGACTCATCTTACAAACCTTCTTGGATAAGTATTTTGAGATCAATGATTTCAAGAAGTCTAAGGCTGCCACTTTCGAGTACTTCGGAGATCAAACAGTGGTCAATATTGAAAAGGAGTTCAACGGTGCTTTCAAGTTTCTTCGAGAGGTTTACAAAATCGTGGTTCTGCTGAGAGACGTCGAGTTGATCACCGAAAATGCTTTCATTGTTTTCCAACGAGCAGACAAGTTGGCTGCTGAAGTGTTGAGAGTTTGTTAGATCAAAATTTTACAATTGATGATTATGCAATATTCACATCATGATTCCCAAGTTTTCACCTTAAAAACCGAGCAAGCTCATCAATTCATCTTTCGAAAGTTGAGCGATTAATTTGGAAGTTCCAACATCTCCATTGGTGATAACTTTAGCCAAAGCTCTCTTTTTCTCTTGTAATTCTATGATTCCTTCTTCAACAGTATCTTTAACGCATAATCTATGAACGTCAACTTCTTTTGTCTGACCAATTCTGTGAACACGATCAATTGCCTGTTCTTCGATCTGTGGGTTCCACCAAGGTTCGAAAAGAACAACTTGAGAAGCCACTGTTAGATTCAAACCAACAGCACCTGACTTCAAAGAGCACAATAGTACCGTACAATCCTTGTCGTTTCTGAATTGCTCAAGAGTTTCATGCTTTTGTTTGGCATTCATTTGACCATCAAACCTTACTGTTTTCAATCTAAGATTTGCCAATACAGGTTCCAAAAGAAGTAACATCTCTCTCATATGAGAGAAAATGATGGTCTTTCTGAATCTATCTTTGACCAATATCTCAACCAATTTGAGAACTTTTGAGCTCTCTGTCGCCGAAATGGAGTCCAATGCATTTTTACAAACACCACAATATGATTCTCCATCTTTCACCGGATTTGTGAGACATATGGGACACTCTGATTCTTTCACGTTCAATGTAGTCATTGATTTCGCTAGAAAGTCCATTTCATCATCAAAATTAGAAGTTTGAGAGTGGTGCGATGTCGTAAGAGGTTTATCATGAGAAGAATTGGAAACGCCTTCATTTGGTCCGGCAGTGAGCTTCCAATGTGAGCACACTTGCCTCAACCTGAGCAAACAAACCAACGCTCGCCTATAAGCAGCCGATCCATGATCTTCGTGCTCAATAGAGGAAGAAAAATTTTTCCCATGGTCTTTATTGTCGGTATGATACTTCTGTGTCAACATGCTCCTGGATCTGGCTCTTAGGTTTTGGTAAATTTTTGATTCTGCTGCACTAAAGTGGACATAGACAATAGATACTCTCTTGGTTGGTAGGCTGATATTGGAATCTTTCAAAATTGACTTGGTTCTCCTTAACATAAAAATACTCAACTCTGCAGTCAACTTTGAAAGAGCATCCTTGGATCCAGTAGAGTTCAACTTATTTCGCAATGTGGCATTCCAAATATATTTGTCAGAGTAGCGTGACACCCTGAGAAAACCAAGTAAAGCCTGTAAGTCATTGATAGAATTTTGCACCGGAGTTCCTGTCAAACACCACCTTCTCGAAGCCTCTAAAGAAGATACGGCAATTGTCGTTTTGGATTTATCATTTCTGATTATATGCGCTTCGTCGAGAATAATTCTGTGCCAATGCCCCCAAAAAACAGGAGAGTGTTTCTTTTGATGCTCTGATCTGATCGTCTCATAGGATGATATCACAACGTCACAATCCTTTAAACAATCAAGTTTTGAGGTTCTTCGAGGACCCAGATATGTCAGCACTTTCAGTTTTGGAGCGAACCTCTGAATCTCTAGTTGCCACTGGTTACATAAACTGACAGGACAGATCACTAAAGTTGATTTAATTGCGGGGCCATGCACTTCAGAAGCACTGCCAGCCTGGTTATCTTTTTCACTGGATTCCGTTTTTGGTTCTGAGAGTATGAGCGCGATAGATTGTATCGTTTTACCAAGCCCCATATCATCACACAATAAACCACCCTTGAATGGTATATCATCCTTCTCTCTTTGTCTCAAGAATCTCAAACCTCGAACTTGGTGATCTAACAACTCAGCATCAAGTCCTTCAATAACCTTGTCCTTGAGCTCGACTGGACTCGACTCTCTCAGTTCTATTTGTTTGTCGACCTCGGTGATAGTGTCGAGCAATGCCTTTGCAGCTTTGCTTTCATCTTGATATAAGGTTGGATCATCTAGGAATGACTCCCCAGATCTATTGGAAGAGTTAGAATTCAGAGCAGAGTATGGGTCTTTGAAAGGAGAATCTTGATGAGAAAATTTGGAGAAGCCACCTGATTTTCTATCAACAATAGGCTGCGATAGTGTTGGATTCTCAATGACAAATGGCTTTGTGTTTGTCTCTTTATAGAGATTAATCTTCTTACCCCAGCTTTCGTGGTTGACAGGTAGAGGCGCATCACTGAAGAAAGCATTTCTATCAAAGACCTTGTTAGATTGTCTATTGCCAGATATTGCGGGTTTCCTTGGAGCCAGTGAGCTCATCTTCTTCATTATGAAAGGGTTAGGAGGGGGTCTGTTTCTAGAGTTTCGTGAATTTGTCTGTGTTTGCTCTGGTGCACCTAAGCTTGTACCAGCAAGCTTGTTTGTCAGCTGTCCTAGATCATCAGCCATCTTTTGCGAGCGTGGTAGGGAACTTGTGTGGAGCTTCTTTCTTTGTGGAACTGAAGTTGTAAACAATCGATCTTATCACATAAAACATCCTTGCCTCACTCGCTATTATCTAGAATAAACAACAAACACAACTTAACAACAATAAGAAGAGTGTCCCAAGTGACTATGGCGTGTATAAAATTTTTATAAAGTAAGTTAGTACACTGTTGATGAGACGAGTTCTAACCACCTGCAAGGCATCGTTCAATGCTGACAGTAGCGTACTTCTAGAAGCAGTGTGCATCAACCAATACGGTGTTTTCCTAAGTTGTATTGCAGGTTGAAGCTTTAAGGTTTGACTGAAACTCACACCATAATTGCTCTCACCAACTACTATAAAAGCCTCAATCTTCCAGTGTTTATGAAGGGGAAATAGGTGTTGACTGGAGAGAGTAAAAAGATGATCAAAAACTTATCGTACTGGGCATATTTTGTCTCAATTGTTGTTTGTAAGAAGCTTGAGCTGTACGCATTAAGCGTTGGTGATCCAAATATTATCCCATTCAGAGGTTTGTCATACAGACATGAAGGTGCTTCATTAGATTTTATCTTCATTGGATTCAGCTCAGCTGATTTTCAATACGACGAGGTTAAAGGCTTGATCTTTGAAACTAGAGAATTAACAGGAGGCCCTCTTGGACCTTATAGGACCAATTACACATTGAGCGTGACCGATTATGGGTTAGGGTATTTCCCTTATTTGCAATTCGCTCCTGGTGGTGACAATACCTCTTGGGCTATAGGGGAAGAAAACAAATTGGCATTAAGTGATGGTAAATTCTATGCTGCAAAAAACACCAATGATCCTTACAATGCTTCTAGAGATCAATTTGTTGTTGGGTACACAAACGACACTCAATCTCTTTATGATTTGGGAACAGAAATTACAGAGATTGATATCATTGCCCATTTTCCAGACAAAGATTAATAAAAGGTCTGACTCTGGATTTCAAGCTATTTCAATATAAATAAAGTTATGATGAATAATTGTATGAAGTCCACTAAAAAGCATCCATAGTGTAGTCATGTTCAATACCGGGAGTGACACTTGTGATAAATTTCAAAAAGATAATCAAATACTGATCCACTCTCACAACATCTTTATTTTCCGTGTCATCGTATTCCAAAGTTTCCCAGCCTTCTTCATTTTTGATGTCTTCACTTTCTGCAAGTCCCAACTTGTGGACGCCTCTCTCCAATTCACGATCTCGCGTGTTCTTCTGTTTATTTTGAGCAGCAATAATGGCTCTATTTATAAGCACTTTCATAACAGCAGCGTGACGACATGGATGGATTGAGATAGAAGTTGTGTCCTCCAAAAATGGGGCCTTTTCTATAGTCACTGTTTTGTTTCGATAATCCGCAGAGATATCTTCGAACATTTGCTCAGGGGTCAAAGGGGAGCCATTGTTATCATACCCTATCAAGTACATTCTTGGAACTCTGTAGGCCGTTGAATAGTGGATGTATAGATCATAAAGTCTTTTGTTCGGATTTAAGCGGGACACATCCTCGTATAAAGAATCACTTTCGTCTTCTTCCTCAGCGTTGTAATCAAGCAAATCGTCAATTTCCTCAATTTCCTCAACTCTCTCTGCTTGAGAGTCTCCCTTGTTAAACTTAGGTTTAGACGTCTTCGTCCAGCCATCTTCATCTTCATCGTCTTCTTCTTCTTCATCATCTTGATCAGCCCCTAGATATTCCAAGGCTCTCACGAAAGATGGAACCTTCCTAGTGACCAACACTTGTTTATCATCTGGTAAAAAGTCTCGCTTTTTGTTCGACGGAGCAGGAGACCATTGCCACGTTGGGAACTTGTAGGCCAAATAGTCACCAGCCTCAACAAATTCTTCAGGTGTTATCTCACCTGTGGTATTGAAAGTAGATGTATGATAAGCAGGGGTTAGATACTCTCTCCAAGAGTTGAAAGTTGATCTAAATTTGTTTGACATGTTGAAGGCAAATACTTGACACAAGGAACAGTAAGGAGAAGTGACGTAAAAGTGGTTATGAGAAGTGAGTGAAAATGCGTGCTAAAATGAGTCCAAATCTGTTTGTGGGATTATAGCAGAAGCTCCAATATAAGCGTAACTTACAGCTGCGAGTGATACAACAGGAGGCGAATATATGTCAAACTCGCAATCGCTTAATTCCACAAAAATAAAAATAACAAAACTCGCTAGTCGGAACTCACTAGCTGACACATAAAATTCGCGGCGGCCCGTGCTTTCGTCTGGTGGATCGATCACCCACTCGTTTATTAAAGCCAATAACCATCTACACCTTGTTAATTTAACAAGTGTCATTTCTTCTTGTAAAATACGTGCCATACCCCACTGATCCAAAAGACAACTTTGTTCTTATTATGGTGGCGAAACGCAGAAAGGATCAGAAAGCAAGCGCTGGCACGGAAGGCGCCAATGGACGTGCTACATCTACCGAGACAGCGCGGCCAACTATCGACAACTCTGTTGATATAATTGAGCAAAAGCTGGATGACATTCAGCCTATAAAAGAATCAGATCTGGAACCTAAGACGCATAAAGATAAGAAGAGAAAGAAGTACAGCGAATCCCGAAAGTTCGTGTTTGCATTGGGTGCTTTGATTGGTGTCAGTATTGCTGTTTATTTTGGTGCAAATCAAACGAATGGGTTGAATTTAAGTGATTTCGACAATCTCATGAATTTCGAGTCTGTCAATGATTTTCTTGATGACTGGAAAGGAGCATTTCCTAGAAGTTTGCTAAATGATTTCCAAGAGAAGAAACCCGATATGACTGAAAGTTTTGCTGTTGGTCAATACCTGAAGGACGAACGTAACCTCAGGGATAAATATCCAGTGATCATGATTCCAGGTGTTATTTCTACTGGAATTGAATCTTGGTCTCTTGAAGGGGCACCGGGATGTCCATCACGTCCTCATTTTCGAAAAAGACTTTGGGGCTCAATGTACATGTTGAGAGCAATGTTTTTGGATAAAACTTGCTGGTTGAAACATGTGATGTTGGATGCTGAAACCGGTCTGGATCCTGAAGGTATCAAACTAAGAGCTGCCCAAGGATTTGAAGCAGCTGATTTCTTCTTTGCTGGTTATTGGATATGGAACAAAGTTTTGGAGAACTTGGCAGCTATAGGCTACGATCCAAACAAAATGGCTGTCGCTGCATACGATTGGAGGCTCTCATACCTTGACCTTGAAAGAAGAGATGCCTATTTCTCGAAATTGAAACAACAGATTGAAATGGAACTAGAAGCCACTGGAGAAAAAACTGTCTTACTGGGTCACTCAATGGGATCTCAAATTGGGTTCTACTTTATGAAATGGGTTGAAGCTGAAGGTATTCATTTTGGTAACGGAGGTCCAAATTGGGTCAACAAGCATATTGCTGCTTTTGTTGACGTTGCCGGATCTATGCTGGGAGCGCCAAAAGCAGTGCCTGCTCTCTTGTCTGGTGAGATGAAAGATACTGTTCAGCTTAATGCTCTTGCCGTCTACGGTCTAGAAAAATTTTTTTCTAGAAGGGAGAGGGTTGATATGTTGAGAACTTTTGGCGGAATTGCTAGCATGTTACCTAAAGGTGGTGATCTTATTTGGGGGAACTTGACTCATGCTTTTGAAGACCAGCACGAAAATCACAACCATACTGTTTCTTCATTAGGTAATTTTATCAGATTTGACAAACAAATTGGGATTTATTCTGACAAAAACTTGACAGTTGCTGATAGTATCGACTTCATTTTAGATAATTCACAGGAATGGTTCGGAAGAAGAACTAGAGAGCACTATTCGTACGGATATGCTCGGTCACCAGAAGAACTTCAACAAAACAATCAAGATTTTTCCAAATGGGTCAATCCACTTGAGGCTCCTCTACCGATTGCACCTGATTTAAAGATTTTTTGTTTCTATGGATTTGGGAATCCAACTGAGCGAGCTTACGTCTACCAAGAAGAGGAAAAGAAAGATGCTACTAAGTTGAATGTCACCATTACCCAACCAAATGATACACCAGCCGTTTTTCTCACTGACGGTGATGGAACAATACCTTTGATAACTCATGCGATGTGTCACAAGTGGAAGAAGTCTTCGAACTTCAATCCAGGCGGTGCTGAAGTTAAAATTGTGGAAATCAAACATGATCCAGATAGATTTGATATTAGAGGCGGTGCTAAAACAGCTGAACATGTTGATATACTTGGAAGCGCTGAACTGAACGAGCTCGTTTTAAAAGTTGCATCAGGAAGATATGACCTTATTGAGGAGAGAATAGTCACTGATCTTTCAGAGTGGGTAGATGCTATGGACTTTGGCTTTGAATGACAACAATCATATTAATTACTACAAAAAAGCTAGCTAGACTTACAATACAATTAATGTTGATTTTCACTACGAGTTAAGATAGCTTATTGGATAAAAAGTGACACATTCCCATCGTGGTATGTCTACGTCCTGAACAGTAGACGAATATGGTTGCGACCCAATTCCACCGAACATTCGTGTCATGGAAATATGAACAGGGGTCAGTTGAGTCGTGCAACAGACTTGGTGTCATCTAGAGAGGAAGGCACGCTTCAAAAGAAATGTCAGATATAATCTTGATTCTTGAACGAAGAAAACGCAGGTCAACCGTCATGTCTGATCATCGATTACGAGCGCCTCTTGCCTCCAGACTCCAATTGACTATTTTCGTGTGACCTGCAAATGAGCACATGCAAGACACGGTATATTTTTGCGAATACGTGCGTTATTATTATCGTTGTTGTTGTCGCTGAAAGGAGCCCTCGCAAAGAGGTCGGCCGTTGCTGATCTTTCGGAAATCGCGAGTTACATTGGAGATGCTTTCCCTCTATCAAGGGAACAAAGCAATTAGCTTGGTTTCACCTCTCAGAGGCTTTCATAATTAGAGGTAAACCTACGCGAAAAGTAGAAGAGAGCCATACATCAAAGAAATCCGTCTGTGTCGTCCAGAAGGGGCATTGGAGTTCCTTCCCAAAGTTTTCCTTTTTGGTTTTTGTTGTCTCGGTGACAATGTAGTTTAAAATCAAAATAGAGACGCGAAAAACACGATTCTGTTTCCATTTTTGACGCGAGTTTGCAGAGGTTTTCTTTCGCGATTCGTCCAAAAATAGTAAAAAGTAAACAAAAACATAGACGAGCTCAAAAATCTTTTGGACTTGTTGATAATTATCGTGCTTGGGAATAAATAAATACATCGAGGAATCTCAAATTCCTGAAAGTTATTCTCGACACACCCATTCGAACTTCCCTACCGCGACTAGCTTGTTGTTTGTGTCTGTTGTTGATATACAGCACCCTTCATCTCCCTATTCAAAGCACAGGAGAACTCGGCCCGCCTCCAAGTTCAAATACGCTTTCCAACCACCATCTTGTCGCACCGTAAGAGACGAACCAGCCAACCTTCTCGCAACTAGTGCTATACCCTTCATTGAGTCACTCATTTGAGAAACGGTTCCAAAAGCTACATTGCATTTAACCTTCACTGAATTACCCAATTGACTACACAGAAAATCTCATTTACCATCACAGTTTTACAATGACAACGATCAGTCGCCCTGCACTTGGAAACCTGTCCACCAACACTATGTATAGACATCACCATGACGATCTAAAAAAGCCAACTCTTCCAAGATTAAAGTCAGTTATTCCTCAAGTTTCTATCACGAAGCATTCTGTAACCAAATCACATTCACCAAAAGAGGCTTCTACCAATGCTGAAAAGTTGAAATTCAGACTTCAGCTTGCCTACTACAAAATACGTACTGACCAAACCACTATTCCAATTAATGATCTCATGAATAATCACCAGAAAAATCACGCCGATACCAACAAGGCCATCAAAAGTTCCTCCGTCCCTGCTGCTTCATCCACTAACAGTCCATATAATACCTCTTCCACCATAGTTAAACCCAAATTCAAGAAGCCAAATGTAACTCCTTCAATGACCCGTCACATAAGTCTTTTGGCAGCTTCAACACCTCTAGGTAGCAACTTGCCAAAGAAGGTCTCATTTACCAAGTCAAATGGATTTTTAGAACCTGGTGTCTTTGAGAAATCCAAGATCACACTTAAGGAAACCTCCAGATCATTTGAATCTATCAAAACAGTTGAGTTGAGACCATCTCAAAATTCAGGCTTTTCAAAAAGGACCGTCAAAATCGGTGATTTGGTTCATGCTAACATTTCATCAGAGGCAAATGGTACTGATAACACAACTATCGCTGACAATGATGCTACTATTTCCCATGTTGACATTACCCCTATCAAAGGTAGAAAGTCAGATGAAGATGGTGATTTGCTTTTTTCAAGCCCAACCAAGAAGATTTTCTCATCAACTCCTGGTTCTTATGGAGCTGCTAAATCCCTTTTACAATTGTCATTGATCAGTTCCAACTAACGGCCCGTCGGATCAAACTCTATGATGAAATTCAGTTCTCTTATATCATATCAAAGTAAACTTGCCACTTTGTTGCCAGTTTCCCTAATACCTGCTTTACTTTTTGTTTCCCTATTGTTTTGAAGTTATCTGACCTGTACTCTCTCATTTGAATAGAAGTTTCCGAAGTTAGAATATCTCAAGATCAATTGTTTTATATTGCTACAAACTACGTGATCCCCGGAGCACTTTTATTTGCTTTTCCCGTTTTACTTTATCATGAATATCACGTCTTTTTGCACTTTCCACCTCAAAAACAGAAACGGTAGTGTGACCCAATCTCACTATATTTAAGAAACATCATTCATTAATCTCATTTAATATATAGCAATATCAGTCAAACAAATATCGACCATTACTCTTGCGTAAGTATTTGTTCAGCAAGGAGTGGACTTTTGTGAGCGATTTTCTCTATGATTTGATCCAAAACTGCACAAGACTCTACAATATGATCGTTCCATTGAGTCAATCCTCGGGTTTTATCTGAAGATGTGCCAAATTCAATTATTTTATCGATATCATCGATGGAGCCATCTAATCTTTCCTCTCTAATCATTTGACCTGCCACTTCTTCAACAAAACGTGATTCTAGGCGTAGTATAGAAGTGAAAGTCTCGACTGTTGTGTTTTCATAGACCTCTGCGGCAGCAATAAGGTTGCTTTCAACAATAGCCCTAGCAAAAGATTCTGTAACGTAATCTTTGGACAATAGAATCTCACGACCGATATCATTGATTTGCGACTCAAGCAAAAACTGCAATGCTTCAAAGTATTCATTGTAGTAGACTAACTGTTTGTTCAGCACCTTATTAAAGATCTTGAAGATGGGAGTGTTCTTGACATTCTTCAATATATGATTTGATTTGGCAATCTTCGTGAATAAGTGTGCTTTCAAGCGCGTGCAGGGAGCCAATATGGAATATTTGACAATGGCAATATCAAATTTTTCGTTGTCCAATGCTATCAGTCTTGATGCAGCCTCTTGCCATTTACCCAACTGAATCATGATTCTGATTGAAGTCTTCAAGGCATCAGTTGTCAGGTCATTATATTCCATATTTTTTGACAATCCTGGTAGTATTGGACCAACCCTGGTAATGTATGCCTCAGCTTCTTCGACTTCGTTGATCTTCAGTAGATTCTTCGCTATGTTTGTATTCAAGTCAACTCTAAACTTGTCATATTCCAGTGGAGTGGCAAAATCTTGAATCAAAAGGTCAACATTAATAGATTTGAGCAATTCGACAACTTTCTTAAAATCAGATTTGTTGCTGTAGAGCTTCGAAAGATTAATTGTAGCTTCCATTAGTGGTAACATGATAGCTGTCGTGGCAGGTGTAAATGAGTCTATGAGTTTTTCGTATAGCCGGATCTTTTCATCAGATGGCAAGCCTGAGGTGTCTTCAATGAAACCAATGAAGCGGGTGAAAATCTGTTTCACTGGAAGAGTATGCTGTTTCTTTATACCATTGACATAATGCGCCAAGTTCGTTCCATCTGTCAATTGGTCTGTAAGTATTTGATGTATTTCTTCCTCCTTCTGAGGGGAATCACCATTGGCAATTGACGATATTTTCAAGAAGGCAACGGAGGACATTTTATCGATCTTCTTTCAGGAACACGTTCAGAGGGATAGCGTTATGACTGCTTCTGTACTGGAAGGACTGAAGGATTGGTTGGGCTAGTCAATGACGAAAGACATGCTAAAGTCACGACTAGTGGTTCACGATTTTTCAGTGTGCGACTTTTGGCACAAGGCGTAGAGGATGTGACTACGAAAAAAATAGCGGATGAGTGCATGATGTTAACTCTTTTTAAGTAAATCCGAGAAGAGAGGATGCGTTTCAGTATTTTGTGGAATTAATAGCTCAATAACGGCGTAACAGTATTTCATGTCTATAGGTATCGCTTAAAAATAGAAGGGGAAAAGGATGAAAGCTGGTACTGTCGTTGCGAAAAATACCCAAAAGGTTGAATAAATGCATTGAATTTATTTACCCGTGATCTTGTCGTTTAGCTCGTACAAATTGGCTTTTATAAACAAAGAAAAAAAATCCGGCACAAATGCAACTTCCACTTAATCGTTTCAGCACCGCCTTGCCACTTGTTTTGAGGACTGTATCGACTGATTCTGGCCCGCCGTTGGTAAACTCAGACAACTTCCCTTCTTTTTTGTTTAACAGATAACTGAAATGAAACTCTACTGGTACTCTATTCCAATCATCGTTTACGCGATTTTGAACAAACTTTTCTACACCTGGTTGCCTTCAAACTATGTCTTTGACCCAATAACTTTGAACAGGCTTTCTAACGAAGTCTTGGAGAGAAATCCAGAAAGAAATACCACTTTAATTCTTGAGGACTTGGCCCTTTCATTGAAAGCGGAGTATGGTGACCACATAAATGACTTTAACCATGATGATTGGTTTTTCAATGTCGCCGGTGGTGCCATGGGTACCATGTTTATTTTGCATGCTTCTATCTCTGAGTATTTGATATTCTTTGGCTCTGCTGTTGGTACTGAAGGTCATAGTGGAGTTCACTTCGCTGATGACTTTTTCACTATTCTCCAAGGTGAACAAAGAGCCGCTCTCCCAGGTGCATTGTACCCGGAAATTTATTACCCAGGCGATACTCATTGGATGCATAAAGGTGATGCTAAACAATATGCTATGCCATCTGGATCGTTTGCTTTGGAGTTAGCTCAAGGATGGATACCAGCTATGTTGCCTTTCGGTTTGTTAGATACTTTGACTTCCACTTTGGATTTCTACACCTTCTATAGAACTTCATATTTCACTGGTAGAGATATGATCAAGAATCTGCTGCGTGGTAAGTTCTGAAGGCCTTGAATCTTCAGAGTCACGGTCATTGATTGGATAGCGTTAAGACCATACGTACATGTTTAAATAATATCAGCAGTATTGAATGTAATATAGAACGTGATTTCTGCTCAAACTAGATGTGATGATTTGCTTGTACTTCGTTATGAGACAAATCTTTCTATAACAAGTTTCTTGTGTAGAGTCTCACGCTAATCACACCAACCCAATCTCGGTGCTTATTTCATTCTGGTCTTTAGAACTATTCAAGGTCTAACGAAAGTCAGTCTAGAAAATCCAGGGATATGAGTTAGACTGCAGGTCATATTAGCACCAATAACGTCGCGTAGCTTTACTATGTCAATAATTGGTGCTTTGTAGTACTTATCATGATTGCACACACTCGTCCACTACTCGAGTAATAACCTTCGAGTGGAATTTAAACAAGCTGGACAAGACATGACTTGGATTTAAGGCGAAGTGATATGCCAGCAGTTCATTTATCACGCTCAGATAGAATGTTTCAGGCTATTAGTATTTACATTCGATGGAGGTATTCGAGGCGCGAAAGTCATTCTTTTAATTCACTTGTAAAAAATGTATACGAGAGACATCTTTATAATATAACTTCAGAGCAAACCTAGTCAAATAATGAGCAATATCCAAACACCTGGTACTCCAGTAGTACGAGTAGATCGTAACACTACTGAACAGAAATGGCGTGACGCTGAGTCACTTATCAAAGAACTGCAAACCCTGGAACTTCTTCCACTTGTTTTGGACATTGCAGAAGATGTTAACTCAGGAAAACTTCTACCAAAAGATGTCGATAATGCTGCGGGAACCATTCGAGTTAGGATAAGTAAGGCTAGAGAGATTTTGAGAAATATTCACGGTCTTTCCGAAACTCCAGAAGAGAGAGATGCTCGTGTGATAAGGCTTTCAAAAAATATTGATTCCAAAGATAAGTCATTGGCAAGGTTCAAGGCAATAGTTGGCAAGAGATTGGACCTTTCAGATTCTACCAAAATAAAAGTTGAGACGCTTACAGCTGAGTCGAGTCCCCACAGTCTGAGCTCCAAAGAGAACACAGCACTTAACATATCAGACTATCGCGATACCAAAACTAAGGATGAGCTTGCCGGAATTGACATTCCAGTGACGGACAATACAGAGTCAACTAACTTTGAGGATCTACATCGGGACTTTGATGGCGACATTGGTACGCTGTGACTCCCTTAAATCAGTACCTTCTCGCCAATCTAATGTCCTCAGGGTACTTGCGGATCCAACTCTGCTGACGTAGCTTCTGATTAACCATGTGGCGCTTACCGAAAGCCGGGCAACCGTTCTATGATTTTGTTGTCGAAAAATTGAAGAAAAAAAAGCGAAATGGGTAGGCAGCGAAAGCCTAAGGACTAGACAAAAAAACCGGTCTTCATCGTTCTTTAAATTACAGGAGACCATGTCACAACCACAGCCTACCCCATTGCCATTGGGTGACGTTTCTCAAATTTCTGCGCTACCAAATGTCTCTCCAGAAAAAGTGAGCTCTTCGTTCTGGTCATCTAACCCAATTTTTTCATTTTTGAATGACAGTTACAGAAACATCAACGAACACCGTCGTTCATTGAATCTTACCAACCCAGGTACCATTGAAAATCTGAACAAAGAGGTTTCAAGAGACGTTTTTTTAAGTCAATACGCTTTCAGCGGTTTGAGAGCTGATTTGAACAAAGCCTTCAGTCTAAACCCAGCTTTCCAAACTTCCCATACTTTCTCCATCGGCTCCCAATCTATCCCACCATATGCGTTCAGTGCCCTATATGCCACAGATAGCTTCTTTGCCCAAGGTAATGTTGACAACCAATTTTCGTTGAGTGGTAGAGTCAACTACGGCTGGGACAAAAACAACGTTTCAAAAGCAACTCTACAAATTGTCCAAAATCAACCTACCATGCTTCAACTGGAACAAGACTATCAAGCTTCAGACTTCTCAATCAACTTGAAAGCATTGAACCCATCTTTCCTTGATGATGGTAAATTCTCAGGTGTTGCCGTTGGTTCTATTTTGCAATCCATTACTCCAAGATTGGCCATTGGTCTAGAAACTGTGTATTCCGCTCAACCACAATTGCCAGGTGAAGCTGCTGTCTCCTACGTTACTCGGTACAACGCTGGTAACTGGATTGCTTCCGCTCAACTCCAAGCCTCTGGTTCCATTATTGGTTCCTTCTACAGAAAAGTTGCTGAGAATGTCGAAGCTGGTATTGAAACCACAGTTGCCAACCAAATCATTCCAGTTGCTGATCCACTATCTGGTCAACCTTCATACCAAGTTCAAACTGAAGCTACCACTACTATTGGTGCTAAGTACGAATTTCGTCAATCTGTATTCAGAGGTCAAGTTGATTCCAACGGAAAAGTTGCCGCTTTCCTGGAAAGAAGAATTTTACCAACAGTTTCTGTTCTATTCTCTGGTGAGATTGATCAATCTAAATCCGCCTCTAAAATTGGTGTTGGTTTGACTTTCGAGACTGCAGGTTCTGAACAATTAGCCTTGATGCAACAAGGTTTGGTCGATGCCGAGGGAAACCCAGTCCCAGGTGCTCCACAATTGTAAACTTAATGACTTTGAAGAAACCAAAATGTAGTTACCAACAAAGGAATGACATCAAATAACAAAAAACCTCAGTCCATCAATTTTTATAAGATCCGTCTCAAAAACTTTCATTGCTTGGCTGTTTTATTTGCTTGGCTGTTTTATTTGAGATGATTTCTCATCGAAATAGATAGAGAGTAGGATTATAATGCCTGTGAATAAATAAAACAAGATTTCTCAATTTTAAATGTAGCTCAATGAAAGTCCTCGATCGTGAAAACCTACTTCTTGTACAAAATAACAGAAGATAGAGTTCCTTGTTGATGATTATCATCGTATACAGAGATTTTTATTTTAATTAAGAGTAACTTAGATGTCAGAACTTACAACGGAAACTCAGTTTATGCAAAAAATGAACGAATGAACCCTCTCACGCCAGGCTCTTTCCCAGGCTCTTCAAATTCGTCTTCTTTTAGAATGTTGAAAACATCATACGAACTGTACCTGAGGTTACTGTCCGACCTTGTTTTAGCTGAGTTTACCTTAAAAAGCGGCTCGGTCAGTAGCCTTTTCTGTCTGTAAGGCTTTTCTATTGCTTCACAAAGATTGCGGCTCGGGGCTAAATTGAGTGAAATATACCGCTGTGAGGTTGGTGTTGAAGAGGTTATTGGGATATCCTCAGGATCCATCCAGCTGGTCTCAGATTGGTAGAGGGAGGCTGACCTCGAAGATCGGCTTTTTGAATCTGGTATGCTCAAGATGGTGGATGTACTAGGTAGGGAAGGGTGTGTGTTTCTGTATACTGATGAAAAGGTCGTAGTATCATTATGTTCATTTGTAGGCGTGAGTGTGTCCAAAATCAGTGGATATGCGGTGTAATACTGAGTTTGTTCGACTTCATTGAAAAAAGCCTCGAGTTCAAGATCTAGTGATGACGCAACTGATTCTGGACGTGGCCTGTTTGATGTCTCTTCACTGTTCACTTGATCATCAACGAAAGTACTAGCATCGGACTCCAGCGCAAAACATGCAACAGCAGTAGTAATTGAAGCCACAGAGGAGTTGGAAATGGAGAGGGGTATCTTGTGTTCTGGAATATTGACCTGGAGTTTTGTTTTAGGTGGCGGAACGTAAAGGTTTCTATACTGGCAGATTGTCTTGAACACAGACTCTAGATCAGCCATAGTGTGTGTATCGTCAGTTTCGATAATCACCCTCCAATATCTCTCAGGGTTCGAGAGTGGTATAATCAGTTGATTATCAGAAACTTTCAACACTTTCAATCTTGGTAGTATAGGGTAAACTACCGAACCACACTGTAGGTAACTGACCCTCTTTTGGTGCAATTGGTATACCTCAAACTTACCATGTCCCAAAAGTCTTCCTTGTGATTTATCAGTATCCTCCATGGTGTTTGTCAATTCTTCAAACGAGAGGATTCTTGCCCTGTTGTAGACAAAAAGTGTTATTTTTGCTTCGGGATCATCATCGAGGTCGACTTCGTTATTTGTAGCGGCAATCTGAGGCGATTTGTTTAAATCCAGCGATGCTGAAAATGGGGAGGGAAGAAGTTCATGAGAGGTGAATGCAGATTGAATGCTACTAGTTTTTCTTGCCAATGTTCGTTTTCTTGGTGTAAGTGACTGAAGTCCCGACTCGCTGGTTACTGGCCTTAAAAGCTTTCTGGAATTGGAGATGTCAACAATGTCTTCACCAGTGATGAGAAGAGGTGGGGATCTAAGATTAGAAGGTTCGGGAATATCGTCAGATGTATGTAAATGTCCCTGGGAATGATAGATATTCCGGTTGATAGGTATAGCAACTTGTGAAATTGAAGCATCCGATTTGCTGGGGGAAGAAGGATAATCGTGTGCCAACATGGTATAAATCACAATAGTTCTTTAAATGATACAGTTTTTAAACTTTCACCACGTCGTTTGAGCTCAAAGGTTCCACTTTGAGTGTATAGTCGGCTCAAAGGAGGGGCCTCAAAGCTTTGGATAGAGAATTATTTGTTTGTTATTGTTTTGGTTTATAACAGTTCTATTAATCGCTGATCGATATCATCGGAAGTACCGAGGGTTAATAGCGTGTTCCGGAGAAAACACGTGACTATTTAGATTCCCTAAGGTATGTTCACAAAGGTCAGCTGGATCGGAGGAGAGGGCTATATAGAATTGTGCCAGGTATCTCTTCCAAAGGTATTGTTTAAAGATTTGGTGCATCGGCATGGATATAATTGAATTTTCATTCAAATGAATTATCGAGTGACTTGCGTGATTTTCCATTTCTACCCTTCCCATCATCCCTAAAAAATCTTGAATGGAGCAAAGCTGCTACAAAATCCTATAAACCTGCCAAAAACATATAATCAGATAGCCCGAAGAATTATGTTTTCCGTTTACAGAAGATTGAGTTTCACTACTCCATTGAGAATGTCAGTCAGATCCGTCACCACAGCTAAATCAATCATCTACTCTGAACATGGAGACCCCAAGCAAGTCATCAAAGTTCATACATATGATATCCCAGAGCCAGTGGATGACCAAGTTGTCATCAAGACACTAGGTTTCCCAATCAATCCGTCTGATATCAATCAATTGGAGGGCGTTTATCCTTCAAAACCCGAAAAGACACTGCAATACGGAACCAAAGAACCAAGTGCAATTGCTGGTAATGAAGGTCTTTTTGAAGTTATCAAGGCCGGCCCTGGTGTGAAAAAGTTTGCTATAGGTGACCATGTCATTCCACTACACTCAAACTCAGGTACTTGGACTTCACATAACGTATCTGCTGAATCTCAATTGATCAAGTTACCAAAAGATATCTCAATTGTCAGTGGTGCCACCATTAGTGTAAACCCTACAACAGCGTATCAACTGGTGAACAATTTCGGTCTCCAGAAAGGCGATTGGTTGATTCAAAATGCAGGAACTTCTGCAGTTTCTCAATTGGTTTCACAGATCGCTAAAGCAAAAGATATCAACGTCATCAGTGTGATCAGAGATCGTCCAAATTTCGATGAAGTTGCAGCTAAACTAACAAAACAAGGTGCTTCGAAGGTGATCACTGAGGAGCAAAACAATGATCGCGATGTCGGCAAAGAAATTGCAAAGTTGACCGAAGGAAAACTGAAGCTTGCCTTGAATTCTGTTGGTGGTAAGTCGAGTTCAGGCATTGCCAGAAAGCTTGTGTCGAACTCTACCATGATTACCTATGGTGGTATGTCCAAGCAACCAGTTACACTTCCAACTTCATTGTTTATTTTCAAGAATATCAAATTCATTGGCTACTGGGTTACAGCTAATACTAAAGATCATCCAGAGTCTAAGATTGATACCATAGAAAATGTTGTGAAACTATATCAAAATGGCGAAATTGAAGAACTTTCCGTTAACGAATCTGTGTGGAAGCTAGACGAGTTCTCTGACGAACAAATCCTAGAATTGATACAAAATGCCATCGAGAATGGTTCTAAAGGAAAACAGCTCATCAAGGTGGAGTGATTTAACCACCTAGTTCCTTATGCCATATAGTGGATAAATAAGTCCAATCAATACTTCAGATTTCAAATGTTTTGTGTTATTTTGCAGAACCCCTTTCGCCAAAATTGTGCCTCTTCTCGTAAATTTGTGAAAATCTGCACAGACAAAAAAAAAACATAAAAAAATGTGAAAATCAGTATCAGCTACTTTTTCTTTTCGATAGTCATTTGAACGGTCGGCGGCTGCGTATTATTCACCTTTAGCACACACGACAGAGTTATGGCTGGTCAGATATTCAGTCTAAAGGTGTTCTTCATCTTGTTGCGAGAAACGTTTGAAAGTGCCATTATCATATCAATTTTACTATCGTTTTTGAAGCAGAATTTCCATAAAAGAAGAGCGTCTGATGCATCAGAGAGATCTGGCGAAGATGCTGATAGAGAGAGAGAACCACATCTAATAATGGATCCAGTCTTGTACAGATCTTTGAGGCTCCAGGTTTGGGCTGGCGCTTTCCTAGGGCTATCTATCTGTTTGTTGATTGGAAGCGTCTTCGTTGGTTTATTCTACTATTTTGGTGAGAATTACTGGTCCAAATACGAGAGAAATTGGGAAGCCATCTTCAGCGTCATATCTTCGTTGATAATTTCAGTAATGGGTTTATCTTTGTTAAGGATCAACTCGATGCAGAAAAAATGGCAGATCAAGCTAAGTATGAATATGTCTAAACAGCTTGAGAACCAACAACAACAGACCATTCTTCATAATGAAGATGCTATTGTTCAAGAAGAGCTAAGTTTGGGTGGTAGTAATAAAGTGCTTTCCTGGAAAGCCTGGGTTTCTCAACTCACAGAAAAATATTCATTGATGATATTACCTATGGTGACCCTACTCAGAGAAGGATTAGAAGCCATTTTCGTCATTAGTGGAGTTTCAGCTTCAGAACCATGGACCGCTCTTCCTTTATCAGCAGCTTCTGCTCTAGTCTCAGGTATACTTATTGGTCTTTCATTGTACAAAGGCGGTAGTAAGATGAGATTGCAAATATTCTTGATTGGCTCAACCTGTTTCTTGTACATGGTATCAGCAGGTTTAATGTCTCGTGGTGTTTGGTTCTTTGAGTTGGAGCAATATGTACAAAAATGCCATGGTCAAGATATGACTGAGGTTGGAAATGGTCCCGGATCTTATGACATTGCAAACACAATATGGCATGTCAACTGTTGCAGTGGTGTCAATGACGGTGGATGGATGCTATTGAACGCATTGGTCGGATGGAATAACACAGCAACTTATGGTTCCATTGTCAGTTATAATTTATACTGGTTGTTTATTGTTGTGTTGTTAAAGGTCAAGTTGTACGAAGAAAGAAATGGACATAAACCATTAATTCCTGTCAAATGGCAACTCAGTAAGATCCAGAAGAGGTATAATTTGATCAAATTCAACATCGACAACAACGTCAACTACAAATCTACTGGACAACTTTATGAATACACTGATGGGATTGATATTGGTAATGATGAAGTACGCAATACTATTATTGATGGTGAAAGTGATGCCACTACTAGTTTGTTACACTCAAGAGGATCAGCATGAAGTTATATCACTGGAAATCACTGGAAATCAAAATCCAATGAACCAAAACAGACATCCATAGCATTTTTTAAGATAATACAAAACTGCATTTAAAGCGCATATTTTATTTACGAAAGTGATCGTATTGAATGAAGAACTAAAAACAAAAAATGACTATAAAAATGACGCACGGAAAATGGAAAGAATGAGATAACCTGGAATGACCTATTAGTGGATTTTAAAAAAATTAATGAAATTTGAGCCTCTCTTATGAAGCAGTTTTCATGTGGGACCATAAGATACAAAAAAAAACCAAAGCGGATTTGTAGAAAGTAAGGTATGCCATCAAATTTGTTGAGGGATATGCAAAAAGATTCATCAACTTTGAAAAGTTTCAGCTGATAATCTTCCAGGAATCAACGCTGAAGACAACAGTAGCAGTGATACAAGCAATAAAGTCATCGTCTTTAGTGAAAGCTCTGGCGTAAACAATGTATTTTCCTGGTGGTACTTCATTTGGAAGTTCCACAGTTTTGGTTAATTTGTACTCCCCAGCTTGTAATGGGCATTCCAAATCAACTTCACCCACCTGCTCACACAAATCATAGGTTTGAGAAATTAGTTTGATATAACCGTATCTCACATCAACTTCAACATATGCACCTTCTTCAACAGCCTTTTTTAGATGACCAACAGCACTGACGGTCAAATTAGCACCACGTTGAGGTGGATTTGGAGAAAGATCAACTGAGTCAATGGTTAAAAGTTGTGGTTGTTGTATGTCACAAACAGATACTGGAGAATCGCCTGGAACTGGTTTCTCTCCTGGAAGGGTTTTGACAATAGGGGATTGCTCATTTGTGGCAAAAATGGACGCTGCGAAAGCGCTTGTAATCACAAGAGAGCCCAAAAGAATGGATTTGATGGAGACCATAGTGAATAGTTTTTGAAAGAGTTCTTCGGAGTTGTTTCAAGGGTTGGATCTGTTCCTTGCTCTTGTTATCTAGGTGCAGTTGCTGTAGAAAGGGAGTCCTTTTCGGAATTTCGTCTGCCAGAGAGAACTCAGGCTCGATGTGTTGTCCAAACCACCCAGCCGCGAAATAAAAAATCACGTGATTTAATATTGTTGAAAAGAATGGCGTTAGAGCGAAAACCTATCTAAATTGGGGAGGTTTGTTGAACCAGGCTGATTTCAAACGTGGACAATATATGAGAAAATTGGTACAATTGACTCAAAAGGTTGCGTACAATTATTCACCTTCTAGAATGTCATCCACTGCTACTTCGAAGATCGATCTTTCCAGCTTTCATGCTGATCAGAAAGCTCCTATCGTTTCACTTACTGCTAAAAGCTACTTTGATCAGTTGACAGAGAGAGAAAAACTTTACGCTCATTACTTTTCGAAAGCGGGTCATCTTGGTACTAGAATTGTCTTGAGACAAGTTTCTCATGAGTCTGAACAGATTTTCGATCTGATTATCAAAATCCACACTGAGTTAAAGGCCGATTATAGCAAATTGTCAGTTGATGAAGATACTAAAAAAGGCTATTTGGAATACGCTTCTCAATTTCTCAGTAACTTGGGTAATTACAAATCATTTGGTGATAAGAAGTTCATTCCAAGAATCCCGGTTGAGAAATTTGAGCAGATTGTGAAAGATGCTGGTGTTCCATCTAGGGACTTCGAACCAATCAGGGAAAGATTGTATTCAGTTGATGAGAAATCAGCATTGCTGGGTTTCCCTAGCGAAGGGCATGTTTCCGGTTACTACTATGGTGATGTTTCCAAAGAAAATATCGATAAGATCAAAGAAATACTTTCGGCAAACAAGGTTTACTTTGAAAACATACGTGTGAAGAAATTGAGTGAAACTGAGTACATCATCTCCATCGCTTCTGAATATTTAGTGAATAAGACCTCATATCCTAACAAGATTGAGGCTGAAGGTTATTCAATAGAATTGGAATTCGGTGATCATGCCATCGAATTTAGTGGTATTAACACATACTTGAAAGAAGCTGCCCGCCATTCTGCTAATAAGACTCAAGAGAAAATGATTGGTTCATACGTCGAATCTTTCGAGACTGGCTCTATTGAAGCACACAAAGATTCTCAAAAGTATTGGGTTAAAGATCTTTCACCTGTTATTGAGACAAACATTGGTTTCATTGAGACTTACAGAGAACCAGGTGGTGTTGCTGGTGAATGGGAAGCTCTTGTATCTATTCAAAACAAAGAACGCACCAAGAAATTTCAAGAAATGGTCTCCAAAGCTGAGAATTTCATTGGATTATTACCATGGAGTAATGAATATGAGAAAGACAAGTTTCAAGCTCCTGATTTCACATCATTGGAGGTTTTGACATTTGCGGGGTCTGGAATTCCAGCAGGTATTAACATTCCAAATTACGATGATATCAGATTGACCATTGGTTTCAAAAATGTTTCATTAGGAAATATATTGAGTGCAAAATCTGGAAATGAACCGATTACATTCATTTCTGCTGATGATTCTGATATTTTCAACAAGTACAGGAACGATTCTTTTGAAGTTCAAGTGGGCATCCATGAGTTACTAGGCCATGGTTCCGGTAAGCTGTTAAGTGAGTTACATGACGGCACATTCAACTATGATCACAAAAACCCACCTCAAGGTGTTGATGGGAAACCCGTCACTACTTATTACAAAAAGGGAGAAACATGGGGTTCCAAGTTTGGTTCATTGGCCGGTGCTTATGAGGAGTGCAGAGCGGAAGTTATTGCAATGTTTCTGATTACAAATGAAGATTTGTTGACTATTTTTGGATATTCATCCAAAGAAGATCAAAGGGGTATAATCTATTCTGGTTTCTTGCAAATGGCGAGAGCAGGTTTGTTAGCTTTGGAATTTTGGGATCCATCTTCAAAGAAGTGGGGACAGCCACATATGCAAGCAAGATTTTCCATTTTGAAAACCTTTTTGATTTCTGGACTCGTTACTTTGAGGTACTCAAAAACCGATTTTTCTGATCTTGTGGTAGAATTGGATGAGTCAAAGATCAACAATGTTGGTCATGAAGCGGTCAAAGATTACTTGAAACACTTGCACATCTACAAAGCCTCAGGTGATTTCAAGAATGGTTCAGCTTACTTCATTGACAGATCCTCGGTTACCCCCGAACTCGCTCAATTCAGAGATGCCATTTTGAAGGCCAGATTACCAAGAAAACAGTTCATCCAGGCCAACACCGGTATCGTCGGCGGAAAAGTTGTTTTGAGAGAGTACGAAGAATCCGAAGTTGGTTTGATTCAGAGTTTTGCTGAGAGAGAAGTATGAATTTTTTAATCTACATTCATTTTCCCAACCAAGTTTTCAATAATCCATATTTTTGGAGTTTTTCACCTTACCAAGAATTTTCTTTATCTCTTTTCTTTTTTCCCGGGTTGTTACCACAGATGAAACAGATTCTTGATCGCTGTTTCCATCATCATTCGAACTATTGGTAGGCAGGTTATTCGTAGCATTGATTTTTTTGAACAAAAGTTCGTAGTATTGAAGTTTCATTTCCAATTTCTTGATTCTTGATGCTTGAACGTCATTAATCCTTTGAAGCGTGTTCAATGACGTGCTTGAAAGTACAGATTTCTGATTATTCGAAAGTTTTTCATTCAAACCCCAGTAGTCTTTTATAACAAGAGAAACTGCTTCCTGGATGAAAAGTGAAGTATCGGTCAAGTTGATTAACTCTTTCTGAAAATCGGTTGTATTTCCATGATCTTCAATCAACTTCAAATTGGCCTTGATACCAGAAAGTGAAACGTCATCGATAATACCTTGGAATTCATGCACAAGATTGACTGAAAGTTCCATTAGGATTCTTTTGAATTGTGTTTTGATCGAACCATTTTGTAGAGTATCTGACCTCAAAACACGATTACCCTCCTGAAGAGATTTGTTGGACGTGATCAAATCCTGCAGCTTTTTTTCAAGAGCTTTGACAGTGGAACATTTATCACTGAGCTGTGATCTGGTGTCTTGAAGTTGAGAGAATACGGTTGTATGATTTTCCGAAAGTTTTGTAATTTGAGCTCTCAATGTGCTTAATTCTTCCTCTTTCTGTTGAACAGAACGAACTGTTCTTTTCTCGACCTGTTCCAAGTTCTTGGTAAGCTCAGCCACTGTAGAATCAAGTCCCTTGCATTTTTCTAGCAGATTATTTCTCTCAGAGGAAACATCGATAAGAGTGCGTTTCGTAGCGTGAAGATCCTCAAGCTCATGGTGTTGCCTATCAATTTCATTTTGGGCTTCCCTAACTGTGTCATATTGCTCTCTTAATACACCCTCCATTTGTGCAACCTTGAGGCTGAAATCTTCACCCTGTTGGGTCTTCTCAGCCAAGTTGAACCTCAAATCCTCAATCTCTGAGGATGTCCTCTTTTTCTCGATTTCAAAAAGTTTAAGCTGCTCCGTCTTTTTCTGTAATTGATGTTCAAGTTTTTCAAGCTTTTGTTCATATTCTAAAGATGTGTGATTGGAATTCTGTAACAACTTCTCCAAATGACTAGCCTTTTGCTGGAGAATTTCATTCTCTGTTCTCAAACTTGTAAGTGTTGATACTTTCATTTGTATATCTTCTCTTTCCAGAGCATATTGGGACAAGATCGATCTCAAAGTCTCAAATTTTGATGAGCCGTCACTACCTTGTGAATTATTAGACTCAGAAGGGAGTAACTTGAGCTTGTATCCATTTATCAAAATATCTACTTGGCTCGCTTCACTCTCCAATAGCTTTAGTTGCTTTTCCATTCGCATTAGCTGCTCTGAAAAAGCTCTGTTCTCCACTTCTAAGTTCTCCTTCGCCTTCCTCTCGTTTGTAAGAGATCTTGTTTGCCCGTTGACCAAACTCTCGTATTTGAAGACCTCACTGTGTAGAGTTTCTACTTCAACTTTAATGGATTGAAGCTCCTTTTTCAAACTTAATTCATTTGCTTCTTTGCTTTTGATCAAAGACTCATTATCACTCAAAACTTTGAAGTTCTTGATCGCACTGATCTTGCTTTTCTCCAACCGCTTTAAACACTCAATAGACAAGTCTTCCCAAATTTCGATCAATCCTGCTAAATTCAAGCTTGAAAAATCTTCCTTTGGTAAAGAACAGTCTAGGGCCTTAGAAATACTAAGTATCCTCTCCCTAATTTGTTTCTCAAAGACAATTGCAGAATCCACCATAAGATTGTCAGGTAGGGGAGAAGTGATACCAGAAGCAAGTGCACGTTTGCTATTGGGGGAGACCATGTTCTCGGTGAGTGTCATCTCAGGAAGATTAGGGGAATTTTGATCCAAAATATCATCAATCTGATCGTAGGACACATCGGGTGTACCGATATCGTCTGATACTATCTTTTTGCCTCTTAGTCTCAAGCTGAATTTACCTGATCTGATACTAGAGTCATCCTGTGAGTCGATGCTCAATTGGTTGAATCTTCTTGCGAGTGACATCGCTGCGTCGTCGACATCAACATCCATATTTTGATTCGTGCTCGATCTATCGATATATGTTGAATGTCTGCAGGATTTTGTCAACGTCACCTCATCACGATCTTCTCCCTCAGGGCTGTTTCTCCTTTCTATTTGAGCCCTACCTTCTTCAACAAAGTTGAGTGGTTGAGGGGTCTCTGATTTCACAGACGTTTCAGTTGAATGGGGGATGCTTTTCACAGAGAATAGACTCTCATCGGACAGCAGGGATTGGGGGGACTTCTTCAACAATGGCTCAAACAATGGGCTGTATAGCGAGTGTTCCCTCTTTGGTATGGCTGTTTCCTCAATATCTAAAGGAGCAATAACATCAGGAAGAAGATATTTCAACTGTTTCTCTGAAAGACTCTGCGAGTCATAGCTGTTGTAGTTTGAGATATCTGGTGTGCAGCTGTATTCACTTGATGGTGGTCTCTCTTCGGTGATTTCTTTGCTCGAAGCCGTGTTGTTTTGTTTCAGCTTAGCCCTATACCTCTGTCTGTGGAAGAACCTATCTCTTTTCTTTCTTACATGCAGCACCTTCTTCTGATTTTCTGAAGACGAGTCCCAATCATTGAAGTGGACCGACTTCTTCGCTTCAGAAGAGTAATAACTGGAGTTGGGACCCTTGTAGATGGGATCTTGCTTCAAAGAGCTTTTAACTGGTGAAGAACAAGCACTCAAGGCCTTTGGTTTGCCAAATTCAAAAAATGACGAGTTCAATATCGAAGATTTAGGAGGCTCTTTATCTATCGTTCGTAGGGAGGGCAAGAGATCATCAACACTGGAGTCTGAGAGTGGACGAGCTGTCGAGATTCCTTGTGTGTGGTGATCAAGTGGATAGGAGCTTGATGATGAGGAAGAGCTTTCGGTGTAATCGTTCGAAGACATCATGTGAGGTGAACAGTGCCTTGAGAACTATAGGGTTGACCCCGAGAGAAAGTCTGCGCACTTTGCTAGAACTCTGGACAAGCATCTGGATAGACATTTCAGTTTTTCGAAGATATGTTATGATGTGTCACAATCAGGAGAAGCGTTTTTGTGGTTGTGAGCTAGAAAGAAGTTACTTATAAGAGGCACGGGGCTGATATGCCGGGTAACTCAAGGTGATAGGTACCAGCTGCTGGTTATTCATTATAACATTGTCATTAGGGGTAGCATAATTGATAGGGCAAACTATACTGATGGATTTATGATGTGTAATGTTGTGACATCACAAATTTTTTGATCACTCTGGGTCGCCACCCGTGAGCAGATTTATACGCGTTGAATTTGAAGATGTGTAGTTTTATTAACTACCAACCGAAGACGATTCAGATGGCTGTATTTCAAGAAAAGCCCAGAGGAGGGAGTCACGAGCTGAGACTTGATTTGTACATCGTTTTCCTAGCCTTAGGTTAGTAGTGTTCTCTTAAATTATGTGGTATAAGAAATCACGTAGCACGTCCGTGAAAAAAAACATACCTTCATGATGAAACAACAAATCTCTTTTTCTCCAGGGCAAACAACCCACGTTTTAAATTAACCTCGATAACTATGGTCTATCAAGATTAGAGCAAGGTCTTGAACAATCCAAAACCGATTTGGTCAGACCCAAGGTTTGAGTAAAGAACTCATGATACAACATATGTTCAAGTTGCGTAATACCAAAGCATGAGAACATACGGAACTAACATATGGAATAGCGGTACCTCTATTTCCTCTTTGTGGAACCTAATCATGAAGACGGATAATACTGAACTGGTGCATTACCTGGGTGCAGTTGATATACCCCGGCTTGATTGGTTTGGATTGGCTGTACTTGTTGGTAGTAGACTTGACTGTTGTTTGTGTTATATGGATCGAAATACCTTTTAGTTGGATCTCCTAACGGAAGTGCTGTAGTGATATATGGTCCTGGAGCCGATGTGGCCATCTGTGGCTGCTGTTGTATGTGCTGTGAATCAGTACCTGAGTATCCCTGAGCTGCGTTTTGTTGATGGGGTATGGAAAGATCTCCTCCTGAATATCCAAATTGTGCTGCATTGTTTTGGGATAGTAGTGATGGAGAAGGTTGTTGGTATGTTTGCCCGTGTTGATAGAAATTGGAGTAATTCATGTTATGCTGTGTGACTGGGGGTGTTGAATGGCCCAATTGGGTTTGGTCATTTTGAGAGTAATGAGGAGCATATGGCGGTGGGGGAGGATATCCTTGAAATCCAATTGCAGGTTGTTGATGTGACTGTTGGAGACCGTCATAGCTTGACCTTGGAAAGCCTTGTACAGGTAAATACTGCTGGGTCACCGGTTGTGCTCTTGTGCTATAAGTTTCCTGTTGGTATGACCCATTTGTTTGCGCCAACATCAACTGAACTGATTCTTCGGTTTCCTTGACTTGCTCAACTGTTGGCAAAGAGTTTTCAGTAACTAAATTGGTATGACCCTCATCATCAAGTTCTTTCAGAGCCTCTCCATAGTCAAAAGCGACAATAACACTTCTATCAAGACTGTTCATATTGAGGAAACCCCTCAACAAATCCCTTTTAAACATTCTGGTTTCACAATATATTGCACATGACACAGATTTTGGGATCAAATATATTCTCATGTCAGATTTGTACCTTGGCCTGGCAACTCGCTTCTTAAGGAATGTTGTCGAAGGCCTGTCGCCGAGCGACCCAATGGACTCGTGATAATAATCTTTGTTTAGCTCCACCGTTTGAAAGTCTTCATCCTCATCATCGTTCAAATACAAGTGACCGGGCATTGCCGTCTCAATCTTCAACAAGACAGAACCACCAACCTCTGTGGCAGCAGCCCTTGTGACTCTGATCAAAGAATAGTCCGTCAAGCCAAATAGACTATACACAGCCTCATCAATAGTGCTGAACTCTGGTATGTTGGAATGTTTGTTTGGACTGATGGATGGATCATCAATAAATCTTACAGTCTGAACGTTCAATAATGAGGAAAATCCAGAGATGATGTTCCTTGTGGATAACTGTTGAATAGCTTTCGCTGCAGAATCTTTCTCACCATCTTCATACTTCACTACCTTCATCGACTTTCGCATGGTGTCAGAAACAAGAATAGAATAGAGTATCCCCAATGTTGGTACCAGCGTTAATCTTACCCTTGTTTCCTTAGAAAGCGGTCTCCCTTGTGGTCTCGTCAGGTTGGTGCCTTTCTTGTGTGATCCTTTATCCTTCACTCCTCTGTTGGCTCTTCTTCTGGCAAGTTTGACAAATCCCCCATTCCTGGATGAAATAGGTGGTGTCGCAGTGGAATTTTCAGTTTGTGGAATAGTCGATTCTTCACTTATCTGTGAATTGGAGGTCATACCACTGGATGTTGTGTTGATGCTTGATGATGATGTCTTTGAAATCACTGGTGTTATGCCCACACTAGGTCTGGCACCATCATTCGAGAGTCCATGAGACAGGAGGGATGAATCTTGTGCAGAATACTTCGTATTGGAGAGGTCATCCACACTGGGTAGATGAAAAGGGTAACTTGGTTTGGAGTTCATAATCATCGGTAGTCACAGCTGAGTTGATTGTTAGTTGACTTTTGGGAAACCGAAGGAACTATGGTGTGCTTCAAAAAATTTACAACCAATAGTTGTAGTTATCCACCAATGTTGGATGTTGGATGCTGGCAGAACCTGAGGCCGAGCTCCTGGTTGTCTTCAAATTTGGCCGTGTGTGTGGTTGCTTTCAAAGTGGAAGGGTACTCTTTATATTACTTGAAAACAGGGGCTGAGACGGGTCTTGTTTTGTTCGCAGATGGTCGTTTATTTGTGAGGTATTACTGAAATGGTTGTCACTATAAACAACGAATAGTTTTGGGATTGGTCACTAGTGCCTCCTGAAATGATGACGCTTGAACTTCTAGAAGTAATTCTTTTTCTTGATCAAAAAGTGCCTTGATCGTCTTGTTATATATAATTAGATCCTCTGAAATCATAGACTCGATCTGCCGTTACTTCTCTGCTCTACAGTGGACTTTTTTTTTCTATCAAGTAGAATTTAGTATTAAGATTAGTCCCTCCTGCAACGTACCAAAGGCTGTAAAACAATGTCTGAGCAAATAGAGTCTTGGTTGCCAACTTTAATTCACATATTCGGCAATGGTGCATCCACGCGAGACAATTTTGATATCCTTTCCTGTTCCGGCCACTCTTCAGTCTAAGTTGTAGGGCAATCGGTGATGTTGTCTACAAACTCGGTACCTTCCACGACCCACATTTACTAAAAAGTGTGATGTTATGCACCCAGCTCCTATTGTTTCCACTTCGTACAATTATGTGATCTTCTAGACCTAGGTAAATTTCAAAAGATACCTTGAATAGCGTTGATAACTCATATAGCTTGCTCATAGAAATTGATGAGCCATAGGCTGGGCCTGTTTCTATTTCTTCACCAAAGATGAAAGGCTATGAAACTTTCAGGTTCTTTACTGGCCCACTGAGCTTGTCTTCAAGTATGAAACCCGATGTTTAGTATCGAGACTTTTGTGAAGACACCTCACAGACTACATACGATTGCATAATTTCCCTCCTTTATCGGCGCTGGGACTGGCATCAAAGTTAATGCATCAGCCTGCAAAAGCCGCCAGATTCAAGTCAAAATCAGAGGTAACAACAAACGTTACATATCCAAGAAAAGAATAAGGTGAGTATAGATGATAACCTTTTATATCATATTTAAGCAGCCTGCTTATTTGAAGGATCTGCACCCCGAAGTGACGTGAAACATAGTCCGCTATGGTAATCATCGTAGAAAGTCATCTTAATGTAGAGCTAAGTTTGATCGAGAGATATAGTTGTTTCGAAAATATAACAGATGTATGTATTTATACTAAGCGCTCTAGGTCTGAGGATATCGACTCCGTAGCGCCTATGTGACGCTTAGTATTAAATAGCATTGATTGGCCGCAGGCATATAATATGAGACGTAGCTTCTAACTCCGTATTGTCTCAATGATTTTATTGCCATTGCCACTGGAATAGCTGAAGATGTATAAGAAGTGGCTCGCTAAAGATTCATATATCGTACGCAATTGCGTTAATCATTTGGTGTCACAATATCATCGACGTTAATGGAGGGTACTTATTCCAGGTTGTGAACAGGCCCGTGCTGCCGAATTAATTCTGCACTTATCGAACGTTTTTTTGATAAACTCACGACCATTTTAGCTTACCTATTGGAGACATAGGCAATATCGAACCTACCTACCTGCAGGGCGAAATGAATTTGATCATCCATTACATATCAGAAGAAAAATTCTATATATCTAAGTGGTCAAAAGCTTCATATATCACGATCACGAACGCAACTCATGTAAGTCACTCCGGCATCAAGTGTCCAAATATGAGCTCTGCCATTTTTTGAGAAAGCAAACAACACTGGCTCTTGCTCGAGTTGACTTGTATTTAGTGCGTGTTTGTTTTGAAATATTAGAGCTTGATCAAACTTACCATTATCCTGCTTCAACATATTAAATGAGGCGGCAATACACTTGAAGTCACGCCAACGATACCTTTGTTTGATTAGGAACTGTAGGCCGGCCTTTGATCATGCTTTGTGGACTCTCTCATCTAGCCTTAGTTGTAAGACAGCAGTCATTCAGATACATCACGGGACTCAGTTTTGATTACAACCTAATTTCTCTGTTACTATGCAGTATCACGCTGTATATTCAGGGATCGGCAGTCCTATTTGCTTTGGGGTAAATCTGGGTTCAAGAGAATGCGAAGAAGGAAACTACTCCAGTTTAGACGCCAATGAATGGGCCACTATTTCAATTACTGTTTATCAGAAAACAGTACAGGAATATTCAGCGAATATTGGTGAATATAACCATCCAAAGCTTGAAGCCATGAAGCAATTTTAAGAAAAGGGGAAACAAATAATATAATTTTAACGTCGATCATAAAATAAATATAAATCAGAAGACACGAAAATCTAAAGACTTCCTCAAAATGGATTTGGTTAGCTATATCTAAACTTCAAAGAGTATTGATAACTGTTCAAAATTCTTATAATAGATTCTGAAAAGTTTTGCTACCCTCGCCAATTCTCGGCCGAAAAAGGCATCCGGGATATCTTTAATGAAACCAAAGCACTTCTGCCCACATGCTCTATTTGGGTTGTCTTTCCATAGGATGTAAACTGCTGTCTTTGAAGTTTCATGCTGCACCTTGATGTTTGAAATATGCAATAATATTTCACGATATTAATATGTTTATAGAGTTATTTGTAATTTAGCTTGGCCTGTCACCTACAGTTGATATATCTCATTAAATGGTTTAGAATCAGGCGTAGTTTAAACATGATTATCACAAATGATTGCAGGTAATGGTCAGTACGTGCTATAGCATACTGGATCGCTTGGAAGTAAAAACTTGTACTAGTAGCTGAAATCCATGTAAAAGGTAACAGGAGGTGTTCGTTGTGTCATTTTGAATATCAGCCACTGGGGAAACATGCCCGTAAACTTCCTACATTGTGTCTGGCAAGTTAGATGTCATGTATGAGAATAGAGATGAGATGTCTCCAGTATGTTCGGATTTTCTGACTAATATTGCCATAGCAAGTTTTAAGCAGACCATGTTATCGCTTAGATCATAGAAATTGTTTCATTTGTTCCGCTATATCGACAAGCAATATCGATGCTAAGGCTTGAATTCAATCGATACCGAAATCGTTGTGATTTAATCTTGAATAATAATAATATGCCTGAGAAGCCTATATTCTCATGTCACCTTGAGAGGAGAACAAACACCAGCGGGAAGCTCAAGCAGTACGCGATCTCATGATATTACTGAACTCCCTCGTCTAGGAGAGGATTATTAGTACTGAACACTGTGATTAGGGAAGTAGGAGCAGAAAATTCGAATTCCGTCAACCTGTGCTACAAGAGTGAAGTGGTGGATATAGATATCCTTTGTTTACTTTTAGTGCTTATGCGAGTATATGCAGTTCGCTCTTCAATGCAGGCTGCCTGCGATCCTTTTTACGAAACTTGCCCCAGTACTAGTATGCACAGCACTTTTCTGAAACCGTTTTGAATAGGAAAAAGCCGAGATGTCTCTCTAACTTTACCACTTTAATAGCAGAAGACATGCAAATTCTCCTGTGTTCCTAGATATTGAAAAGTCTGGCTACTTCCTCAGAGTGATGGCAGAAAGATTGTTAGAACTCAATCAAGGTTCTCCGTGACGTTCATCTCTCTATCATAGGAGTAAGTCCGAGACTATCCCAGGACATGGTCCAAAAGGAACGATTTGTACCACAAAATTGAGTCGATGCCCTAAATTACAGTTGCGTACCTCGGAAGGATTCATGATTATGAACTCTTTGGTAGCAATTTGGGCCCTCTGAAGTTATGCACCTGGCATTTATTTGATTCGGTTTTATAACCCTACAGAACATGTGTTGGCGCTAAAAAAGATGCCTTAGAGGAACAAGATCTTGATTCGAAGACTGCAACAGAAGGTTGAATGATTTGCTAGCAACCAGCTCCTAATAAGTGTAACCGAAACGTCTTTTTTTCTAGAAGCAAAAGATGAAATATTTGTCCCCAGGAACTCTAAGAGGAACACTTGAGCGTTGATTGAGTATGGTCTCGAATTCTCAGCTCAATATAAACTCAGAACATCTATTTATGTTCCAAAGACTTGGTTATTATGAACATGCCACCGGACTACAAGAGGATGAGGATGACGATAACTAATGTAATACGTTGTCGACTTTTCGTATGATTATCGACCAGCGACCCATATAACTAGCGATCATTAATATAGGCAACGCCCATTACAATTGGCAACCCAATATAACACGAACATCTAACTCTCCGATTCCATAAGTTATCTATGTACTTTGCAACGCTTTTATCTATATATAAGTTCACAATTGGAATTATCAGAGACTACATTGAATCCGCGCTCAACTGACAACCTAATTGCTATGCGAGCATCTTTATTAGCGGATTACAACATATAAGAACTTCTCGAGTCTTTGATTGGTTTCGTTTCAAAAGAGCCATCCTAAGTATGTAGTTCAATTCTAAATTTAGGGGAAAACTGCTCCATAGAATGCCCAGATGTTGGTGAGACAATTTCAATCATTTATTCGTCGATCTTTCGGAAACCCTCTCATGGTTCTCAAGAGATCTACTTTCTAATGACATGTCGTTCCTTGTGTTTACACCCGATATAAGGAATCCACGTCAAACTCTATTGTTATAGGTTTCGCTGAAGTTTATGGGAGGGAATTGCGACCCGAGACTTTCAGTTGCAGCATATATATCGCGCCACATACAGATTGAAGGACCAAATCCAAATCCCAAAGGGAAAACTTTGTGTATTGGTCTTCAGGTATCAAGATTCAAGCAGACAATAATGAAGACCAAAGAATACCAAACGATCTCGATTTGGGACTTGAAATGATTTCCTAGCAGTTGTAGGCTGAAGAGACAGATGTTTTGGCGAGTTAAAGGAGCATCGAGCTCAAATAGGTTTGATGAGCGATACGTTTGCTATTGTACAGCGGAAAACGTCGCATCAAGTGATACTCAAAATCACTAGACTTTCGAATGTTTCAGTTCAAAGTTAATGGAAGTGATAAATTCACAGAAGAACCTCAGCACTGAAACAGTTGAGCCATCGGCAGATTTTAGCCTAAGAAGCACTCATCAAGTTTCAGTTTATAAGCGGCATCGCAGCTGATCAGGCCATGGTTTTGAGTAGATCTCAACTGAATTCGAAGGCTTGCAGTTGAGTCCACTGCGATGCTTCCTCCAGGGAGCCGGTCCCTGACTGCAGAACCTTCGAGACGCTCCAACAGTTATGTGGCTCAGTCAACGAGCTTATACAGAATATTCAACTACCAGATTGAAAGCACTTAAAGAAGAATTGATTCTTTCTAGAAACAAAATGTTTATATCCGCTCACATGTGTAACAGGGACTTCGGTTAAAAATTCGGAAAACTGTCGAAAGATGTTGGATGAGCTGGAAAGAGTATTGTTTCAGGCCTTTTGATAACCCGAAGGCATAACCTTTTAAACTTCCTTGATCAATGTACTTAGTGAAAATCACAGACTTCGCCAAAGCACTCACAACTCGCAATTTCATTCCAATCATGCACTAACTCAAAACACAGAGACTAAATGGGTTAGCTAATATCTTACCGAACCTGCTCTTCGGTCTGAGGAAAAATTGGTTCGGATTGAACCTACCCCTGAACAGTCTCTTTCCTCTCGGATGCGTAATTGTTTTTCACCTTAAAAATTACCCGGCCCCACGTTAAAAGATGGACGCGTCTGGAGGGGCCTCTTGGTAAGAGGCTATACAAAATTTACCATGATATCCAGAACTCTTGCTAATGGTAATGGGCATAAAGTTTCCTTGGTGGTAGCTGGTATTTGTTAGGATTAAGGGATAGAGTGTCGCTTGGCTACTGTTTTACCCGCGAATGCTATTCTTGATGGTGTGAGCTTTGGTGGAACGTCCTTAGCGGATTAAAACCTAAGTTGTTTCCAGAACGAAAGTTGGCGGGCTTAGACACTTCATGCACCCACTACTGATATGCTGGAGCTTTCCAGGAACATTTTGTAATTTTGCAGAATGAATCAATGGATTTTAAAATTCTTGGAAATGACTTTCCACCTTCGCTAACTTTTCGAATATTACTTCAAGCCTATCGGCAGATAACCAATAATTGCAAACAAATGTCCCCTAAATTGAACCACTCTAGCAGATTGATGAATAGAATTTTTGGTTCTGGTTACTAGCTTTATTTAAATCCGTGCTAGACCCGATGCTGAAATCAGTTCGAGTATTGCATCTGGTGCGCCTTGATCCCAGACACTTTCAGTACAGAATTATGTATTTGAAGTATACTGCGGTCCGGGTATCTTCAGATGGTTTGTCTTACAGAAAAATTCTGCATCAAAACTCCTTCATGTAAGTTGAAGGTACCAAAAGTTTGATGAAAATTTCAGATGCCTAACTTCAGCTAGTTTTGCACATGTCACGAGCACCATCAGCAAACGCATTACAAGCCCATGGTATAGTTATATATCTAAGAATTCAAGTTCCTGATTGTGGCGACCTCTAGATTGTGTTGATCAGTACTAAAAAAGTTGTTTTTTACCCTATTTAGTCCCCACCACGCCTCTAAATTCTGTTATTGGACGACCCGAATGCAGGTCGGTCCTCCGATATCAGGTAAGCATCTTTGGCGCTCACCCTTGGCGAATTCAGGTTTGTTAAATAAGCACGAAGCCAGAGCCTTAGCGAAATAGTTATGCAAATTTGTTTGTATTCAACTTATCCTGAATCAACATTTTACACTGTGAGGTCCTACTAAAATATCTGTGTCATCATCTTCCTCAGTCCAAGTGGAAACATTCTGAAAAAACGGTAGTCTGAGAACGTTCTGAGCAGATCCTCTTCTCTTGGGATCCATTTTGAAACAGTATTCCATAACTTCGAATGCCTCTTGATGGTCTTTCTTATTCTCACGTAACTCAGTGGAGTCGCTGTCTTTGAATGTAACTCTGTACTTTGAGTCAAATACTTTGAGGGTTTCTAGAGCAATGCTGTCCGATGGAAAAGTTTCATGATTACGCTCCGCTGCAATGGCCTTGCAAATAATTTCACCCAAAGTTGGCCTTTTTGCTAATGTGTTCAACGAAGTTTCAATACCCAACCCATGTATAGCGGCACACTCTTGCATGTCTTTCAAACCGAATACAGTCGAGAGTTCAACAAGAGCATCAGTGTCATCTCTGGAGTTAAAAAACGGAAATCTTCTTGAAAGTAAAGTCAAAAGGATGACACCAGCAGACCAGATATCAATCTTTGTCGTTTGATAAGGACACTTGAAGAGGACTTCAGGTGCTCTGAATCCTCTTGTCCCAGCTCTGTTGGCTCTTCTTCCTTGGCGATCATCGTTTTTTGGATAACCTCGAATTGGATCTTCAACAGTGATTTTTATATTGACAGAACAAGGACAGAAACTGGCAGATTTTGGATCAACACTTGGCTTCAGATTCTGTTGCTCAGCTAGACCAAAATCAACAAGAACTCCTCTTTTTTTGAAGGGATCATAAAGAAAGTTTGTAGGTTTGATATCTCTGTGTATGATATTCTTGCTGTGAACAAAATTCAAGGCTTGCAAAAGTTCATACATGTAAAGTTTTATACCTCGGATCGGTAAGTCTCTGAAAAACTCTCTAAAGTCAGCATGCGGGTAGTAAGGTAGAACAGCAATTATTTGATCCTCGTGTCTCAAAGCTTCAAGTAGTGGGGCAACACGGGACGAACCAGATAACATATAAAGTAAGGTCAACTCATTAGAGATACGTTGTGGAGACGACGTTACATAAATTCTCTTCAATGCAACATATACCTTTTTGTCTCTCTTATGAGACCTCTTTCGTTTAGCATTAGGGGAGCTCCATATAGAGTCCCCCATCAAATATCTTGCAGTTCCTCTTGTATCTTCGGCCTTGTAGACAGAGGAAAAGGTGCCTTCACCGATCTTGTCTATAAGCTTGTATTTCTCATCAATCCCTTTGAATGTTTCTTGAATTTTACTCATCTCTTCGAGGATATCCACTGGAATATCGAACTCTGGTGGCTGGGCGATCCTAGCTCTTTTAACTCTTTTGATGTCCGGGACGTCTTTTGAAGATGATTGTGTGGTGGTTGATGGAGTAGTTTCTACTTGCGCGGCTATCTTAGAACGCTTTGAGCAGTCAGGTAGGATCCTAGAGTCCGCATTCTTATTGAAGGGAGAGCTTATCTTAAGGGATCGAGCCGCTTGACCCAAACTTGAGTCATCCAAGTAGGGATCTTGGTTGATGTTCGGTGAAAACTGTTGTAGCACTCCTCTCTTTGAGCTCATTGGTGTTGGATCAGGGTGATTTGCCGAATTTTCTGATAACTTGAAAAGCTTGAATTCATTGTCAGTAATCTTTCTCGCCTGGTTCTCCATTTGAAGGCCTTGATAGTTATTACAACGCAATTAGCATCGACTTACAGATCCTCTGTTTTTATTTTGGCGTATAATCTCAATGTTATAGACGCGTTAGGTTCACCGAGGGTAAAACTCAAACGCGTGGATCAAGACGAGTTCCGACTTATTGCTTTTGTGTATTAGTTCAATAGCTGCGTCACGTTCCTTAAACACAGGTCTTTTTGGTAAGTTCTCAGCTTGAACTAGTAACTGTGGAGCAATTCAACAGCTATTCTACTACTAGAATCCTCCTGCTCTCTTTGAACCGGATCTTTAACTCAGCCATTATTTTGACTTTCTAAACGTTGCCCGTTCATTTCCCTACCAATTTGATTACGATGTATAAAAGCCTGCTTGTTCTTCTCACACTCGTCGCTGCTGTCAGCTGTTCTGCGCTCACATTCGTTTTGAAAGCAGAAGAGAAATCATGTTTCTACGTTTTCACAGAAAAGCCAAAGACGAGCATCACTTACTACTTCGCTGTTCAATCCGGTGGTTCATTTGATATCGATTACACGATTGTAGGACCAAACAGCAAGCTCATTGTGAGCGAGGAGAAGCAAAGGCAAGGTGACTGGGTCTTCACTGCTGATGTGGCTGGTGAGTATGAGTTCTGTTTCTCAAACCAGATGTCTACATTTGCTGAGAAAGTTGTTGATTTTGAAATCAAACTGGAAGATGCTATAACAAATCCCTTACCACACAATAGTCAGAATTCATTCGTCGATGATGTTGCAGAATATGTCGAGAGTATAGACCACAAGGTAAACAACATTTTGAAGAAATTGCAGTACTACAGAACAAGAAACAACAGGAACCAGTCCACTGTGAAATCCACAGAAGCTAGAATTTTTAATTTCTCTGTTTTGGAGGTAATCCTTATTGTCGGAATGGCTATATTTCAGGTCGTTGTGGTCCAAAAGTTTTTTAATACCTCAAGAACACAACTAGTGTGATCAACATAGGAATATGACTCTTGTATTCAAGTCTAATTTAAAGGCGAAGGGGTGATTGCACTAAATCGGCATTTAGCGGTATTAGTGATTATGAAAAGCGAATGTTAACTGTCATATATATACTGAGAATTTAGTTTATATGAATCATTTCGTGGCCATATCTGTCACACCTTAAGAGTCTGGTGAAGCTGAACGCTTCTCTTCTCTAGGATGACCTTTCCCATGGCGATCTTGGAGTGCCCTTTGTCAACTGCAAAAATTGAGTTACCCCTCAAAATAGTTTCCAAAACTCTACCTTGTAGATCAAATCCATCGTAGGCTGTCAATTTATTCTTGAAGTGGGTAGAAGCATTTGCGATTGTCTGTCTGCTGTTAGGGTCAAAAATCACAATATCGGCATCGAACCCAATTTGAAGTTGACCTTTTCTGTGACCCAAACCCACTTGTTTAGCTGTGTTCTTTGAAGTCCATTTGACGATGTCATTAACTGAAACCTGTGGATCTAGTTTCAGGCCTTCAGTGTGTAAAACGGGTAATCCCAATCCAACCGAAGCAATACCACCCCAGGCAGAGAAAAAATCTCCTTCAGCCAAGTTCTTGAGCTCAGGTGTGCATGGAGAATGATCAGAAACGACTGTTGTGATGATATCACTTCTCAATGCATTCCATAGCTTCAATCTATTATCATTTGTACGAATAGGAGGGCAGCACTTGAAGAATGTGGAACAATTGGGGATGTTCTCAGCAGCCAAAGATAGATAATGGAAACAGGTCTCTGCTGTGATATTAAGTCCTTTCTGCTGAGCTTCGTATAGCAATGGAACCGCCTCTTTGGATGATAAATGGACAATGTGTAATGGGACTGAAGGTGTTTTCAAAGAACATCCGATAATTGTTCTAATAGCTTCAACTTCAAATGAATCTGGTCTGGAAGCCAAAAAGGAAGTGTATTGTGTTGGGTCGACATCACTCAAGATGTTGGTATCTTTCGAGGCTTCTTGTAAAGGCGAAAGAGTGTGGTCCTTGTGAACTATATCGGATGGAATACCACTTCTTGGATCAGCTGGTGCAAGGACAGGAGAGGTCGCAAGAGCAATCATCTGACTATCGGTTAAATCTTGCTGAATATAATCATGTTCATGATCCATGGAAGGCAAAGCATTGGAAATAGTTGTCTTCAGGCTGTTGACTGGTACCAGGTCATTCGCGAGCGATGAGAATCCCAAGTTCAACTCTTCTACCTCGTCTTCAGATATATTTTCCAAGTGATCAATATCGTCGTTAAGTTCACGAGGTCCACCATGTTCATGATTGGATGGTTGCATTTCAGCGTGGAACATGATCAGAGTATCTTGCCCTTCAACTATTTTAAGAGCTTGATCAATATAATGTGAATCAATAGCAGGAAACTCATCGACACCAGAATCAATCAAGAAACCTTTAAAACCACGGACACCTGCATTGATCAAGGGAACCAAATCGTTTAGGTTATCTGGAACAAGCCCACCCCAAAAACCGACATCAACCCACGTTTGTCCTTTAGCAGCCTCCAGTTTAATATTGAGATTCTTCACTGAGGTGGTCGGTGGAATGGCGTTCAGTGGCATGTCAACGACAGTGGTGACACCACCAGCAGCAGCAGCCTTTGTTCCACTTTCGAAACCTTCCCAATCTGTTCTACCTGGCTCGTTCAAATGGACGTGGGCATCGACTAGACCAGGCATGATCACAAATGGGGAAACATTTCTGTAATCTTGTGGGCTAACATCGTATAGGTTGAGCAAAGGATCATTGTCATGTAAAATCTCACTCACAATTTCCAGAATCTTTCCAGATTCTGTGGAAAAGATGATGGTGGCAGCCACCACTTTGTTATCCAATACCACGTTAGATGAAGATAGCGCTCTAGACATAAAGAGTAGTGTGTATGAACGGACGGATTAGCACCAAAAAACGGGGTTTTCAGGAGACCAATACAAAGCAGCTTGCAAGTTATAGCAGAGAATAACTTGTCACATTATTTTTGTAGGTTTCAAATTTCGTAGGATTCGATGAGGTTCTTATCAGATTTTTCATGATACTCGGAAATATTTTTCAAAATACGTATCGGACTTACTTTATCGGGAACCAACAAAAGGCTCCCGGAGTAGACCGAGTTGAGAATTTCTTTTTGCAATGTCCTCTAACATAACTACAAAAGTGACATTCCCTATGTAAGAGCCAATATATCAACATGAAGTTCTAAAGACCAAACTTCTGTACAAGTTCATGCGGGTTCTCGATCTTTCGAAGCAAAAGATTCCACCCATCGGGACCCAAGAGCTCCTTGTAACCTGTAAGCACCTTGAAGAACTGCTCAGCTAATTGCTGACTTGGTTGGTAATACATGGTGATGGTGTTAATGAAGCTGATCAACGCCTGATTAGTCAGTCCCGTAGGGTTTGTGAGTATGATGTTAACCATACCTCTGAATGCCGTTTCCTTCTCGTCGTTTTCCTCCAAATATAAAATGTGCTTTGACCAGTTCTCTGCAAACTCAGGTAACGAAACGGAAAAATGTTCTGGGGAACTGATACCGATTCTTCCGATGGTGATGGCACTATTCTCAAGAACAGTTGCTTCAGCTTGTGAATTTAGCAGGTCAATCAAAAGGGGTGTAAGCTTTTCCAAATAGTTATTAAGATTCAATCTCAATGCTATTTCACCTAGGGCCCATGTGGCATTGTTGACAACAGCAAAGCTTTCCACTCTGCGCGTGGAAATTTCAAACCCAATAGATCCAACAACAGCCTGCATGTGGTTGTTGAGCTTACCAGGAAGGTAAATTGCTAGATCACCAAGAAGAGCATAGGCAGATTGACGAACATCATCATTTGTATCAGCAAAAGTCTCAATCAATAAATTGAAAAGGCTGTCGTCTATCAAATCACCACTATGTTCACCCAAACCTTGAGTCAGTCCATCAACAAGGTCCAAAGAAGTGATTATGAAGTCTTTCTCCGGTGTGTGTACGGTGGGGTCAGTGATACTCAATTTATCCATCTCTATGCAGTGTGCCAAAATTCTGACAGCTCTCTGGTAAACATCAACAGCATATGGAGCAAACCTTTCCCCAAGAGAGACAGCAACAGAGGACATACATTCAAGCAAAGGCCACAGCTCCTTATCTTCATCCTGTAAAGCACCCCATTTGTGTATCAATGGTGGTAGAAGTTGCTGTATTGCTGCATCTGTGATTTCCACTTTTTCAACAAAAGTTTGTATAGCATCGTAAAGTATAACCAAGTTCTTTCTCTTATAAACCTGAAAGCAGGTTGTAAGTTTCAAAAGAGTTTCATCAGCAAGAGGTTGTATCAAGTCAGAATCGGAGTTTTCAATGAATTGAGCCAAAGAACCACAAGCTCCTTCCTGTACAACTTTCTTCTTATTCAATAAAGATTCTAAAATAGCTCTAAAGGTTGGAACAAAGTAATTGGCATATGCGCCACCAGAATGAGCTTCAGAACAAATCCACGAAGAGTAACGACCCAAAGTCCAGCACGTGATTTGTTTAACTCTTGGTTCAATGTCTTGTAGTCTCTCGACTAAAAAGGGTACCAGTTCAGGCAGTTGTCTTGATGCATATTCGATTCCACCTTCTGCAACAGCACCAAATGCCAGAATAGCCGCTTCTCTCAAAGGCCATTTGTTAGATATAATGTTTTCTTTTAAGATTGGGAAACAGATCTCTAGCACCTGTTGAGGTAAACAGGAAGCAAAGACATCCAACGTAGCAGCTGAACATTTTCTGATATTCCACTCAGTACCAAAGTCATCCCCATCATCGTCTTCATCATCTTCGCCCTTCTCGTTGTGGGCTGATTTTACCTTTGCAGCAGTTGGTCTGATATCCTCATCTTTATCTTCTTCATCAGCGTCATCAGCATCATCCATCAAAGCCAAGTCATTTTCTGCATAAACCATATTTTTGAGTAATACTGGTAGAATAATTGGTAGAAAACCAGCAATCATTTCCTCAGGGACGTCTGATGTTGCAAGTGACAACAGGAATTCACAAGCTTCTAGCGCAACTTCTTCTTCAGCTTCATTTATTCTGTGCAGGGAGTAGTTGATTACACCATCTAGGTGTGGGATAATCTTGTCCGGTCTGACTTCCAATACGCTACTGAATGCAACACAAACGTTACGACGAACTTTGGCATCTTGGTCAGTGGCTAATGAAAACAGTCTTGCCAAAAAAAGGTCTAAGTTGGCAAGAAAGCTTTGAGGTTTCAGATGGATGACATGGTTGATTGATTGAAGCGAGTTTGCTCTCACTATTGGAATTGGACTTTCAGTTAAACTTATGAACTTTGGAATCATGGCATCAAGCGGCCTTGAACCATTGTAATCCGAGTTTAAAATATGATTGGAATCTTCACAAATTTTAGCCAGAGCACTAGAAGCACCTTCCTGTCCATAAGCAGATCCACTCTGAGTTATATCAAATAACTGAGGGATAACCTGTGGCCATCCTTTTACACCTAGAATTGAGAATAGTGTGGTTATGACATTTCCCGTGATGTTTCTCACCAACACATTGGAATCCAAAAGACCTTTCAGAATATTTTGAAGGATGTATGAGTCTGGGTCTATGCGAAATGATTTGTAAAAGCTGTTCTTGAGATTAAGGCCAGCAGAAGCTCTTATGTCAGAAGTAGAAGTTAGATCCTCAACCAAAATGTAAACTAGGTAGTTGAGGGCATCTGGCTGGCTTTTAGCTTCGTTCAAAGCACTAGTGGCTTGGTCCCTAATAGCGAAGTCTGGAGATAATGTGGCTTTCAATATTTGCTGCAGCTGTATCACAGCATCTTGATGCGGGGCCCAAGCCATTACGTTAGCGCTATGAAGACAGGGTATACAAGTCTGAATTGAAGAAGACTCTTTGTTGTGATTTAATTTTTTTTTTTTCCGTATATATTTTTTTTTTTTTTTTTTTTTTTTTTTTGACATTTGGAAAAATGTGTGGTGTGTACCGATGACCTGTTACGGGCACTAGAGGGAGAGATCCTTACAGAAGGTACCACGAGATGCTAAATTAAACTACAACCTTCGATGATAGAGAACTGATTAGGCTTTGAAAATGTTCGTTATGCTAATGTTTATTCCAATTGAAAGAAAACTTCTAGTGGAGCTGTTGGTTCAGTAACCTTAATTTCTCAGTAAGAGCATCCATTTTGTTCAGAGTTGGTGCAAATATTTGATGAATATCTGGATGGACATCGGGATCCTGAGCCGTGCTTTCACTGATGCTTCGGATCGATGCGTTAGATTCCCCTTTGTAATCTTTCAAGATCCCTGGGAAGTTATCTATAGATGTGACAGAACTCATGTTAGGGAGGGAAATGTTTGAGTTGACAAATGTTGAATCAGTAATGTTCGACAGATTTTTCTTGGACTCATTCATCGTGATAGGAGAGGATAGTTTATCGCTACTTCCATAAGTTAGTGTAACATCTGCTTCGTTCTCATCTTCCGTATCAGTATCCAGGGAAGCAGTGGTATTCAGTTCATCATTGATCAATTCATCCAGCATCTTTATACTGTGGGCGATATCCCTTGTGGCTCTTGACAGCGGTATACTTGATCTTCGTCCAGTTCCATCTTCACCTTCTTCTATCAGTGAGAGCTGTGCGGCTGCTCTTTGTGGAATTTCAGGGCTTGTTGTGCTAAATTCAGAAGAGCTTGGTGAGTATTCACCAATTGAACCAGAATAATTATTTCCTGAGAAGAAAGTAGTGGGTGCAACCAAAGGACTGTTATCATCGAGGTCTGATTCCTGTATACTCCATCTCCTCAAATCAGCTCTATTCGATTTCTTACTCAAAACTAAAGGTGTGATCGGGAAGTTATCACTAACGATTTCATCTTCATCTCCCACATATCTGCGTTCCTCGTAGTCATTATATCCTTCTGAATGAGCAGCTTCGGCATTGCCATCGTCATCATCAATATTTATGTTGTCATCAGTGTCATCATCGTAATCGTTATCCTTGGTCATGATTGAGATACCATCATCTTCAATGTAAGCCGGTTCAGCAACAAGTATATCATTTGAGAAAGTGACAGACTTCAGCTGTGCTTCCCTCAGTAATTTAGATGGCACCGGATATTCATGTCTTTCTTTAGAGTTTCTTTCCAGCTCTTCGTTTTTCCAACAATTCAATCTAGCCAAACGTTCACCGTAAGTTTCCAAACATTCAGCAGGCGCGAAACCGATCTTGCCATCAAAGTCTTTCCTTACTAGCCACCAATAGCTATCTTGGTCGTTCAACAAAACCACGGCATCATCCCTTTCTAACTCGCAATGTGATGGATCATCACCACTGAACTCAAATAATGCATATAATTTGTCTGGATGTATCTCTTTAGGAGGCGGTAGTGATGGTTCAATCACGTAGTCATTGAAGTCATCTTCCTCATCTTCTGTCGCATCTGAAAAACTCTGTTTTGTTCTTATCCTCAGCGGCTGCTCTGACTCGGAGGCACTGTCTTTATTTATTAAAACGCTACCTTCACTCCCAGTAGCACTTGATCCAGAAGATAGAACTCTCCTTCTCTCTGTCAAACTTTCGTCATTCAATATATCACCTCGAGTAGATCTCAGAAGACCGTCAAGCTTTTCACTGGACATCTTCTTGTGATGGACAATAACTCGATGATTAATATTGGAACCACAACAAAGGACACTTGATCTCAAAGATTTGAAACAAAACTTTGGGAAAAAAAAGCAGCAAAGGGGACAATTCAATGATACAAAAACAAAAAAAAACCAGGTTCCTTGAATAAACCTCAGTAATGAAGTGGTCCAAAATCGTTTGATCGGTTCGTTTCTGAATGGTGTTCCAGCACAATTCCAGTGTTTGATGTTACAATTTTTTTTTTTTATTTCACTGCGCGTCAAAGGATTTCGAATCTCTGGAGTACGAAATTTCGCGAAGCTGCTCGCGTATGCGTTTTTTTTTAGATGAAAAACGCGTTAGGTACACCAAATTTAGGATGATCTAACTTACAAAGGTACGATGATCCTGTACTTTAAGTTATCATAAAAGCCTGTACACTAGGAACCACATCAGAAGCCCAATAAGTTTCTTCATGTCCAGCGTCATCAACAACTCAAGCGTTCTGAGTTCAATTCCACTTCTCTTCACTGTACCAATATGCTTTCGTTGCTATTCAGCTTTCTCATCCTCTATTCCTGCAGAGCGGTCCACAGATGGTTTTTCGATCAAACTAAGATCGTTGTTTGAACTTGTATCCTCATCACTTGTGTTTTTCTCGACCTCATCACGTATGTACTCTCTTTTCTTCAAGTACTCGTTAGTCTGTCTTCCTCTTATTTTTAAAAGCGTATTCTGGCCTGTACCCAAGACAAAATAAACAAGATTGGAGAAGACGGCCCAGTGTTCTGGCTCCAAGTAATTCTGACAAACAGAGAGGACAAGAGGTGTTGTGATCCACGATGACTTGATTACAGCAAATAGAGATTTTTTCAAAGAGATCTTAATGCTCTGCAAAGCTCTTTTTGCTTCATCCACAGACACTGATTGTAGAGTTGGACGCAAGTTAACCACGGCGACAAAGGCAACAAAAAGGACATTCAAAAGAGGAGAGAATGTGGTTAAAGACAGCAAGATCTGTAGAAGCTTCTTCTTGCCTGTCAAAGGGGGTTTTACCAAAGAGTTGATTAGTTTCAGACCATAGTGGCTAATTGGTGCACTCACAGTGGCAGCGAAAAAAGCGAAAACAGGTAATTTCAAAGACAATGGGTGTTTCAGCTTCTTATTCAAAACCGAGGTGACCTTCAAATCTTTGGCAATTAGACTTGCAATAATTTCGTTCAAGACAGCCAAGGTAGCAGCAGTGACTGATTTGGTGAGTAATGGATACTTTGCTAAGTACGTGAGGTATTTCTGATTCAATGATTGCTTAGTAGACATTATGAGATATGCACTGGTATATCAAGTTGGTGTTAGAGTAAAGAGATGTGAGACAAGAGAGAGAAAAGTGAACATAAAGGAAAAAATTGAACGAAGAATTAAAATGTTGAGAGACGCTGCCTGCCCTTCGGATTAAAGAGTGATTTTTCTTTTCGGTTATGAACGCTTTTGAACGTACTTGATAAGCAAAAATCCCGAGGGGTAATTCTCGACTCTTGTTCCGAACTTCCGAGGCTAGGTCATGTGGCTATATTGGCCTCGGATATAAGTTTTTGGTGAATGAGGTGAGGTGTATTCCCAATTCATTTCGCCCTTGAGATAATTTCAGGGACATTCATGACTCCATGTAAAATCATATGCGATGCCTTTGTCAAGCTTGAAATGCTTTTCTTCTGGATGATTTGCCAATTACATCTCATTCGGACGGTCTCATCCCACCGGGTAACTTAAGCCGCGATTATTGGCTGGAAATTTTTTTTTTTTTTTTTCTCTTCAGAAAATTTTTAAATGCAGAGTAAGAAGAGTTTTAATACATTTTCATAAGATTATAGAATCCAAAGATACTTCGTTGTTTTGAAGACTCATCTATCCCTACTTCCATTTTCCTTTTTACTCGTATCGGTTAACACTTTCAGTATCAGAAGGTTCTTAATTGTTTCAAATAGGAAACTCATAACAATTATTGATCAAATTAGACATATTAATTTATCAATACTTTACTCGAATCAAATTGCAACTTCTAGAAGTTTCATCCTTTACATTCAACACATACGTATATAATGGCTTTCACTCCAGGTGGTAGAGGTGGCCGTGGTGGTTTCGGTGGTGACAGAGGTGGTCGTGGAGGTCGTGGTGGCTTCGGTGGTCGTGGTGGTGCCAGAGGTGGTCGTGGTGGTTCCAGAGGTGGATTCGGTGGTGATAGGGGTGGCCGTGGTGGTGCCAGAGGTGGTTCCAGAGGTGGTGCTAGAGGTGGCCGTGGTGGTGCTAGAGGTGGTGCCAAAGGTGGTGCCAAAGTTGTCATTGAACCACATCGTCATGCTGGTGTCTTCATTGCCAGAGGTAAGGAAGATTTACTTGTCACTAAGAACTCCGCTCCAGGTGAATCTGTCTATGGTGAGAAGAGAATCACCATCGAAGAACCAGCTAAAGAGGAAGGTGTTCCACCAACTAAAGTTGAATACCGTGTTTGGAATCCTTTTAGATCAAAATTGGCTGCTGGTATTATGGGTGGTTTGGATGAACTTTTCATTGCCCCAGGTAAGAAAGTTTTATACTTGGGTGCTGCTTCAGGTACCTCTGTCTCCCACGTTGCTGATCTAGTTGGTCCAGAAGGTCTAGTGTACGCTGTTGAATTCTCTCACAGACCAGGTAGAGAGTTGATTGGTATGGCCAAGAAAAGACCAAATGTCATCCCAATTATTGAAGACGCTAGACATCCACAAAAATACAGAATGTTGGTTGGTATGGTTGACGCTGTCTTTGCTGATGTTGCCCAACCAGATCAAGCGCGTATCATTGCCTTGAACTCACATCTATTCTTGAAAGATCAAGGTGGTGTTGTCATTTCCATCAAAGCTAACTGTATTGACTCCACTGTTGATGCTGAAACTGTTTTCGCCAGAGAAGTTCAAAAACTACGTGAAGAAAAGATCAAACCACTAGAACAACTGACTCTAGAACCTTATGAGCGTGACCATTGTATTGTCATCGGTAGATACCTGAGAAGTGGTCTCTAAGCCAATACGAGTCGTAATTGTTCATAGAATAGGAAGAAGGGAAATCGTTTGAGATTGTTTTACTTTGTTATATGTCATTTTGGTTTCAATCATTTTTTTATATGTTGATCAACTTTTTTATTTGCTTTTGTGATGGCTTCCACTTCAATGAAAAGCTGCTCGTGTGTTACATTCGGTATGCGGAAAGTTGTACTATAGATATTTTGAAAGCCAATGCTTACTGGAACCGTTCACAAGGTCTGTTTTTTTACATATAAGAAGAAATTTTTAATTTACATGTTTTGCATACATTGAGAATCGAAGCGCTGTAGTGATTACGTCAGTAAAGGTATAAAAAGAAAACAAACAAAAGTTTTGAAGCCACTCAGTGAACTTGAATCTTGGTGGCAACTCTCCCACTAAGTGTATTACACGAGCACGAACCTAATATTCGACAATAGTTTTATGGTTTGAACCTTTCCAGAGAAACTTTGAAATAGAATATCCATCGAACTAATATGCCGCCACTGGAAGTTATCAATATATCAGATGAAGATGATGACGACTTCCAAGTTGTTGGAGTTAGATCTGTATCCGAAGGAATCCCCCTTGGTGCCGAACAGAATGGTACAGTTAATGTACGAGAGAGATCCGTGGGTCAGCCCAGCAGAAGGGCTGTCACTAGATCTCACCGGCACAGAGCCACTGGAGCAAGACACATTCTAGATCAGAACCAGAATAACCTTCACGATGGACAGTCCCTACATGGTAGATATGTTCACTCAGCCCCAGGACATACACTACAACCAATCCGAAATGATGTAAGAAATGCATCTTTTCAAGGCCCCAGAATACAACTCAGAGCTCGAAGAGATTTGGCAGAAATGGTACGAATTGCTATGCAGCAAAGACTCAATAATATCAATTTTAGGGAGGAGTATGGGAATCAATTCCTCAATGATATTCATATAGCAAATTTACTTGATTATGACGCAGATGACGATGATGAGAACGATGATGACTATATGCCAGGAGATGTGCTCCCTCCTTTCCATTACCACACCCCGTCGCAGGCGCACCAGCATCAACAACCCGATATTCCTCAACATATATTTGACATGATACAACAGAGGGAGGCTGAAGAGCTGGATGCTAAAAGAAAACTGAATTTAAGTTCAACTGGTAATTTCAGCTCAACTCTGAAATCCAAAGTTGAAGAAATTAAATTACCGTTCACTACGCATATCGAGGAGACGGAAGAGTATGTTTGTGCATTATGTGCTGTGACACTGGGAGTCGGTATCCCTGATACCTTTGAAGTTGATAGAAATCCACCTTCGTTTAAGAAGTTGCAAGAACAGACAGGTGTGCAGGCACCATACTATGCCTCGAAGTTGATTACTGTTATTGACAGAGACCTCTCCCGAAGAGTTTTCATGGCGAGCTGCGGACATGCCTACTGTGGAAGATGTGTGAAGAACATCACAAACGTTAAATTGTCCTTGTCAAAACAAGATAGAATCAAGTTCAAGAGAGTTGATGCATGTATCACTAATCCATTTGTGTATGCACCAAAAACCTGTGTTGAGCAATACTGTAAACAGAAGTTTTCCAAAAATTCAAAGTTTACAGAGATATTCACGTAATGCTACCCCAAGGGTATCATTAATAAACAGACATTTGCATTACACAACAATTTTTTTTGGTGATCTTGTCAAGAAACCTCTAGGTACTTCAGTGACCTCCTCTCTAAATCTGTACCAACCGTTTAAGTGAATCTTAGATCAACCCCTATAATTCAACCTCCTTTGATCTCCGTGATGAGGGTCTTTACAGTTTTCTTCTTCAGAACCTCCCTCCACTCCACAAAATCTTAAGATCTCCGAGTCCGATATTCTTATTTTGCCTCTTTTACCCAAAGAACGGTATGCTTCAATCAGTTCACTCTTGATAGGATGAAAGGCGACATCGATAGAACCATATATGAAGCAATTATCATGATATTTAACCAGAGAGAACATTACTGTCCAATCTCCATCCGTCCTATGGATCAGTACGGTCTCCCGATGTTTCATGGTAGATACGTAGCCATTGATGTCTCTCATTGGAATCTCCTTCACTTGTTTACCAAAAGCGTTGTAAATGTTTATTGGAAAAGGCCATTGCTTATTCAAGCACCATCCTGGAAATAGGCTGTGGTATGTTTTCGGTCTGTCAATTGGATCAATAGAGAAAACGTATATTCCAGGTGCCTCATCCCAAGAGTAACAATATCCTGTAATCTCTCTTTCCAAATCTGAATTCAGTGTCACATAGAAAACCTGGCTATTACGGAATTTTGCCCCAACTGAAGAGGGATTTTTGAATAGAGAGCTGGAAATATTTATCCCGCAAAGTTTAGATCCTTTATATACCATAGCATTCTCTGTAACTCTTGTTCCTCTGTTTTTCAACCTCCTATAGGCGATACACTTCATACATCTGATTGGGCTAGGTACGGATCTACAAATAGCCTGTATGCTGAGCTTCATCATTTCTATGAGGGTGAAATCGCTCTCAGTCAATTCTCTAGAAAGAGGAGACTTTCTTTTGCACTGATAGTTTTTCTTTTGTTGAACCATCAATAAAATGCCAGTTGTTGATCTTAGATTGTAATGGCGATCACTTAAAGAGATTCACGCATCGATTTGTAGCAAAACAGGCCAAGGAAAAGAGACCCCGTCATCTTTAGAGCGAGAGTTCAAAATTATAGTTGAGATTAAAAGAGCTCATCTATTGCGTTCTATAATGCGGGAAATCTTCAATTGTTGACATTTCGAAAACCGAATTTTAATTTCCCGAGAGATATATACCAAGTTGATGAAACAACCAACCTTAAAATACCACATTAACAACTAGGAATAGCTTCAAGAAAACTTTTAGATTTCGGTTTTGAGACAAGTTGAACGCGTTGGAAGAACTATATTCAACAACAGTGAGCTCTTTTTCACCACACAAGTCACGTATAATTCCTTACCTCTTTGTCCTTTGAAACAAAGAAAATAATTCATCCCAGCCACACACATACACCCGTCAGCATCCACCAGAGAAATCTATCGAGAAATGAAATACCTTCTAGTGGCTTTGGCATTCAGTTTAGTGATCACCGGATGCTTAAATTCCATATTTACAAAATATCAAGATAACCAGTATGTTGCACCTGGAAAGAAGTTCGAACAACCAGTGCTACAGACTTTACAGATGTTTATTGGTGAAGCTGCTGCGTTCATATTCGTTGCAATAAACAAGTTCAAATACAAGAACTCTCAGTACTCTGCAATTGAAAATACTTCAAAACCAAAACTTCCGCAATCCAAGGTGTATTTACTTGCTGTCCCTTCCACTTGTGATCTGTTAGGCACGACTTTGATGATGCTCGGTTTGATGTACTGTCCGGTTTCCATATATCAGATGATGAGAGGTGCTTTGATTATATTTGTTGCACTGTTTAGTATCTTGTTTTTGAAGAAAGTGATCACAAGGGTTGAATGGCTGGCGTTGAGCATAGTGATTCTTGGTATCACAATTGTTGGGCTAAGTGGTAACAGCCATGCTTCAGATGATGCTCTTGAGAACATTGCCTCAGACTCGAAAGTTGCCATTGGGATTTTTATGATCCTACTAGCCCAAGTCTTTACTGCCACACAGTTTGTTGTCGAGGAACATATCGTCAGTAGATGGACAATTGAGCCACTGACACTTGTTGGGTACGAGGGAGTTTTCGGTGGTTCAATTACATTCATTGCCATGATTGTGCTATACGTCTTTTTGGGTGTCAACAACGATAGTATCTTTGATATTGTCAATTCTTGGAAAGAATTTAAGAGTTCAGATACCATTATTTACAGCTCTTTTGCAATCATGGTATCAATTGGTCTATTCAATTTCATTGGCATAACTTTGACAAGTAAGCTGAATGCTACAGCTAGAAGTACCATTGACACTTGCAGAACCCTACTTGTTTGGCTCGTTTCATTGTATTTAGGTTGGGAAAGCTTCGTTTTACTCCAGCTAATTGGTTTTGTCTTCCTTGTCTTTGGAACGCTTGTTTTTAACGGTGCAATAAGCATTGACGCGTATCTACCATCTTGGTTCACTAAAGGAACGGAACCCTCTGTGCATATCATTGATACTATTGATGAGCAAATTGAGAGATCCTGAACATAACACCTTCATAAAATTTAAACTATAGTTTGATATATATTCTTCGCATTTTCAGCGCCGGGGCTCAAGTCTGTAAACCTGGTCGGAATATTCGCTTTTTACCCCCGGTGGCCGGGCCCCTTTTACAAACCATTTATCGGGAATTGCACAGCTAGAAAAGATGTACATCTGGTTTGATAGGTAAAACACAGTTTATTTGATTTTATGCTGAGGGATTTTAAACTCACCAATAAACACTCCAATTCAAACCTATCAGACATGGAAAATAACAGACTGTTCAGATTTCAACCTTTCAAACTTCCAAACTCCACAGCTCTAAGATCAGTGGGTGTTTATATCGCAGGAGGTCTGTACGCCATTGGTGTATGGGCATTCCTTGATGCTGTGATATACAGTAAAACCATCAATGCTTCAGAGGTGCATGTAACCTTGGTTGACTGGATCCCGATTATCTGCTCTTCATTGGGTATGCTCGTTGTCAATTCCATTGAAAAAAGTAGATTGCTGAATGATGCTTTGGGAGGTGGCGCATTTAGCGGTAACAGTTCAACAGCATGGCAAGCTCGTGTTGTGTTGTTCTTAGGTTTCTCACTTCTTGCTGGCGGTATTGCTGGATCAATTGCTGTGTTGGTTTTGAAGTTTTTGGTTAAGCATTACACTTTCCCAACTTTGGGTATGGGTGTTTCAAATGTTGTTGGTAATGGCTCTATTATGCTCAGTTGCATCGTGCTATGGATCGCACAGAATATTGAAGATGAATATTCTTACTCGTTGGCTCTATGATACTATCTAGGATTTTGATGCAATCAACCAATGTTTTGAGTGAATACAAACAAAGGATTTACTACAAATTTCAAACGTAAAACTATCTATAATTAAAATGACATTAAAAGCACTTATGCTATAACTAAGAGGGATGGTTGGAAACAACAAAAAAAAAATAACAAAAGATGTAGCAGAATACTTCACTGTTGACTTTATCAAAAGGCATAGCGTACTTGAACGCATGCCCATCTGCTTCACGTGAGAATCCTAAACAATGTTCTCTTAAAATCACAACAGTCCAGACATCTGATCTCTTGTATGAGGTCATGAATTGATTCGAAGAAGCTTCAAAGGGAAGTGAGTGAACAGAAATGAAAGAAAAAAAATACCTAGGCAAAATCGTATCATCATATAACAATTCTATCCTTGAGCTCGCCAATAACATCCAACTCAAAATTGCTGAAGTTGAATAACTTGGGTAACAATGCTGGTGAAGACGAACCTCTTGGGACAAATTGATTATCAATTCTTAAATCATCAAAGAATTCATGAGCCAAAATCCTTCTTGGACTCAATCTCCTCTCAGGTTCATATACTAACACTTTCATGAGAAGATCAATGCCTTTATCACCCGCATTACCCAAAACTTTTTGGAATCTTGATGAGACTTTGCCATTAAATAATGGTTTAGAGAACAACGGACCATCATATTTTGGATTGGAATGGAATATGAATCTCTTGTCAGGAGGCCCCAATAATTTGGATATCTCTCTCAATTGAAGCAGGGGTTCGTCACCTTGGAAAATTGCTTTGCCGATCAACATTTCTGCAAAGACACATCCAAGACCCCATATATCAATCTGAGTTGTGTAATACTCGCAGCCCACAATTAATTCAGGAGCTCTGTAGTAACGGGAACAAATATACGACACTGATGGGGCTTTAGGTTCCAACCTTTTAGCAGAACCAAAATCACAAATCTTCAAAACACCAGTGGTAGGATCGACCAAAATGTTAGAAGGTTTGATATCTCTATGACAAATACCCAAAGCGTGTAGATATAGCATCGCTCTTGCAATTTGGTATGTGTACAGCTGGATGTGCTTCAGTGGCAATTCTAGTTTGTTTGTGTAATAACGACGTATCTCATGTTGTAATGTCTCTGGTAAGCACTCCATAGCCAAATGCTGATAAATTTTCCCATCCTGTGGTGATTTATGAGTGAAAAAATATTCCAATGTAATAATGTTGGGATGGTTTGTGAGTCTCAAAAGTTCCAATTCTCTACTCTTGTATTCAGTTTGAGCAGGAACCTTCTTTATGGCAAAAGGTCCAAGCCATGTATCATCATTCAAAAGTTTGGCTTGAGAAACTGTACCAAACGCGCCTTCACCAATTTTCTTGTATTCTTTCACTAGCATTTTCTTCACAGCATTCGTCTTATTACTGGTCACGTCATCAGCGATAAATTCGTTGGCTGAAGAAATTGAGGTTAGTAAAACGTTTTAAGGATATTGCATGAGTATACATACAGGATGACATCTTAACTGAAACCTTCTGTTTCAGGGAATTAAGTAACGTCAGTTTTTCGGGGTGGGAACAGCAGGCAATGTTGTTCTTCAATCAGAAACACAAAACAACAAGCGTGCAACAAAACAAAAGCAAAACTGGGAATTCAGGCGTTCAGTTGTTTGTTTTTTGTGGTTCAAATGAGAGCAGTACTGAAATCAACTCGGATAGAACCTAGACAGTATCAGTTGAATGGAACCTTGGGAGATTCGCCAGTAAATTTCGAGCTGTGTTTTGAACTGGGACAAGTGATCTGTTTGTGACGTCTTAAGGAGGAAATATACCACTATAACTTAGACTAAGGCAGTAAGTTGATGAGGCAGTGTATGTCACCTGAAGATTGAGAATATTCCAGAAAAATCAAGTATGGAACTGTACGCTTGTGCTTCGCTCTCTAAGATTGATCTTGGGTTGTTTTGTTGTTGATCTTTATTTTCAACTAATCCCAATTTTGGCATCCGCAGCGAGAACAAACCAGAGATCGCGAATTGGTTCTTTATTTCCCATAAGTCCCCTAAATGGGGTTAAGTCTCCTTCAATAGAGTTGTTCACTTATACTTGCCATCTGGCAATGAAGTAGGCATAACATTTTCTCACATGTCATTCATCAAGGAAATGTTTTCAATTATCTGGCCCTGAATATTGCACTCCACACGTTTAGCGACACTGCTAGAAGCAATTTACCGCGATATCTAGCTAGGAAATGAAAATGAAAAAAGAATGCTCATTACATAGCATAAGCTGTGGTGAATTTTCCGGTTAATCTACAAGACTCCCAACTCCTACTACACGACATGTTGAAATCACTTCTACCATCCTGTTGGGGTACTCAAAAAGCTGCTTCCATTAGCTGGAGACTTTCACACAGAGGTAAGTTTTTTAGTTCAACATTATGAACTTGATACTTTCTCAATAGACTACTAACGTTTCCACTAGCATTTTCATCCACTAGTATAAAGAGAGTTTCCTTCGACACTATTACCTCCAAGATTACTGAAAGTCCATCTAATGTTGTAAGACCATCAAAATCATCAGCTATTACAGAGATTATCCATAAGTACATTTTATACTGCAACTTCACTAAAAACAACACACATCTTACATTGGTTGCCGTCACAGAAGACGTGGATTTCTTAAAGAAAAATCCTGATCTCAGTTTCAACGAAAAGGTCCTATACTACCATCAGCTACCACAGAGGGTCAAAATCTCTTACTCTACAGGTCAATTAGGTTTCCGTAAATCGGCAAGAGGTGAATATGAAGCCACTTTTCAGACAGCTGCGAAGGTTTTCTCATTGATCCAGGAAAGAAACTTTCTAGATCAGCCATTGGAGATTGTTGTTAAGAATTTTGGTAAAGGAAGAGATGCCTTCATTGACGCTCTAAAAGGTAAGGAAGGTGATATGATAAGACCAAAAGTGACCAAAATAAGTGATAACACAAAGTTGAAGTTCGGTGGAACCAGATCACCAAAGTCCCGTCGTTTGTGATCTTTGTGTTTAAAGGGTAGCCCACCCCTATCTCCAAAACTCTGTCTGCTTTTCGTAAATAGCAGATCTCAGTATAATGTGTACATACGAACCCATTTTCATATTGTAGAACTTTACTAACCCTACTCAAATCACGTGCCTGTTTTCTAAACCCTATTTTCCTCTTTTGATGTCCGGATGTATATTTTCATTTCTTTCAAACAAAACCCTTCTCAGCGTGCACGTAGCAATTTCCTTGAAATGCCACCCAAGAGTTTAAAAACTCTGCCTAGCTCCCTCTCCCTATATTACATAACGTTAATTTTGTGACGGCTTTCCTGTTAGTGAAAAGTTAGTTTTCTTTTTCAAACAAAAAATATCGAAGTTGAATAACGCTACCAACACAACGTATAGAAACATTATATCAAAATGGCTCCATCAAGTAAGTGGCCACATACTAGACAAGGTGTTTAGCACAAAGGGAAGATTTGATATTATACAGATTTGAGAGAATCAACTTTATACAGAATGGGAAACTTCCACCACCGAACATATTTCAATTTCGCACGCATGAACAGCAGACGATGAGGGCATCCTTCCCACCCAAACGTTTTTTACAAATTTACACGATCTGTTTGTCCAGGATGAGGTCTTGAGGTCAACTCAGCTCATAAAAAGGGTTTCATTTGGTTTGACGGGAAGTATCACGAAAGCCCCAATCTTACTATGAAGAATTATTTCAATTGTTTGAAGTCAACAACAGCACCTCTCTAGGGCATTCCGCCTTAAAATGATACCCGTCAACCTCCAGAACACACACTGAAATCACTGTCTAATATCAATTCTCTTAAGATCACACTGTCAAAACCTCACTCACTCCTAAGAATTCTTTACTAACATTTGTAACCAGCCAAAGCTGCTTCTGCTAAAAAAGCTGTTGTCAAAGGTACCAACGGTAAGAAGGCTCTAAAAGTCAGAACTTCTTCAACTTTCCGTCTACCAAAAACTCTAAAATTGACTAGAGCTCCAAAATACGCTAGAAAATCCGTTCCTCACTACAACAGACTTGACAACTACAAAATCATTGTTGCTCCAATTGCTTCTGAAACCGCCATGAAGAAAGTTGAAGATGGTAACACCCTTGTTTTCCAAGTTGACTTGAAATCCAACAAACACCAAATCAAACAAGCCGTCAAAGAATTGTACGAAGTTGAAGTCCTTGCTGTAAACACTCTAATCAGACCAAACGGTACCAAGAAAGCTTACGTTAGATTGACCCCAGACCACGATGCTTTGGATGTTGCTAACAGAATTGGTTACATTTAAATCAATTTTTAAGTATTAATAAAAGATCATGATTCTCGGGATGGTTAATTTTGTATAAAAGTATATGTTTAATCGTTTGAATGAATGAAGTGTAGTTTATCTTTATACATGGCGTACGCTCACAACTCCGAGACTTGGTGTGTTAAGTTTAGAGGCTAGAGTTACAGGTGCAAAGGTTTCAAAAGCCATAACTATACGGTAACTGCGGTTGAAGTACCATTATGGCCAAATTTTTCCTACAATTCATTTGAAATCGCACTAAATAGTAGACTTTTTGGCAACTAATAAGTATTCTTCGAATCATGGTCAGTTCCAAAAGTTGTAAATACAAACGTCAAAGCAAAATAGGTATACAGTTTATTATTGTTAAATAATCCTAATCAAAATATCAGACTGAACTCTGGTCTCTATATACCTTAAGCCAGAGTGTGCTGTAGCTGTACTTCCCAATCAGCTAACGGCCGTAAATGCAAATAATCATAAGGATATGTGGAATATTTAGTTAAATATAAATCATAACATGAGTTGACGCAATATCTGGTCACAAACAAGTTCAAACGGCACGGAAAGCTCAGAGTTGAGCAACAGCATCACCTTTTATAAAACTCACACCTTTAGCGATGTTAACAGATAGTTGAGATAAAGCAACTTCTAAAAGCTCCTTCTCGTTAGCATCGATTCTATTCAAAATTTCATGGTCAATCTCTTCAATACCATTAACACCAAGTTTCACTGGCAATGATATGTAATTTATCTTATCATTTTTAATGATTTGTTTGACTTCTTTGGCACCTTTGATATTGTCATCCAAATATATAAAACTGGACTCCAACGTAGCATTGTTTTGACCGCCAAGAGCTCTCAATAAGTTTTCAGCTAATTTAAAACCAGAATAAGCCATAGAAAGTGTTGCGGATCCAAGACCCTTCTTAGCTTGAACAACCTCGTCACCACCGTATTGCACTCTGTGAACTAATGTATCACGTTGTTCTTCGGATAATGATTTGTAAAAAGTAGGAGCACCAATGGAAAATAGGGGAACAATAGTCTCACCAGAGTGACCACCAATGACTGGAATGTTCAAATCACTGGCACTCAATTCACCTTTGTCTGCAAGTTGTGAAATAAATGTGTTTGCTCTAACCAAATCTAATGTTGTAACACCAAACAATCTTTGAGCGTTGAAAACACCGTTCTTCTTCAGCACCTCAGCGAAAATCGGAACAGTTGAGTTGACAGGGTTTGAAATTACGAGCACAAAAGCATCAGGGGCGTGGTCGGCAACTCCTTGAGCTAAATCTCTGACAATACCGGCATTGATGGCAAACAAGTCATCTCTGGTCATTCCTGGCTTTCTTGGAACACCGGCTGGAATAACAACCAAATTGGAACCTTCGAGAGCCTTCTGTAAACCGTTATCTTCCGGTAAGTATGATTCAACAGTTGAATCAGAATCAATGTGACTCAAATCAGCACCAACACCAGGGGCATTAACAACGTCGTAAAGGGCCAAAGTGTCGACCAAAGGGGATAGTTTTAGTAAAAGGGATAGAGGTTGGCCAATACCACCAGCAGCACCACAGACAGTAACTTTCATTGTAGCAGAGAAATGTGAATTTATAAATATAGGAGTGATATCGTGATACGGGTGGTCCTAGTTCACAAAAAGGGAGATATTTCACTATTTATATGGTAACGCAACAAGAAAAATCTTATGGTCATCGTTTTGCTGCTATCAGGAAAACAGAGGGGAAGAGTGCTTCCGTACAATGCTTGACAGCCCAAAAAAAATGAAAATAGACGTCGGCTAGTATGTTCCATTCACGTGATACCTCACGTGTGCGTATAAATTTCACGCTCCGCCAGCACGTTTCCGTTTATCTGGTGCCACTCACTTCGTTTCAAAAGATTTTCCCAAACAAGGGCTCAGATGGTTTGTTTTCTTCTACTTTGGATCAAGTAAGGCGCTTATTTCAAGAATTATACAAGGTGAAGTCTCCTGTGACAACGTTGAATCAACTATGGACTGAATAAAACGAGGTACCTTCAGATCACCGATACTATTTAGGCGGAAAGGTCACTTCATCCGCCTGAGTATGAACAGTTTGATTCACAGCCTAGCTCATAATATAAGTAGATGGCTACGTTGAGATAGCTCGCAGTAAAATATAAAGTATACGGAGATCACCAATTCTGTTTTAACAATATGTGACAACTTATAGCGAAAGGCCTATCTGCATCCAGTTATTAAAAAACTCTTGAATTAATGGGTACTTTGTTGATTATAGGCGACAAGAGCTCCCACTGTAGCACTACTGGATTGAGTTTGAGATCTCTCGATCTTTTTTCGGTGCTGAGTCTGAAAATGTCACGATCCAATTGACAGGTAAGATCAATGCTATTCGAATATCAGGTGTGAAAAATTGGGTTTGGTTATTATTGCATTGATCTCTAAAGTCTCCATCATCAGTTCCAAGGAATTCCGTCTTCAATCCAAATTCTGATAATCTCAATGGTTGAATAGCAAATATACCAACAAAAACCTCGATAATGTAGGCCACCCATGATCTTGAACTGATGGCAACTGAGCAGCCGACCTATTCTGTTGGATCGTTCGCAATTAACCGAACAGATAATACAGGGCAGGATTATCTCCAACTTTTGAAAAATCAAGTTCCAGGCGTATGAACAGAGCAACTTCTTTTGTAAATCGGGCAGAAGATTGATTTTCATATCATCATAGGCCATGTGGTCTCTCTCTCGCGGAATATCTTGAGCAGTTCGCGCGTGCTGATAACACAAAGTTTGGCTTACAGACATTAGTAGACTCTCTGGTCACTTCAATTCCACGCGTTGATCGTGAGGCCTATCGAGCTCAAAGTACCCCACCACTTACTTACCAACCTTAAATTGACAACTAGTGCTACTTCAAACTTTGATATATTTATTCTCTGATATGAATGCACATGTCAAAAAAATGCAAGAGAGGGAAAAAAGTTCAAAACGCGACTTTCATACATGAAACTGATCTTTAAATCTTGAAATCGAATTGACACATGTGGGCTCCTGATACAAGACATCTAGGGTCTAATGATACCTATCTGTGGCTTTTGACCCCGTGGAACACATGAAGGTATCCGATCGGTAAATTAAGGTGCACTCTCGGCAAAATCTAATGATCTAACTGGTCTTGAATTACTTATTCACATCACTTTTCCCACACGTGTAAAGCTTTTGATCGCCTCAAGGTGTACAACTTTCTCTATGATGTGCACAAATTCTATGAGGTTTAATCGCTACACGTCCTGAAACTCTGATATATAAAAGGTGGTCTTATTTCCTTTAATTTGGTCAATCTGAATGTTTTAAGCATTACCCAAATATACTAAAAGATGCAACTCAGCTTGTCAACCTTGGTTGCAATAAGCCCCCTTATAGTAACCATTTTCGCTGATGTTGTTCGTTTCCAACATTGGAATCTACGTTATGATTCAAAGCTTGACGGTGCTTCAATTGCTAGCACTATAGGATCCCTCTCTGCTGCTTTGCCTAATGAAACAACAATTGACTACTATGGAACATATTCTGAACAAAGTTGGTCAAAAAGAAGAATAGGTGTTGCTAACGATGTCTTGTTTAACGATGCCGCAATCTTCACTGTCAATGAGGCACTTAAGAATCAGGTTAGTGACTTGAAACAACTTTTGCATCAATTAGGTGATGGTGACTCGTGGGACTACATTGGTGTGGGAAGAGATGACGGTGGTTCATCTGGTGAATTCCAGGCTATTTTTTACAATACTAATAAAATTTCATTGGCTGGTAATTACACTTTTTGGTTGTCAGATACCCCTGAGACACCATCCAAGTATCCAGGTGCTGGTTCATATAGATCTGCTACTGTTGGTCATTTCGAAGTTCGAAGCTCCGGTTCAAAATTCACTCTCATCAACACTCACTTAGATGATAAGTCAGAAGCACAACGTCAACTAGGTGCCTCCTTGTTGAACCATATTGGTGCATATGAATACACCAACTCTGACGGTCCTGTTTTCTTGACTGGTGACTTCAACTCCCACTACAGTGGTGCTGATTCCGGTGCTTACAAGATCTCCACGGGTTCTTCAGCCAACATTGCCATCAACACTGATTTCTACAACAAGTATAACTCCAATATTGCTTCAACTTTCACCTGGTCTGATCTTTGGGTTGCAACTGACCCAGCAAGAAGATCTGGACACTTCAGCACCTTCACTGGATTCCAGGCCTTTGGTGATGATACCAAATTCACCGGTAAGATTGACTTCCAGTTTACAGGTAAACCAAACTCTAATGCCAAAGATGTTGAACAGAAGAGCGTCAGTGTCAAAAGAACTAGAATTTCAGAGATTTTTTATGACAATGAGTTCCACCTATCTGACCATCGTCCTCTGATCAGTGATCTAGAGTTTTAAATGACATTCACTTGATCGTGAACTCCTGCTAAATTATTCAGTTTTGGTTGTTTCTGTATCAAACTTTTTCTGTATCAATTCATACACTTCTTAGATCTAATTTATATATCATGATAAAACATTTGCTATTTATGGCCAGCCAATCATGTATTATGCAGTCTCATCTCCGAGCTGACTACTTTTTAGCGCTCGATGATACAATAGCGCACTACGTTACAACTGTGATTGTAGCATTGATCATATTTTCAACTATTACGCTAAACGCCGTGCTTATAATAGTCGTCGAGGGGTGTCCTATTTTGAGGTTCGAAAGCTGCGGCGGTAATAGAGATTCGCGCCGGCCTTCAACGTCGGCAACACAGTAACACAAAGGCTAGGGATCAAATCACAGCTGAAATTGTCATCAAGACGCATGAAGGTAGGTGACACTGCCTGAAGTGAGATCAATTGCTTGCAATAGGCTCTACCGGCTTTTTCTCAGTTTAAATCCCCGGTCTGTCTCCAATCAAGAACCAGTCCCACTAATTTAGCACCGTTAATTTTTTAACAATGCAATTCATATTTCTTAAATCTTGCTGCACATCACATCAGCTATTCGTAATTTTCGCGGCTGTGACCCACAGACATAAAAGTTGAGTGAAAAAGAACATATTGCCACCAAAATACCTTACCCGTTTCAAAAGAAACCAAGTCAACCCACAAGTATGGTTGCAGCTAACACTGATAGTACCCAAATGAGAGAGATCCGGAAGAGGCTCAGATCAGAAATAGTAAGCAATATTATCACACCCATCAATGATGAACTAGCAAAACGATTCAAGACATTAGAGAGGCATGAGCTGCCCCTTCAAATCATCAACAAACATCATCTTCAAATAGGTGGTTCAAATGCAAGTCTAGGGTTTGCAATAAAGTGTTCTTGTGACGATCCTGTCTCATTCTATCTAAAAAAAACAACGTTAGAGTCACCATTCAAATTGAAGGAATTCAGGAACAGTATATTGAGGCACGTTGGAATAACACAATTTGACGGCGAAGACGTGGAAGTAGTAGACTACGGAGAGCAGACGCAATATCCTCGTCAATATATGCTTCCGGGTATAAACAGTTTACTGGTAAATGATCCAGCAAGTGTTAACGCATCAATACCCCCTTCAAGTTCAGCTGCCTCCGTTGTATCCCCACAAAACAAACCAGTGAATGTAACTACACGAATTGATGACTCTATGATAGCAAAATTGGATTATGGAAGACTCTCAGTCGTTGCTGAGCTAGAGACACATTTGAACAGCTTTTTAGCACTGGCAGAAAAAGCTGATTTAATACCCACAATGCTATCACCTATCCAGGTGTCTGAGTTGGCGCGGTTGATATTAAAAGAGAGCGAACTAGAGAAGCAACGTAACCTTGTTGTTGATTCTGGTTAGGCCGAAGATAAGACAGTTATGATCAAGAATTAATACCACGAGTTTTATGTGGCCCCTTTCATGAGTGCAGTATTGGCAATATGATCTATATAATAATTAGCCAATCCACATAGAGTGATATGATATGTGTTAATATAGAAGCTCAAGATGGACTTTGACTAATCTTTTATCTTATCTCGATGCGACTTCGTGGACAGTAAGTTTTGATACTGGGATCTTGTAGTGTGGGGTGGCTTCATTAATTCTGGGTTAGTTCTGGGTTAGTTCTGGGCTCCTCGTGAGCCTGCAAATATTTTTCTTTCCCCTACATTTTAGAGGCCCGTGATACAATCATTATTTATTTTTTAGTGGTCGTCGCAAAAACGTAGGCAACCCCCCGTTCATGACCTATCATGTACCTTACAACCTTTCCTCTGCACCTGAGTATGATTGTGTATATTTAGATGTTGTCCTCTTCCTATTGCCGCAACGTAGACGTGACCAGGAACAATCTGGGCAAGTCTCATGTTTTTCGCTCTCGGTGACCCAGCGAAACTCTTATAGTTACAACAAACACAGCTTTCAGGCAGCGGTGTACCAGTGGAAAGATAGCACAGCGCTCATCTCAAGCAGGAAGACGTTCAAATTTTGTTGGATCGCCTACTGCACTTTACCTGATGTGAACGACTCTTTTTCTACGAGTGTGCAGCGTGCATCAACCTGCACGGGATCAGGCAACTACTGTTCAGCAATCACCCCGCCGAGAAGTAAGTCCCGGAGCAGTTGGTCCCTACGCTTCTAGGCTGCTACGCTCACCATTTCTAGCGGATGCCCCCTGGCAGGCGAAAGTTTTTTTTTTTTTTTTCTTGGTTTTCGAGAGATTCGTGAAAAAGACAAAATTTCACGTTGACCTTGTAAACAAACTATTCACACATTGCTTCAAAAACAAGCTATTGAGACACTGGATAAAGCAAACTTGAGACTTACAGGATCGAGACCAATCAGTTATTTCTTCTACCAATCTGTGCAGCCAGCTTTTTTTTTTATTGGGGGCTTGAACGAACGATTCCTTTTGACAGCATTCTTTCACTGTACGACGTTCTCCCCTTTCTAATTCAACAGAGCCAACCGCGTCTATTATTCCCAATAACCCTCTTTGAACGAACAATGAATAACTCTGCTGCTTCCATATCATCCGGCTCCTCTTCCAACTCACTTCTTTCGAAGAAAAAATCTAAAGGTAGGACTTTCCAATGTGTGGGTTTCCCTGATTGCAACATGACTTTTACTAGATCTGAACATTTGGCAAGACATATCAGAAAACACACTGGTGAAAGACCATTTGAATGTGTTCATTGTTCCAGAAAATTCTCCAGATTGGATAACTTGAGACAACACAAGCAGACAGTCCATGCCCATGAGAAAGTTATCCTGAATTATGTTAACGGAAAACCGGTTACGAAAAAGAGTTCGCAGCAGCATTTGCAACATCCTCAGCAACATGGTCATCATTCCCACTCAAGTCATAGTCGTCACCATGACCACCACCAGCTTCAGCAGCAACATCAGCATCAATTACAATTGCAACAATTTCAACATCAACAGTATCTCCAGCAGCAGCAGCAACAACAACAACAGCTACAACAACAGCAACAGCAACAACAACACGTTCTTCATCTTCCAAAAGATTATCAACAGAAACCCCTACCACTTCGTCCTCAATCTCCATCTCAAGGGAACTTCAACCAGCAACAGCAAATGTCCAATCCACCTTCCTCTACATCAACCGTTACGATAACTGATTCTTATCATGAGAACCAGCCACCTTACGAACCTAAACAAGTTGAACAATCTCAGGATTCATCACATTTACCTGCGGCATCTACGACTCTTCACCAACCATCTCAATTCAGATCAAAACATCGTCCAAGACCTCTGGCTTTGCCTGGAAGCAATTCTGTATATACAGATGCCCCAAATTCCGTCAAAACACCAAGATCTGCTGATTCTGCTAGTTTTGTGTTGAGTCCGGTGTCACCATCTATAAATGAGCGTCCATCATCTTCTATATCGATTGGAAATTCTAACAATAATCTTCCATCCTTTCAACAGCTTACCAATAAATCAAATACCCCGGGTCAAAGTGGAGCTTTGGGTGATGGTTTGCTTTCTCCATATAATTCAAGTTTCAACACTGGTTCTGTCTATTCTGCTAATAATACCCCTGTCAATTCCAGCTTTGACTTGAAAACGCCTACTTCAAACTCCACATTTAATGATGTTTCGAGAAATGGAACACAAAGTGGTGCTTCAACAAATTCGTCGCATATGAGTAACCTTTATGATCCAAATAGAAAGAGTTGGTTGAATAATGTTTTAAATAATGATTCCCAGACGACAACTATAGATATGAATCAAAGAGCTCTTCATAACTCAATGAATATGAGTGAAAATAGGAAACTCAAAATTGAAAGCTTGTTGAATCAATCAGGTAATTATAATAATCATGTCAATCAACAAAGGCTTTCTAGAGCATCTGATGATTCCTACAACCATTTTTCGAATCTTCAAAGACTTTCACGTGCGTCGGATGACTCATTTGGTCATTTTCCAAATGTTCAAAGACTTTCAAGAGCTTCTGATGATTCTTTCTCAAGCTATGCAAATTCACAAAGATTTTCAACAATGTCCCATGATTCTACAGTTACTACAAATGAAAGTGAAGAAATGGGAGACAGAATACGATTACCTCCCGTTGATAATCTTGGTATTCAAACAACCAGAATCTAAAAGAATTCTTATTTGTATACCCACCATACCACTTTATGATTTCAAGTGTGATGAATATGTTTTTTAATGAAAGTTTTGTATTATGATCACCCGATAAGCCTCCTTGTAGTTCTGTTTACTTACCCAATAGGGAAGTCTAGAGTGGGCAGAGTCACACCAGCCATCAGTTCCGATGATGATGACACCTATTAAATTCCTATAGCAGTTGGAAGTATTGGAAGTGTTGTAAGCAACAGGCTGATACCATACAGCAATAATTTAATTATAGCTGAACACCCTGCTCATAAAGAAAAATGTATATACGATTCAGCTTTATATTGGTTACCGTAACAATTTCTCGAAAAGTTGACACTTCGGCAAAAAAAAAAAAGAAATAAAAATAAGGAGGTTTTCTTCTCTTCTGAAACTCAACTTTTGCAAACAACAACCTATACGACACACAAATAAATTATCACTTCAACTTCACCGCTATAATGAGCTATTTCAGAAACCAACAGGTCCAATCTTCTTATGATTTTGGAAACCAAATGGCGCAGTTTGGGAACAACAACAACAACAGCAACAGCAGCAGCAACAACAACAACACATCATCCAACGGTGCAACTTTTATCTACAGTAATGGTTCTCAGAACTCTCCTATTAGTGCCAACTCACTCTTATCACAAGGTACCAATTTAAGCAACTTGAACTTGTCCAACAGAATATCCAGTGCTCCTTCCAACGGCTCAAGTTTACATCAGAACAATATATACCCAACGACAAGACTCAACAACTTGTCTCCATCATTAAATTTTGCATCGCTTTATTCCAATCGTGCTAGATTCAACGCTTCGAAAGGTTTTGATCTTGAAGACGATTTGGAATTCTGTCCTGAAATTAACGAACAACTATTCTCACACTCTTCATCATCGGCAACTTATAGCCATCATAAGTTCAACCCATATACATCTTCAAGTTTTTCTCCACAAGTGAGTCCAACTTCTGCAAATGCATCAGCAGCATCACCACCAACGTTGAAATCCACCATTTCTCATACCCCTAAATCAGAAAGCGTTGTCCCTAGAAACTTGACTCCTAGAACAAAGAAGGTTTTAGAGATTGTCAATCCTTTAACTGGTTTGAGAGTCACTTCGCCTGCTCCTTATAAATGAATGTTATGAATTTTACGCATGGATGCCTCCTTTTTTTTCATTTCATGATTATCACACTAGTTGTTGTGCTGTTTTCATATATATATATAGATACCTCCTCAATACTGGGGTTATCATTTTGATTATTATTTGTTATGGGACATTTGAAATGTTTTATTATAAGAAACTTTATTAGAAGAGAAGAAATTGTAAATAAAGAGGGCTTTTACTTACTACCTCACATTCCACATGCGATAATAGCCAGCTTTTTTTTTGTCTTACACCTCTTTTCAATCAAACAGTGTGCTAACTAAGACTGATTAGCTAATACGTTATAGACAAGTTTTGTCTTTTTGTGTTTTTTTTTTTTTTTTTTTTTTTTTTTTTTTTTTTTTTTTTTTTTTTTTTTTTTTTTTTTTTTTCGGTACATGAAAAAACATAACGTCAAAGAAGAGTTATTTGTACGTTGTCATAACAAACTTTCTTTTTCTCTCTTCTGATTTAATTGTCCTCAATCGACGAGAAATTTCCATTCTCCGCACGCTCATTACTGTTATTATCTCACCGCTACAAGATGGATTTGCGAAACATACTTTCTGATAATAACTCTACCCAACAACATCAACAACATCAACAACATCAACAACAACATCATCATCATCATACACAACCGCTACCACCACTACCACCACCAGAGACAAAAATACGTCCTTCAACCATCAACTATCTCGTGAACAACGATGACACGCCCGGAAGCCAGACTTCATCCAGTCCGTCCCATTCTCACATGAACTCTCCTGTCGTTCCCCAAAAATCTATCCCATCCACAACAACAAGTACGCCAAATAACGGTAGCGCTGTTCAATCCATAAGAGCAAGAAGTTCCATTTCAAGTTTAACTAACGCAACGGATGTTGACGTTGATGGGAAAGTAACGCCTTCGGTCGCTCGTAGACTGAGCTATGAGTTTGGGGGTTCGGAAACACAATCACCAGTGTTACCTAAGAAGACAATCGCAAGACATCCATCATTACAAGATGTGATGAACTCAGAAGATACACCAGTACAGGTTACGCCTAAATTGGAACAGAAATCTGAACCAATTGTTTCCACTAGTACTTCTGCTGCTACTACTGTTGATGATGTGAAACCAACAAAGGTAGAGGAAAAACAAAAAAATGGGAAACATAGACCAAAACGTTATTCAAAACCACCGATATGGGCCACGAAATGGGTTCCACCTTCCAAGAGAGAACAGCTCCAACAACAACAACAACAACAACAACAGCGTCAAGTGATACACTCTACTACTGATCCAGCTTCAAAACCTTCTTTGACTAATGTTAAACCTTTCAACGATATGACTAGAAAAATCACGAATTGGCTGTATGCCCAGATAAGTACAGTTGAACCATCTGATAGAAGATTTATTGAAATTGAGGTTAAATTTGGTAGGATTTGGGATAGAAAAAACGATCGAAGAATTTCATTTCCAATAACAACAGAATGTATTGTCGATGATGGATATATGAAGGATAATTGTCGTTTCAAACCAGGTGTTGAAGAAGAACAGTTCAAAAAATCCAAGAGATATGTCGAAGGTCTTGCAAAGATCAACACTAGAGATTTTCAAACTTTCAGAACAGATCAGACGGATAAACAGTATAGGGAAGCTATAAGAGATAAAGAACCAAAATCTTATAGGTTAACTTTTGACAATGCAACGAATAGATTGGTTGCAAACATAGAGAAGAAAAAAAAAGGAAGTTTACACATTCATTGTCCTGATTTACTTTTGGATTATAGAATAACGTTAAGTTTAGAAATTGATGCACTTGATAATCCCCAAAGGTTTGAAAACGTTACACCTGAACTATTAAGAAAAAAAAAAAGAAGTTCAATTATTCATGATGCATCTTCAACAAGATTTGATTATACTGAAGTTCGTCAATCAGAAAAGACAAAACTTTACGAAGAAGTGTTGTCATTTGAATTGGAATTAGAGGTTAATGCAGGTAAATTGGTTGATGCTTTTTATAATCTTGACCATGATGCTTTCAGTTTTGAAGATATTGGAGAAAGATTGTTGGATAATTCTAGAATTCTCAATAGAGAGATTTCAAAACCTTGAAAGTTACATATATATCAAAACAAAACAAAACTAAAGAAAAAAAAAAAAAAAAAAAAAAAAAAAAAAAAAAAAAAAAAAAAAAAAAAAAAAAAAAAAAAAAAAAAAAACTTATCTATATTAATGCCATTTTTAATAATCTTTATAAACACCAAAAATGTATGCCAATCTTGTGATGATCAAATCAATTGCCATGTTGATACTATCTCTTGCCAAATCAACTTTTGAACCATCGACTTCATGCCATGAAATTGGAATCTCTTGAATTGGAATCGATTTTCTAATTGATATAATTAAAATTTCAACGTCAAAAATCCATCCTTCAGTATGCAAATATGGGAAAATTTCCACTATAGATTTCAAATTGAACAGTTTGAATCCACATTGTGTATCTTTAATTTCTCTAATACCAAAGATGAAAACTAAAAGATGTAAACTATACATCAAGAAATTTCTAATGAATGACCTCTTAACAACAGCTTCAGAATCAACCATATGGGCTCTTGAACCAATGGCTACAGCTGGTCCTTTTTCATTTTGGATGGATTCTATCAATTTGGAAACATCTTCGAATCTTGAAGCGCCATCGGCATCGGCAAAGATTGCATATTCACCACTGATGAATTGAATTCCATGTGTAACAGCACCACCTTTACCTCTATTCTTAACCAACTTGATAACTTTCAACTGATCAGGTAACAGTTTGAAATATGAGGAAGCCAGTTCCAAGGCATATTCTGAAGTCCCATCTTTGGAACCATCATCAACTATGATGATCTCCCATGAGTTCTTATACGTGGCACGTAGGTATTGAATGGCCTCTTCTAACATGATCTTCAATCTTTCGGTCTCATTGTAACAAGGAATGATCAAACTGAGCTCTAAGCTCGGGATATAGTTCTCAATGTTCTGTATCGATAACTTTTGACGTAATTTTTTCGGTTCTGGATCAATACCACCAGAATTCTTCAGCGTCGTAATGTACTCCAGTTCAGAATCATCAATTGGACGTGGTTTATGTGAAAAAAGAAAAATGGCTGAGTAAATTGACACCAATAACGTCGTCAGAGCAGAGAGTATATATGTGAAGATGTGACTCATTTGGGTAACTAGGATTTGAAAATTTGACTTGTGTCTAATCAGTTTCCAACAGTGAATATTTTACTTGTTCCTAATTTAACTTACACAAAAATAAACACACGTCGGAAGAAGAAGAAAATAAAAAAAAAAAAAAAAAAAAAAAAAAAAAAAAAAAAAAAAAAACAACACAACACAAAAAAAAAAGCCAGCGAGCGCGCACGAAAATGATGATCAGTGAGCCTTTTAGGTCAATCGAATCGTCATTTGGCTTGAGACTACAGACAAAGATAAAAAAAGAGACAACTAAACAACTAAACAACTGCTGATTTATTTCTTTACAATGGGATGATGCACTCATCATCAACCATTTTAAAAAAAAAAAAAAAAATAAGAGTCAACAGCAAAGAATTGAAGATAAAGAAAAGAATTCCATCTCGTCAAGACTCAACCAAACAATGAAAAGAAAAATTTGTCCTTCAAATTAAAAACCTCAAAATGAATTGAGCATGAAGGATAAAAAAAAAAGGGGGGTTCCAAAAAATGCAAATACAGCCATTTTAAATGAAGACAACACCCGGATGGTTCTGGTAAAAGGCAAGAACCATGTACGATTTTAGTTTAAAATTGATGTTGATCTCCTGGCTGGTAAAGAAAGAAAAAAAAAAAAAAGGTGAAAAGAAGTTTAAGAATTTTTTTTTTGAAATTTTTGCCATTTTTAAAAAAACAGAAAAAAAAAAAAAAAAAAAAAAAAAATTTACC